>OX459114.1:124395483-124995483 GCA_949775065.1 Brachyopa scutellaris | reverse complement strand
TTTATTACTGTGTGTAGTATTTGTAAAGCTATAAAAATACAAATATCAATATATACCTATACATTCAAATGTACATACACATATTTAAATTTATATTGTATGGTTTTATTCATTTTTTTAATATTTTTAATTACCTTTAATCACACTAATATTATAAATGCGAAGAACATAGGCGAAAAGGCCGCCCGCTAGGTGGCGCTGGAGTCAAATTATTAACAAAACAAAACATTTAATGGAATTTGGCAAACATTTGGGAAGGACACAGGTGGAAAAACCACCCGCTAGGTGGCGCTGGAGTCAAGTTATTAACAAAACCTTTTCACGCCTAAACCGCGGAACCAATTGTAATTTAATTTGGTACGGAGATAATCCTGGACCTGAGGAAGGACATGAGCGAAAAAAGCGCCCACTAGGTGGCGTTGGAGTCAAGTTATTAACAAAACACTTTTACGCCTAAGCCGCTGAACCAATTTTAATGGGATTTGGCAGAGAGATAGTCTGAGGCCTTGGGAGGCACATATGTGGACCCACCCGCTAGGTGGCGCTGGAGCCAAGTTATTACCAAAATCTTTTCACGCCTTAGCCGCTGAACCCATTATAAAGTAATTTGGCAAAAAAATAGTCTGGGACCTAAGGAAGAACATAAGCGAAAAAACTGCCCGCTAGGTGGCGCTGGAGTCAAGTTATTAACAAAATCTTTTCACGCCTAACCCGCTGAACCAATTGTAATGTAATTTGGTATAGAGATATTCTGGGACCTGAGGAAGGACATAGACAAACAAACTACCCACTAGGTGGCGCCAGAGTCAAGTTATTAACAGCTTCCATATTAATTAACCAAAATAAGTCATATTCACAATATATATATGTATATGTTGGTATAGTGCCTAAAGAGAAAACTGCAAAATTTGGACTCAAAAGGTGGCGCTGGAGTCGAGTTATTAACAACTTTTACATTAATTGACCAAAATGTCTCATATTCACAATATGGGTTGGTATAGTGCCAAAAGAAATAATTACAGAATCTGGACCCGATAGGTGGCGCTGGAGTTAAGTTATTAACAACTTCTATATTAATTAAACAAAATGGCTCATATTCATAATTTATATATGTTTAGTGGCTAAAGTGAAAACTACAAAATCTGGACCCGATAGGGGGCACTGGAGTCGAATTATTAACAAATTCAATATTTAGGGAAACAAAAAGCAAACAAAAAAAATTTTATCTAACGGACATGTTTCTTTCATGTTGAATGGTAAATAGTTTTATCAAATTCTCAACTGCAAGAAAGAGAAGGTATGCTCTAATTTAAGAATATTTGCACCGAATAGTAACCTGTGGTGAAAAGTAGAATATGTATGGACCTAGGCAGTGGTCGGATGTACATATGTACATACATATGTATATGCACAACTAAAACACATGCCCAATTCCTCTCTTCACCCTGGAAAGTTTATGGTGACAGTCTGATAGACTTTTCATTTCATTAACCACGAGAAACGATAAACCCCATACAATTGTCTAAGGAAATAGTCATAGGTAGTGCATGCAATGGCATAGTACGATACTATTACGTGTCAATGCTAAACCCCATGCCTTACGTGTAACAGTACAAAAGCTCTTATATTCGGGACTGGAAATTCTTCCCCATCCACGGTACTGTTTCAGTCAGTCTTAAGTCATTTAGCCACCAGGAAGTCTTCCAATGCCAAGCAAAAGCCCATAAAATCCTTTGAAGATATCATTGCGTTAAGAATTCAGAAATTCTCAAAAAATTAATACTTGACATTTGACGTCAGAAGAGCGTTGTAGATGCCAATGCCTTATATTATTTTGATTAAAGAAAAGAGTATAAAAAACTATTATTGGCTTTTAAATGTTTGCTCCTAAATCGAACATTTCATGTGGTACAACCAAATTATAGTAGAAAAGTTATGCTGTTGTTCATTCACACTTTGAACATATGGTGTGATTCAACAAGGTTTGCCGGATTTTGGTGGTTCTTATTTCTACCCAGAACCACATTACTAGAGCAGCGTTTTGCCTAGTAAGTAACGTGACTGCTATTGGGCGCGGGCGAAGCCGGGTGGGACAGCTAGTTGTAATATAAAAATTCAAATACTTCGGTGCGAAATTCACAAAAATCGGTCCAGTACTTCAAGAGACTTTGAATTATTTCCTCGCTTCCATACAACCTGAACCACTGTGCGTCCTTGCGTAAGCTACGCAAGTAACTTTTAAAATAAAAGCTATTATCTTATAAATCCTGCAGGCACTCGACAGCTAAATATATACATATAAGGTAGGTTAACATTTTTCTTAAATTAAAGTTAAATATATTTTTTTTTTGTAAATAAATCTCTTGAGTCTCTAAATAAATGTTTGTTTAAATAAAGTACTGGCATGCCGATTCTATGTATGTATTTAAAGGCCCATCATTCACAGAAATAGCCCTCATCGCGACTCGTATTTCAAGAGTCGGCAATCGATTGTACTCGTAATTAATATTCCCTGTTACTAAGATTTAAGTTAAATTCCTTGAATCCTTCAGGCGAGAAATAAACTTCATTAAAGACGCACATCAACTTTAAGGCTTTAATTAATACCCTTCACCTTTGCCATACAATACCGTAAATAAGTTGCTTTTCTTGTTCAGCTGGAAAGTGTCGAAGGGTGGACGGGGAGTGGAAAAACAGAGAACGAGTTACTATGTAACAGCATCAGCCCGTATCCTCCAAACAAAGTTAAACCATCTTACGGTGGTAAACAAGACAACAGCGCAAACGGAATATAACAACTTTGAAAGCAATTTTTAGCACTTCACTACATTACCTTGAGGTAATTAACCTGTACACTGAAACCAAAGTAATGTTGGCGGACTGTTTTGTAATTTGTCATGAGAAGAAAGTTGTCAAAAGGACGTCTATGGAGAATGAATTCGCCATCGCATTAAGCGTTTCAATTTCGAGTTTAATTCGTTATTTTCTTTTATGTAATTAAACTCTATTTTGTGATGGTGTGAAATAAATCTGTGTAAATTTATCGATTTTTTTTTTTTTTTTTTTTGAGAAAACAGAATTTCAGTCTTTCTTGGTAAAGGTTACGTTATTTTGATAGTCAGCCATCTAGAAAGAATTTTGATTTATTTAACTTTCAAATTTAATTGCGAATATCAACGTGAAATGTAAAAGAACGATTTGACAGGTGGTTGAAATTTAGAGGAGCAATTTTGACATGCCGGACTCCGGGCGGTTCCATTTGCTATGGTTCTATCGGATGTTGGACATTGTTCTGGATATACTCTTCCTTTAAGCTGACAAGTTCATTTGTCACATTAGAGCTTTACTGCCTTGTGTTGGGAGTCCTGTCCTTTTTTACAATGTTTATCTTTACCTATTCTATTTCAATGTACTTTCAGTTAGGTATGCACAAAGTACCTGCACTTAAGCGGTCCAAAGATCTTAAAAATATGCAGTTAATATATCTATCAAACGTGCTTGGCATTTTTTTTAGAACGTTTTCAAATACAGTCAACCCTCGTATAACGCGGTACTTTCACAACGAAAATTCACTATAACGCGATTTACAAATTGCGGCAAACCCTCATATAACGCAGTACATACTTCTACAACGCGGTTTCGCTATAACACGATTTTCGGTATTTTCTAACGTGGAAAATGTATGTGCGTATCGCATGCCTGTGCTTCGAGGAATTCCCCTTTAACACATTAACGTGTTCCCTTCAATGGTTCAAATGAATTTTGAAAATGGCTCCGATATAGAGAATGTTCAGTGGATTATACCGAATCAGCAAAAAAAAAAAATAACAAAAACAAACATACACCAATGACTGGATTTGGTGGCTAATTTGGAAAAATACTTATTGATTCCTCTATGGAACGCTCCAACAATTTTAAAAAGCATTTGCGACGTTCTCCATATTTTAAAGTTCGAAAGGAGTTGCAGTGAAATGCTCTGCAAGCTCTTAAAGCGGATTCCTGTCCAATATGTATGAAACATCTCAAATAAAGATTACATTCCTCTTTTTTAAATTGTTAACAAACATTATTGTTTTTATTATTGGTGTAGCTTTTTTGTATTAAAACTATAGTACAGTTAGTTTTCTAGAAACAGTGTAACAAGTTTAGATGCATTTTATTTTATGGAGAACGTAACCCCAGCTTTAGAATGTGGCCTAAGTATCGTATTTCGCGATTTTGTATAACGCGCTGTTTCTTGAGAACTTTACTACCGCGTTATACGAGGGTTAACTATATGTTTAATAAGTGGGGTGTAATTGCTTATTCCATTCCATTTCCATTTATATCCATTCAAGTGTGTGCCAACGTCATCCTCGAATCGGGAATAAAAGCCCTTAAAGCACTAGGCTCAAACCTGATTGACTCCAAATTAGTCATGAACTGCTTCAATACTCTCCAAGACCTCTCCCATAGAAACAAAGTCAAACTTTGGTGGGTGCCCGAAAATGAGGGTATTGATGGAAACGAAAAAGCTGACGAACTGACTAGGATAGGTTTGGCTGACTTCTTTATCGACCCTGAGCCATTTTGCAACATTTCGAATTAGCCTCGTAATGCTAAAAGAGCCATTAAACCCTTCCACGATAAATCCATAAAACACCTACTCCTCGGTAGAAATGATATCAAGAGATTAGTAGGACTTCTAACAAGGCATTGCCATCTTCGATACACCTAAGCAAAATAGGTCTTTTTCAGGAAACTGAATGTCGTCTCTGCATGGTAGACGACGAAACTGCGGAACATTATCTATGTGACTGCATGGCAGCCTGTGGCCTCAGGATTCAACATTTCCACAGAGAAATTCTAACTCCAATTCCCATGGAAAGTCGTTAAGTCTCCACAAGTGAGATTCTCAACTTCATCAAAAGAGTTGAACCTCTTCTGGTTCCATAAACTAACTTTGCGGTACAATAGATGTTTTAGGTCGCGGTGCCCTCCGCAACTGGCAGGTCTTTTTTTATTTTATTGCTTAGGCACTGAAAACTCCATTTGGAAAATCTTAATATATGTATGTATATATGTCCGACTATCACGGCTGAACCACTGAAGCTATTGACCTTATATTTACACCATATGTTCGTGTGGTGTTCCGGGTGGTTTTTGTTTATGTTAGAACCCCCTAGGTAGCGTTGGGCTCGCTTTGTCAAAATTCTTATTCATGGACCGAATTGGCTCAATCTCAGACCATATAATATTTAAATAAAAAGAAAGTCTTTGGCAAAACCACCCGATAGGTGGCGCTGGGGTGCATATATTTACGAAAATGTAATTTTTGTCCCGTATATAATTTTCATATAAACAATATTCAATTTAAAATAAATGTAATACTAATAATATATGTACATAGTTTGGTGTAGTCACAAAAACTTCCCACAGGTGGCGTTGGCAATTATCTGTCATGTGAGTAACGCGACTGTTTGCGTACACGGGTGAAGCCGGGCCGATCAGCTATACTCTGTTCCACAAAAATTGTCAGTACAGGGAAGATAGGACGTTTGCCTATCATTCTGGTTGCAATAGCTTTCATAAATCTGTCCCTCTTTTAAGCTCTCACTGGGTTACCATAATATGCATGAAAAATCACCACAAATCGGAGAGTATTACCCATAAAGCTACCATCAGCTGTTTTAAAAACGAAAAAAAGATAATTGTGTACAAAGTGGACACCACCTCGATTTTGATGAAATGTTGGTATGTTATAAAGGGTATGTTTTCGAGTTTTTTTGGTGTATCAATGTTATATATCGGAAACGATTAGCTTACGAGATATAGGCTAGAAAAGTCAATATTCGTTTTCACACCCAAAACTCATCTCGCGCAAATAACTTTCATTATAAATCACAAAAGTCGAAAAGGCGTTCAACTTTATTTTAAGTGTTTCACCAGAAAAACAAGAAAGGTGAAAAAACAAAAGCCATATCTGGCAATACCCTCACATACTCAAATTAATTTTATTGGTTTTCAAAGTACAAAATCCCAAAGCTCTTTGACAAAAACCACAGAAAAAGCATTAACGATTAGCTTTAACTTAATAATGGCAGCACTGTTTTGATGTTGATATTTTCTATATACACAGCGATTGGCTTGGCAGTCACACATAATCATTCAGCCACCGACTGTGGAATTGGCTGGTCATGCTATGGTGGGATGTATGCGAATTTGTGGTAAATTACAAAAGCACCGTAGCGCAAGTGGTTAGTGCGTCGGACTACTGAGCCAGCGGTCTTGGGTTCGAATCCCGCCGCCAACACCTAAAAGTTTTTCACAGTGCCCACCTCTTTCGAATGTCTGACAAGCATCAAAGAGTATCATTTGTCACGATTGAGCTTCTCAACTCGCCGTTCGGAGTCGGCAAAAAACTGTAGGTCCCTTTCATTCGTGCAAAAATATAACACGCACACACAAATGGTTGCGAGAAGTAGGCCCAGGTTCACCTCGAGCTGTAGCGCCAACTAAGTAAGTAAAACCCTGTGTAAGTCAGTGCTTTGGATTTTATTTCAGTGGCGATTTCTCTAATTGAGTGCCGTGGAGACATGTACAGGCACCAGTGTTTGAAAAAAAGCTCCCCCATAAGGCCTATACTGACAATTTTTGTGGAACAGAGTATAGTATACATATAAGTAATACTAGATAAAGATATACATATGTACATATTAACCGTTAAATAAAGGGTGATTTTTTAAGAGGTAGAGAACTTTTTTTAAAAAAAAAACACAAAAAATTCGAAAAAATGAATGAAATATTGAACCTTGCAATTTAATGTTTAAAGATAATTTCATGCAAATGTTGACCGCGGCTGCGTCTCAGGTAGCCCATCCGCTGAGTCCAATTTTGGCATACTCTTTCACACATATCGGCCGGTATCTCACGAATGAATGCATGGATGTTGGCTTCCAGTGCGTCAATCGAAGCGGGCTTGTCCCTATAGACATTAGCCTTGACATACCCCCACAAAAAATAATCTAATGGTGTCAAATCGCACGATCTAGGCGGCCAATTGACCGGCCCGAAACGTGAAATTAACTGTTCACCAAACTCGCCTCGCAATTGCGCCATTGTTTCGCGTGCTGTGTGGTATGTGGCACCGTCTTGTTGAAACCACATATCATGCAAGTCAAGAACTTCCATTTCGGGCAAAAAAAAGTGCTGTAACAAAGGCCTAACTGCTGGGAACGGCGCCGAATCGACATTTCGCGGTCTTCTGTCACACTAGCTGATACGGCCGCAATATTTTCTTCACTACGCACAGTACGTAAACGTGTTGGTGGTTTAATGTCCAACAAAGTAAATTTGGTGCGAAATTTGGTCACAATCTTCCGAATAGACTGCTCAGAAGGTCGAGAATGCCGATCATAAAATGGAAACAGCGCGCGATGAACATTTCGAACCGAGCACGAATTTTGATAGTAAAATTCAATAATTTGCAAGCGTTGTTCATTTGTAAGACGATCCATGGTTAAATTGCAAACCAAACTGAAGCTGTTTGACAGTGACACAAGGTACTAAACACACGTCAGCTGTCAAAACCAGTGTTGCCAAAACCAAACCAGCTAAAAAATCACCCTTTATTTACATCTGCTGAAGTTGAATACAAATCCTAAGCTTAGATTGAAGTGAAGCTAGCGCATTACATTACCCTGGAATGTCTGGTCTTTTGTGATTATCCACCATATCTATAGTATCATTTCAATCGCTCTTATTACTATTGACTCTATCGACTGAACAATTTTAATAATTGTTCTTTCCTTACTGATTATGGCATTTTCCAAATTTTCTAAATAGTACAAGTGTAAATGTAGCCTATTTATAGCACTATCAAATATAATTAATGGATTTCAATTCTTAGACACTAAGCAGGATTTCCCGATTCCCGAATATACCACAGATATTTTCAAAATAAATTTCTCATGGTAATCTCACTTCACCTGGGGTGTAAATTACATTCCGCGCGAATTACCAACAAGCGTTTATCTGTTTAACAAACACGCAGATTCTTTGAAACGATGCGATGTTTCACTGGTTTCTTAAAGGTTTATCCTAATTAATCACGGATTACGTTTTATACAAACCGGTTAAACTTTGTCGTGATCTCATTAAAAAGCTTTAAATAACCTTTTGACAACACGTCAATCGTTTTTGAAGATATTGCTCATTTTATGTTATTTGAGATGATTTTTTGTGAAGACTATACTTAGACTTGTTTTAGATGAAAAAAGAAGAATAATAAAATTATTTATATAATATCTTACACGTTAGTTTGTTGTGAACATTTTCAACCTTGGAATTGCCATTTATCTTATTAATGTTGATAGAGTGACTAACAAAAAGCTAATTGGAGTGCAACTATCAGTATTACATCTCTGAATAGTAGGAAAACCTGAAAAACACGTAAAAATCCCGAAATGTGTAACAAATCTAAAGTATGTTCTATAGGAAGTCCATATAATTTATACGAGAACAGCCACCAAATTGCCTCTTAAATATTTGACTTGGTTGGTTGGTTGAGAGGGTAAGGAGAGATCTCTCCTCTTCACGTAGACCTCGAGTCGGGCCCGTTGTGTCCCCCTCAGGGCCTCAGGAATTGTGCACGGAAGGAAAGGGTAGGGTAGGGTGTAAGTGAAGGGTTTGAGTGGGGGAATGGAGGGGTTTAAAAGGAATATGTGGATTCAAGAAAAACGCTCTGTATGTCGTGTGAGCTCCAGTGTTTTCGAGAAATCGATAGATCTAAGCTATGTCAGCCCAGGTAGGATATGGCTTTTGCCTTATTGAGCATTAAGCAGGACCAGCACAAAGGAGGTGTTTAATACTTTCGTCCTCTTCTTCGCAACATGGTGATACTATGTTGCACTCGTCCCAGTCTGTTTGGATGTCTATTCAAGTTGGTGTCCATAAAAGGAAAATCGACGCAGCGACTCATACCAGTGATCGAAGTATGGATTTAACGGAAACACGAACTTGTACATAACTCAGTTTTTGGAGACAAGCGAATCCAAACTGTCCATATTGCAAGACTGTTCCGGAATCACGTGTTTTTTCACTGCCCACGATACTAAGCCGAGAGGATCGCCTACGAAATCAATTTAGAGTGTGGCCCACTCCCGATGATATCGTACCTTACATGCTTCAAATTGATGATAATTGGACCAATGTAAGTAACATACTGGTACGCATATATAGCGACCTCAATGTACCGACCCATAGAATCCGTCGACGTCGTTGCGCTGAACGTGGTCGTTGTCGTTTACGCATGACAGAAAGAGCTGTCCCATAGAATCTGTCGCATGCCTATACTCCTTTCAAATCGCAGAATAATTAAATTTTGAAACTTCAGCAGATTGTCAACAGTGATAACAGTTTCTCCATTTTCTCTGAATGCTTCCACCAATGAATGTGCTTACTCTCAATTTGGTATTGCGTGAACTATAATATGGGAATGTATGAATTTCAATGCGTGAATGCGTGAACAGCCAACGCACAACGCACTAAAAAAGTAAAAAGTAAGTCGGGGCCTTAAGGCGCCTAGAACGTCAACGCAAAACGAATAGCAGGAATAATACTATGGAATAGAGTAAGCTGAAGCTTTAACCCGACCACCGCGAAATCCCGCGGGAACATAGATCGCTCTGCTCGTATGGAGGTGGTTTAAGCTGGTAAGAAGGAATCCTGGTGCCTATATAAGGCACACAACGGCAACACAGTCTAAAGGAATATGAATTTTATCAAAACGTGTTCGTCCTCAGTTTAGTTTAACAATTTTATTATATTTGATCTGATCTTAAGCGTGGAGTTGCTAGACCTGTCCGCTAAAAATTAATTTCATTTTTTTTAAAGTTCTTTATCAGATATCAGACATAATTATTATTATTATTATTATTATTATTATCAGACATCACAACCTCCGAGTGGTAAGCTGGTGGTATACAGTCAGCGACAAAAGTGAGTAGACAACAACGCATACATTAATAACATTCACTTTTCTTATAAAAACAAAAAAGATACAAAATATTGAAAAACGGTTAAACAAAGTTTTGTTCATGTGTAACAAAAAGTTCATAGAAAACAACAACAACACTTTTTTTTAATATTAATGTTAAATAGCCCATACATAAATTATAGGAAAATTGAATATTAACAATGTATGCATTGTTGTCTACTCACTTTTGACACTGACTGTACATATGCACAAGATCATCGAGGCGGCTCAATATTTAAATTTAGTATTTCGTGGATTCCGAATGGATGAAATTATTATTCTGATTGCGATTTTTGAAAACCAGAAAACCTACATAATTCTCCCTAAAAAGAACCCCCCCATTGAAAACTACCACCCACAATCAAGTAACCATGATAGGTGTATCCGTGTAAATTGGTTTTTCTCAAATGCTCTTGAGAATACCTTTCCTTTTGGTATCTTATCAAAGCTGTCGGTGTTGTTAGGGCAACGTATGCTTTAATTTCTGCAATCCGCTGGGAGTGCTTATTCGCTGCAATGCATTACTACCAGCTACTTGAAAAAATAAAATTATAAAGAAGAATGCAATACGAGCGCCTATTCACTCATAGAAACTATCCTGAAGCAGAAATGCTCGTTTTGTACCTTCGTACAGACAAGGGTTACCCCTTCCCAAGCACAGCGAGAAACAACCATTGCCATGTAGTCCGCAACCAGATGAAATATGACGAGTAGTTCTTTGTTTCATCATTCACTTTATTCCATTCATAGTCCAGTGAATAAGCTGATAATAAAGGTAGTCCCATCTTCAGATTTGTGGTTTGTAACCGCATAAAAAGGAAATGTGGAAATACTATTAAGTCATGCCTTCTACCACATCCATCACCAGTACTTCTATTGATGTACAGTTGGGTCAATTCCAATGAAGGCAAAGACATGATTCTGTATTCGTGTACGAAATGGAGTCGGAGAGATCCAGCAGTTGATGGATAGCAATATATGGTACCATGTTCCCACTCAATACAACCCCGCTAATTTAGTGTCTAGAGGTATGTTGCCCTCAGAGTTGGTTGAATCATCACTTTGGTGGAACGGAGCACCATTCTTACGGACATCATGGACATTTGACCTACTGGAGCAGCCAACGGACCTCAAAACCAACGAGGAACAAAAATCAGTCAAGGTTCATCACATGGAAATCATCGGAAATCTATTCAATGAAATGATCCATTTATGCACTGGGTTGAAACGATTGACCAGAATAACGGCATACTGTATCCGGCTCGAAGGACTAAATATTCGGGTAAGAACACGAGGGTTAAAAGAAATCCATAGTGCTATGATGCTGATAGTGTAGTTTAACCTGTAAAATCTAGAAAAGCCACTGGTGCGAAATAAAAGGCCTTCCTTGACCACGACATATAGTAATTCAATAGAAAAATGTATTGCATCGAAAGAGCTGTCACCAAGTTTAGAATTTAGAGTTTAGAGAGTTTAGAATTTCCCTTCTGGGACATTTTTGATATTTTTGATGGGTATATAGACAGAGTGAGCACCGGGAAGTGAATTCGTGCAAACTTTTTGAAAATACCCTGCAAACTTTGCAGTTTTCCACATGATTTTAATTTCCCAATAGTTGGGTACCCAACCAATATCGGAGTGCATCTTGAACTTTGACAGTAGAACGTGTAAACCAATACAGCTGTTTTGATGTCTTTATTGTACCAAAGCAAACTTCCAGAGAGCTTATTTAATTACTGTCAACCCTAACTCGGTGGTCGCTTGCTTAGATGATAAAAACTTTGTCAAATTTTAAAGTCTTCCTGCAGCGACTCACCGATAGTTTATTTAAATTTCTAACTAAATTAAAACGCCTCATCTTTCCCTAAAATCAAATTCACGAAACACTAAATCCCCCTTCAGCCTGCTCTTCCTTTCAAGAAATATAACCAATTTAACCCTTTTCCTTGGAATTACCATCGGGACTGATAAACCAACCAGAGCGAACATCGCACCTCATCCGTTGATAATTCAAGAATCAACTCGGCAAACGCGCTGCCGTCAATTAGATTGCTCATTCAATTTAAGAAGTTAAGCCTTCTCCACAACCTTCGCATAACGAATATACCCGCAAATCTCTGTCTCCGGAAATTGTCCGTAAAGCAGGTTCAACCGGAACAAAAAAAAAATCAAAAAAATAAAATAAAATGGAAACAAGGACGAGAACAAGCACAAAATAAGAGGCAAAAAAGGAGGAAGACAAAAAAGAAAACCCTGTTTTAGAAAAAAAAAAAAAAAACTTACGAATGTTCACATCAATCCGACGACGCACTTAATAGCACCACCACACCGTACTTATTTATTTCCGTGATGAAAGTTAAAATTTCCTTTACAATCAACTCCAGATAGGAAAAAGGCAGTCATCCCCCCTCGGCTCCAGCCCCATCTTGGTACATGCACATCGCGTTAACTATAGCCATCCCTTTAGCGCTGTTGGCTCCCGCCTCCCTCCATCCGCAAATAGTTGATAAGAGGCAACCACGAAAGGAAAGAAAGGAAAAGGAAAAATCGCACACAAAAAGGAAACTTAAATGAGTGTGCCATGCCACTACGACGAAAGATAGATCTCAACCGGGCGTAAAGGCGGGCGCAAAAAAAAACAAAGAAATACTACTGTATTCCATTTCCAACCCTCCGCCTTCGCCTGCATAAATTTGAACAAACCCCAAATTGACTATAAAAACTTTGCCTATATTGCAAAGATATTTATCAGTCGCCTTTGCGCCATCATCGACCGACCACCACCACCCACCGAACGCCACACGCCGCCGCCGAGGACGCACATCGCCCCGAAATAAAAGCAAAGGGATGGTTTGTCGATAACAATGCATTATTGCCACAGGGGTAGGTGTTCTCTGTGTTTTGTGATTGTTGGTGTTAGTTGGATGATGACGTACACCATCACTTGCCTCAAAAATTAAGTCATTTAAAAGAATTTAGCTTTTAGTGCAGCGGCTCAGGCAATTCCGCCCCTAGGACTCCCATAGACTTTATTTGATTCGCGTTTGTAGGTTTTTTTTCATTTTTAATTTAAACAAAATGTTTCATATTTTCATTTGTCCTTCGCTCTGTCAGACGACACGAACATCAGCCAAGACTCCTTCGGGAGCGACAGAAAGTGGCATTAATGATAATAATTCTCGCGCGCGCTCCTGCATACCTTAATTACGTGTTATCAATTCCACCACGAAAGAGGGATCCAATGTATTGTTGTGTTTGTGTCTGATTTTATTTTATTTTGTATGTTTGTACGAGTATGTATGTGTCCTCTTTTTTTGGTAAATTTCTAAAGGAACCTTAAGCCTTCGTTTACATTAAAATTTTAATTTCTTTTTTATTTGAAAAGGCTGCCTTTTTTTTGCTGTTGGAAGGCTGATGAAATCACTGGCATGGAAGATGACAATATTTGATTTGCATGGGAAACCGCTAAAGACTTTCGGGGGAGAAGATTATTGTCACAAAAAATTACAAAAAAAAAATATATAAAAGAAACATCTCAAATTACGTAATTTGCATTTTTTTTTAAACTCGAAGATACGAGTATGCTGGCACTTTTGGGTTAATTACAAATATTTACGATTCTCTCTACAACCCTTTGCTTTATTCAGGTTTTTTTTTTTTTTATTTATAACAAAATATAAATGACACCCGCAGACAAAGGCACTGATTACAGATACGTTTCATATTTAGGTGACGTTTTTTTTACTGTAGTTATTTTAGCTCATTTTGGTTTAAAAAAAAAATGATTGGTCATTAAATATAAATGAATTACATGATTTTAACTGAAGGCTAAAAATTGTGGTAGGCATCTATAAGTAATTTGATTTTCTAAAAAAGAAGGGAATTTTTGTATAATACAAAATTAATTATCTTGAACGAAGCTTTGTGGGCAAAATCTAAAAATACGTGCGTGTCACTAATTTTGTTTTACAATAATGTTCATTAAAAAAATGTGTTTTTGATTTTAATTATCATCAGCTTTAAAAAGCGAGGGGGATCTGGGGTTGATGGTGGAGTTTATAGAGCTTTTTTTTTTGTTTGAATATTTGAAGAGAAGGAATCTAAATGTGGATGTGTGCTTGGATGGACACAGTTTTTGCTGACACGAGATACGGTTACGATATCATTTTTTTTTAAATCTGCCTGATCAACCTACAAATTGTCCAACAAGTGTGTTATAGTACGATAGAATTCTGTTTTTTTTTTTTTGTGAAATTTTTTGTATTTTTTTTTCAAACAAATTTTTGGTGTTTAAAAAAAATAATCGTTGTCAGCAGTCCTATTCAGAACCAAGTTTAGCTTCTCGCGGCCATTTGTGTGTGCGTGTTATTTTGTCCACGAAATGGAAGGGACCTACAGTTTTCTGCCGACTCCAAACGGCGAGTTGAGAAGCTTCTCATGACAAATGATACTCTTTGACTGCATGTCAGACATTCGAAAGAGGTGGCACAGTGGAAAATTGCTGCTGGGATTGAACACGGGCAGCATGCGTAGTAGTCAATTTACTAACCAACACAACCATGGGGTTTTACAAAAGTTTTTTTTTAACAAATAAAACCATCAGCTATTTATCTAAATTACAAAGGAAATATTAATAAAACAAATATAAGAAAATATAAAGGAAATTCAATTGTACTCAAAACTTAATAAATTCAAAACATCTTGAGACAAAAAAGCCTGTTTTTTTAACCCTTAAACCCTACCTTGGGGTCCAACGCGATGCACAAACTAAAGTTTCGTGAATATTTCTTGCACTACTTAACTTACGATGGCGCTATTCAAGGTAATCTAAAGCAACGTGAGTAGAAGATTTATCAACGCGAATAACTCGATGGCATAGACTTCAGCCTGAAATACACCGGGAAATAATCCAAGATTCTTACGAGTAGCTCCAATACCGGAGTCGTAGTGTAGCAGACCCGAGTTTCTGGGTCCTGGATTAGTCCGCTATTGAAACATGCAGTACGTTCTACGATATGAACCTCGAGTTTTCTGCCAAAGTCAGGTAAGGTTAGGTAACTATCCCCATAATTGGTTGGATTCACGTAGACACTTAATAGGTCCATTATGTTGCCACATGAGTCGATTATTATCGGTACTCTTCCTCCTAGTCCTACTCCTAAATGCCAACAACACGCGGTGTTCCCAAGAGGTCCCCCATCAAAAAACTAACCGCGCCCAACGCTGCTTGATTTCGGTGATCTAACGAGAACCGCTGTTTTTAGCCGCGTATGAAATAATGGATGGAATGGAACCCATCCTTTTTGGCAAAGGCAGTTATATAGAAATAGAACTGTGTCTCCATGGATTTCCTCATCAAGTTATTCCCTGCACTAGTTTACTTAATCGGCACCGTGGTGTAGTGGTAAGCGCATTGGACTACTATGCAATGCTGCCAGGGTTCAACACCTAAAAGAGTTATTTCATGGTGCAACCTCTTTCGAATGTTTGACAAGCATCAAAGAGTACCATTTGTCACGATTGAGCTTCTCAACTCGCCATTCGGAGTCGGCAAAAAACTGTAGGTCGCTTCCATTCGTGCAAAAATAAAACACGCACACACAAATGGTTGCGAGAAGCAGGCCCAGGTTCACCTCGAGCTGTAGCGCCAAAGTAAGTAAGAAATCTCTCATTAGCGGACAGCTCGCATTAACGGACACCTTTTTAGGGAATTTTCTAATTTCCCATACAAAATGTGCTCTTATAAGAGAGCTGTCTGTCTCTCATTACCGGACAAAAACTCCAACTCCGTGGCTGTCCACTTCAGAGAAATTTCACTGTATATGCAACATATGTGACAGCACATCGTCCTTCGTAATTATGTTCAACAGCCTTCAATATACAAAATTTCCTTATTCCTTCTTCCTCTCTATTCTATGCATAAATCAATACATACTAAAAACCAGGTGATCTTTGCACCAAAAAAACATATAAAGTAATAATTCACTAGACTCTTCTAAAAGTTAAATCATTTGCCCAGATTCATAAAGAAGATTCGGTCTGTTCTCAAATTGTCTGCTTCAAAGTCACACCGACGAATACCAATCTGATTGTCTCGACAATGGATTTTAGACTATCACATTGAGATTTCCATCAGTTAATTGCAAAATCATTCCATAGCCCTAGTCGTCGGTCCTGTTGAATTCTCATCGCCATAGTCGTCGTCATCGTCCTACCTTGCAACGATGAGCAGCTTAACAAGGATTCACTTCTTTCAGCAAAAATAAAAGAAAAAAACAAATCTTTGTACTTTGTCCTTCTCCATTTCCTCTGTCATTCATTCGGTAGAGCAGTGAAATTATGTGCTTTTAAGTACATACACATACATATGTACGCAGTTACAATACGTTTTGGTACGTACTTGACTTTCAAGGATACCCAGAACACGAGATTCTGCATCAATTCTGGTTGGAGATGGATGTTTCGAAACAGATCCCCTGTACGTTCGTATGCATGAATGAAATCAGGGCAATGGATTGTTAAAGATTAATTTGTTAAGTGTCTTCCTTGGCATGAATGGATTTTCCATTTTTTTTTTTATATCACTTTTCCACGCAATTTTCCTGGTCGCTTTTAATTTTTCCTACAGAATGGCGTTTGTTTCCATCGTTGCTCCTGCCTCCTCATGCCAATATTTTCATGTCAGACATGGGCACTCGTGCGTATACGTACTTTCCTAGCACGGTGGTTCTGTGTCATGTCGTTAAATGTTTTGAATGGCATTAATTGGTTCATAATTACTGTAGTTTGGAGGAGTACTTTTATTACACTTAACAAGTATTGGAATAGTTTTTTTGTTATTTTGCGCAATTATAATGTAGTTGCGATAATTTTACTCTTTCCCTTGTTTATGTGTGGTTTTGAATATTCCACGTTTCGTTGTTGTTACAATATAATAATAAATTTTACGATTGGGTTTTATGTGTTGTCTTTTAGTTGAAATTTAAAAGGGTGTGTGATTGATAAGATCTCTTGGCTCTTTCGAGGAGCCAAATATCCTTGAGGCACTGGCAGCGATATGGAATCTATTAAATGGGTTATGGGGTGGTTACGGCGCTTACCAATACATTTCAATTTGTCGTCACGTTTTACTATTTTAACGTGCGTGTCGACTACCTGGAGTAGGCAGGACTCATGTTCGTGCAACATTTCAAGTATCTAACAATTATTATTGCGTGATATTTGTTATAAAAGGTGAAGGTTTGTAGTGGTTCCTCTTTGCACTGCAATTATACACTTGAACGAGGGAAGAGATTGTTTCATTTTCTATTTACCCTTTTTATAAAAATTAGATAAACAATCGAACACTGTATCGGTAGACGATTAGGAAGGAGTAAGGAGTTTTAAGAAAGCATGGAAGAACTCGGCGTTGCTTATTGGTTATCACTTTCAAGCTCAAGGAAAAAGACAAAGACGTCCGTAAGAAACATTAATATGTCTCTGTAGTTATTTTTTTTAAATCATAATGGTAAACGTTTTTTGAGAAAAATTGAGAGCAGGGCTATACTCTCAACATCATCGTTTCACTTCATATTTCAATAATGCATAATGCCATTAGCATTATTCGGCAGCTCCTGACTAGATCCGATTTGATAGTTAACGATTCTAGCGCCTTAAGCACAGCCTGATTGTCAATTTAAGTAACAGTATCCTTGCGCGATATTCGCTTCATTATAAGGACTCCGCAGCCCTAAGTACGGCTAGAACTTCTACCTGAAAGAGGCTGCAGGTCTTAAGAATACTCTTAGCTCTGTGTTTATGCAAAAGATGCCAGACCCCGTTTCGTTTACAGTCTTAGATCCGTCCGTGAAGACTGCAGTGTCTGTATGCCGAGTAACTGTATTATTCGTCCACTCTTCCCGTACAGCGCTTTGTTGGCTTTGATATAGACGGGTAAAAATAGAAAAGAAGCAAAAAACAACAACAGACCCAAAGGAAACAACTATCTGTTCTGCCGTCATGATTGAATAATGGAAAAGAGATTAAAAAAAAACCGCCGTCCTCGAGAATTGAGCCTGGGACCCACACAAGATGAAAAGCCGACGCGCTATACACTGAGCCACAGCCCCATTACAAATTCACCCAATTTTTCATATGTTTTTCTGGTTACAGTTTTCAAACGCAAAAATTTGCATACAAACATCAAGCGGTTAGACATATTAATGTCAAAACTGGAGTGGTGAAAGGGTTTGATACTAAAAACAAGACTTTTTCAGCGTCTTTCAGGCGGAGCTGTTAGCGGTTGGGTAGGTTCAAGGATTAAGCAAAATATCCCTATTTTTATGGAAAGCCAAGCCGCTAAAGAAGAAAAAGATGAACATGCTAGCCAGTTTTAGGTAGGTAGGTTTTTACCTGATGGTTTCGATGGGAGAAAACCCAAATATGGCGTCGTTTTGATACCACGACCTCAGGGGACCCGTTTATTCGGATGTAATTATGAGATATTTATATCCACTCTGTTGAGTTTAGGAAGAGGATCAGCTCTCCAATAATTTTCTCAGATATCCCTTTAGAATCATCAGAGAAGAGAGTATAAGTCGCCTGTCTCTTGCTAGAGCTAGACATTTGCACAGAAAGTAGCTACGCTAGAAACTGGTGTGAGGGATTGGTAGCTTAGCTGCATGGTCCCCAATTTGCCAGTGCTCTGTAATAACTGCGACTACTCTAGCGATGTCTACGCGTGTTCTTTGTAGTAGTTCGTTTGTTTAAGACCTGTTGTAACTTGGCTCTCTTTCTGGATATGACACAGTTTGTCAGACTGGTCCACCTAAGACCGGCTAGTTTTAAGAAGTGTGAGAGTATATTGCCATTAACAGCACCTATTGGAATATATTAAGGGGTGACCCTCACCTGGTTAGTTCGTTGACTCTCTCGTTCCTTCAATGGCGCTATGTCCTGGAACCCAGAATAGCATGACTCTTGCTTGGTTGCACAATCGATTGAACTTTTCCTGGCATCAATCTACTAGTTTCGATGAGGTGATTGCGGAATTCATGGCTTTAATTGCGGCTTGGCGATCTGTAATAATAGCGATATGTGTTATGTGTGAGTTTTGGGTCATTTATTAATTTCTGACAAGCCTCGAGGATTGCTAGTAGCTCCGCCTGGAAGACGCCAGCGAAATTCGGAAGGTGATAGGACTTCACTATGCCAAGTTTTTTAGAGAAACTTCCCTCGCCTACTCCGCAGTCCATCTTTGAGCCAACAGTGGATAGCGTTGTATCCAAATCTATCACCACTCTCCCTCGCTTCCATTCCTCTCCGCTTGGAAAACTTGCGGCAAAGAGTTCTTAAAGATAAGTTTGGCGCTATTGTAATCCTTTGGAGACACAACCATATGGTAGTGTGTTCTTTGCCGTTCTTTGGACTCTTCGGATTCTGTTGACGTTCTACTTTTTGCTGAGGGCGTGCCACCACACTATAGATCCGTAGTTAAGAATGGTTGTATACAACCATAGTGTCATGCTTTCTCGACCCGTAGTTCTATATTCAAGTTTCTATAGTCAATGGCGATGCCCAAATACGTAGCACTGGAGGATAGTGAAAGTGTTTGTCCATTTAGTTTGGGAAGGGGCCATTGTTATAAAGTTGTTTGCCATAGAAAAATCCAAATCAAAACTTGCAACAAAATTTAAAAACAAAAGACAAATCGATGGTCCCACTGTTCTATCTGGTAACTGAAAGTATCACTACCCAATAGTTTCTGAAATATCTGTTTGAAATCTGGTCCAAGTGATACCTACGCAAAAGATTGGAGAACGAGTCCTTTGCATAAACTTCGAAGGGTATTTTTCAAATAACCACGTACCCCAATCATAAGGTCGCATGAGTAACTTCAGTACTTTAACGAGTAACTTATACATTACCTATATTAATAGTCGTGTTTTATTATCCCCGTGATCTGATCCGGATCAGATCAACTCATAAGTTTGTGTGCATTGCAACAACAATACAAGATCTTGCTTTTTATCAGGATTAATTTTCATGATCCAAAAATTAGTTCGACTATTTCTCACTATGATATACTTTCGTTTGCCAATTATGCTGTATTATCGACAAGGGTCAAGGGTAGATGTTGCCAGATTAGAATATAAAAACATTATTGGCAATCCAAATATCATTAAATGTTATTTTGTTCAAATCAATTCATTTTCTGCTCATAATGATATGTAAGCGTTACGAAAGTGAAATTATAGCTACAACATATTATTCTCATTCGGTATCTGTTAATCAAAATTAACAATTTCCTCCTAAACAAATAAAACAAGTGCATTAAATTTTCATTTGAAAGAAATTATTCATTCGTATGGCAACTTCGCACTAAATGTCAAAAGGAACTTAGCTTGTACAATCACCACAACACAGAACTTTGATCTAGTTTGTTTTTTTATTCTGATCTGATCCGGATCAGATCACGGGGATAATAAAACACGGCTAATATTATACTAGTGTACCAGTGCGCAAGTAGAAACTCTACAACCGTAAATGCTATACGAATAAAATGGCTACCTATGGGCACTTAGTGGCACCTTGTGGCCGCTCCTTTTTATGATGGTGATCCTGATAAATATTAAAATTAACTATTAACTTATAGTAATGTTTATTAAATGAAAGTGCGATTCGTCACTGCTCCAGGACATTTTCTTTCTTTGGACACCTCATTTTTGTACATTGAAGTTATGTTTTTCGTAATAACTTTACTACTACTTCAGTTTGTATTTTAGGTGCTTTCTACGAAACATACGAACAGCATACGATCGTTCGAGTGTTGTAGCAAATAGTAGCAACTCTATCATAGAGCCCTGTGGCACCCCAGAGATAACAACAAATTGTGAAGAAGTACCATGGTTTCAGAAATTCCCGTGCAAAACGTATAGCACACAAATTGAGAACAATTTTAAATCCAATTTTGTGATGTTATATTTACTCTTCCTTCCCGTAAATCTATTTTGCAATCTCACACTAAGCCAAACGAATATCCAGCTAAAAACAAAACTGATAATTGCATGTTTGCTTGATGTGCTGGCACAAAACCTCTGTATTTCGCAGCCAACAAGTGTCAGATTGGTATAAATCCATCAGTAAATCCCTGGGAAAAAGCGTTCTAATTACACCAGCTTCGATGTAAAATGAAGAATGAAATTGCAGAGGAGCGAGGCTGCCCCATTCGTCCTCATTACCGCGATGCATACCAATAACGAGCTACGAGGATGGCGCGTCATAGTTTCCTCGCATTGCTTGTGCGATGGGCACGCTGTATTCATAAGTGCAGGAAATTTGTGCGCTAAATAAATCTGTCACTCCCTATTTTCATGGAGCAAGTTAAAATACGAGTACACAGGAAGATGGATAGGTAGTCAGTCGGTCGGCAAGAATGACGTCGCAGTCGTCCCTGACAACGTGCCATTGGCTGTGAAGTGGCAGTTGGGCACTGTAATAGTACAATGTCGTCGATGTGCAGGCACCGACGACGTGGTGTTGGTATCCACCGGAGCAAGGGTGATGCGGATGTAGATGTTATGCAGCACGGCAGTGGTACTATTTATAAAATGACCTCGAAATTGAGGAAATAACAATGTTTGCCGGCAAGTCAATTGGAAAATGGTGTTAAGGGTTGTTACGATGTTTAACTCTATTTCGCTGGAAGCGGATTTTCCTGTTTCGATCTTCAGCTGTACTCCAAGGAGATGGTCTATACAAGGTGTGATGGTTTGGTTGTACTTTTGCCGGTGAGAATTATTTCCGACGTCGTCGCTGTACTGTTCGTATTTATGTTCACACCTGTTCGAACTTGGTTTCGAAAATCAGACTCTATATATGTATGTAGGTGTGCCGGAGAGAGGCTGTTGCAACCGGCAATGTGCGCGATAATTTGGAACCGTTGAGAGGCATTAAAATCAATAAATCAATTATTATTATCGAGTTTGGATGGAACGGAACTTATCACCCAAGCCTCTTATAGTGTGGATGGTAGAAACACAAATTGAAATGAACTGTATTGTTGATTGGGAGTTTTAACTGGATTATTGGTTTATAAATGCACAGGTACATACATATGTATAGGTATGTATATGCGTATGCATATGTTGCTGCAGGTGTATGATCAAATGAAGAATTGGGTCAAGTATTGGTTTCAGGCAATGTTTTCAATTATACTGTAAAAAAATATTTCTATTTACATATATATGTATGTACATACGTAATGTATACAAGCTGTCGCATGTTTGTACAATTAAGTTTTGAGTGCTTTCATGTGATTATGTTTATTATTTTAAGTAGATTAAAAAATTACGGTATATCTAGTATATATAATACTCCTAATACTTCGTAAAGTCTATCCGTACCAATTACTGGGAGTATTTGCTAAGGCATCCGAATAGGGACGTTTCGATAAAAGTAAATATGAGTATATACTCGATACTTTTGTTTCGATCCAAGTACTTTTTGTACTCGATTCTTTGATTTGAGTAGTTACTTGGTATCGGAGCAAGATTCCAAGTAACAAGTATTTCCAATTCTAAGTATAAATATTTTCATTTAAAAGGGACAGGAACACTTAAATTCCGTTATGTTACAAATTGTATCATTTTTAAGTTTTTATAAACTTCTCTTTCCAACATATGTACATACTCAAACCATATAAAAAACAAGGCAAAATAGAAAAAAGAAAAGGACACCGAATGTCTTCATAGCGTCAGTGCAAACGTTTGCCTACTCTTTTGCCGTTTCTTCTGTCATTTCATTGCCACAAAAGCTTCTAGTTCTATGTATCTACCACCACCAACCTTTCCATAATCTATAAGTTAGGTACAAGATAAGTACTAACAATTGATTTGATACGAGTACATACTCGATACTTTTATTCAAGTAAATGAGTAGTATCGATACTTTGATTCGATACGAGTAATGAGTAAAAGTATCGATACCATGGCGGTATCGAAACGTCCCTACATCTGAAACAAGACTACATCAGCAATAAGATCACCATACGACGCACTGGAATGTGAAGCAGTTAAGCATGTATTTCGTAAGCACATTCCAGCATATATATGTAGGTACCACTCTGCGTCTGCACTTCGAATGTCTTCCGATGTAAGCGTGTTTTCACTTGTATTCATTAACCACTATAGTTGGAATTGTACAGCCCACAAAACGTTCAGTGTGTGAAAATCAAGTACGAAAATGGTATGATGTATTAGCCACATACAGGATGTGCAAACCACTCATTTCATATAGTTTTTACCTTCTTTTAAATTTTTACGATCTTGATCGTAAGCTTGAAAGATACGCAAAAAGATGAGATGTTGATTTTTGGAAAAACAGTCAACTTTATCACAATTTGATACTCTATTTCTTAATCCTTTAACCTTTAAGTAGGTAGTTGAGAAATAGTAGCGTAAGTAGGTAGTGGGGTGCTGACAACACCCCATCATGATTTCACTTTATTACGCTTATCTTTCTTCTGGTAAGTGGTTCTATGGCGGAATTGTCATTATGACATCGTTCTGGGGTAGAACAATGTTAAAAGAATTAACTTTAAGACCCCTTTATAGAGTTTTTAGTCTTCCTTTCCAAAATAGTGCTTTCCGTATTAATTTTTGAAACAATTTTTTGTTTTAACAAATTCGCCATTATCCGTTTCAATTAAGTATGGCTCTTCACTTGAATCTTCACTAATATAGTGTCAATAACAGTTGAATGCGTTCCTTATCTTTTTCAAATGGCATAAATTACCTATACAAATTCACCCAGTAAAAAAAAATACACAACTGGGTAGGTGGGGTGTTGACAGCACCCTTGCAGCTTGAAGAGTATGTCACGGCTTACTTGTGCAACCAAACTTTTTTAAAACCATCTGAATCTGTATAATAGAAAACAACAGGAAGGTACTGTACCGACGAGTGTTGTCAGTCGCAAAGTATAATATTTTTGAAAAATAAGGGCTTGGGGTGTTGTCAGCACCCCACCTACCCAGTTAAAGGTTAACACGTTCGCGGACAAGACGGCATATGCCGTCAATCGTTGAGGAATGTAGCGGGTCATGACGGCATATCCCGTGAAATAATTTTAGGTATTTTAGGACAAGGCAGGGTATTCGACGAGAATTACAGTATATTTCCATATTCCAGCATTATTTGTCCTACCGGATACAAATTTTCACTTCACTGTGACCTTTGGAATCATTTTTATCTTTATACAAAATTTGCAAAAAAAAAAAACCTAAAATATCATTCAAAACGCCGGAGACATTGTGTGTCATTCTAGCGTTCCCCACTAAACTTAAGCAGGTCAGATGGTGATCCATCTGAAAACTCGTCGATGTGATCAAAGAAGAATTTGCCCAGGGTTCTGTTTCTCAGTTGACAGAGGCTAGGGCAGTGACAGAGGAAATGGGCTTTCGGCCCGACGGTTACAGAGTGGAGGTTTAACCGTAGCATCTGCTTGTTCTCTATCTAGGGCTGAACCGCATCTGGTCAGTTCTTCTACGGCTTCGTTGCCTGGTATCCCGCTGTGACCAAGGACCCGTGCCGAAAAACTTCAGCTCTTCGCGGCAACACTTTACAAGCTATTGAGATCATCTCGTGATATTGTCATCATTGACACCAATTGGGCGGCCTTTGTCACTGCTATAACCTCAGCTTGGAAAACGCTGCTGTGATCCGGGAGTCGTATGGAGCTGCTTATTCCTAGTTCTTCTGAGAAGAACCATCTGGTAGATAGACTTAGCGTCTTGTGGTATCTCGTTTCATTCCCACTGCTTTCTGCTTCGAAAAGCCCACAAGAAGGGTTTATAAAAAACCAAATATGGGACAGTGTCTGTTTTGATGTCGACATTAAGGTAATTGCCAAGTATTTTGGAGTATCCATATGTATTCGACCTCCATCCAGTGCTTTGACTCGCTTGACCCGAGGGCGCTCTTTGCTGCGGTCTCCTGCATATAGAGATCCAGAGGCAGAAGGTTGCTTCCAATCTCACTGTTGGCGTTGTTCTAATCGCACTGGTCGTCCCAGTGCTTGCTATTTCTGTTCATTGGTCATATCCTTGAGGTTGATTGTTTGTTTCCTCCGTTTGTTAGTATGGACTTACTATCGCACAACTATGGGGTCATCCGACTCTGCATAGTCCATCAGTGGTGGAGTCAAAGATATTTATCTACTTTACATGACCGCTCCACATATCGCGTTGGAAACGTATTTTTTTACCAGTGTGATGTCACTGTACATCTAGTATATGTATGTAGTTCTTGGTTGTATCTTATTCTCCATGTACCGCCCATCAGAGGGGAATGCTCAATGAGGTCTAAAAAGTTTTATAAGAATTCAAGGTAATGGGACACGGGAAAAAAATTTAACAAAACTGTCTTAGTTAAAGATGTGTGTTCTATAAGCTTATTTTTAAGAATTAAAAATGCAAAACATTGGTACTTCTACAGTACTGGCCACCAGAATTATTATTTACAAAAATAAACATAGAAAAACAAAGGGTTTCTCATTTTCTCTTAAGTTCAAAAGGTCAAGCAATTCCTTTAAATTGCATTAAAGGTAATCCTTTAGATGGGATATTCTCAACAAAAGTATATACATATACTATTTATGTACATTCCTACATGACCACAAATATATAAAACCCCAAGTGAATCGATGAAAATCTTTCAGAATTAGTGAACCAGAAATGCTTTGTATTTCATCGTGATAACCCTAGACCACGTCAAGTACCCTTTGGTGCGGTGCGGATGTGCTTTCTTATTCCACATCATTGTCTTCTCTCATGATAGTCTATCGATTGACTTCAATTTAATCTCGTACACGTACTGCAAATAGAGCATTCACATTTTTAGCGGTCAGCTTTAATGAACTTGTAATCAAAGGTTGAACACTGTTTTTTGAAGTTCTTCTTGAAGAAGTTTATCGTGAAGTCTATACCGACAGCAGTTGCTACTAAAATTTTTGGATGAGATTCATTAATAGGGTCAAAATTCAATGATTTATCTGGTACTCGAATAAGATATTTTTCCACCTAATGCATTCAAGTCTTGACCATTTTAGAATAGTACTTATCGGTGCATGTTGTTGGGTATATTTAGATGGGCTTCACTGACTTCTAAGTCTCATTTAATATAACTTCTCATCGCTAAGTTGACCATTTGGACGTTTGAGATATTTTGGAGAACTAGAACCTATTTTTAATAAAAAAAAAATTGGGTTCGTCTGTATTGGGAAGCACAGATGACGTGAATACATCTGCAATGTTTGCCAAGAGATGGATGATATGAAATTAATGCGGTTATTATACACATTAGGTGTGTTTTTTTTTTTGTAACCTATATAGGCTTAGAAAAAGCTTTCAATGTAAATTGGTAGTAACAACAAGACCTATATAGAATTAGTTAAGCCTGGATAGTTATCATCGGGTTAAGCCGCTAAAAAACCGGTTTCCAAATTACATGCATGTTTTTTTTTTCAAAACTATACAGGCTTAGAAAATGTTTTCCATGTTACTTACACTAACAACTAAGCCTATATAGGCTTACGAAAACTGGATAGGACCTTAGCCTGGAAAAAAAATAGTGCTTCCAAAATATTTTTCGTCGATAGTTATCGAAAATTTTATCGAAATGTCAAAAATGACATGGAAGTGAGGGAGAAATATTAAGGCCGGTAGTTATCAACCGAACTCTGTTGTCATTTCAAATTTAAATTATTTCTGTAAAAAAGAAAAAAATACGAATTTATCCGACAAGGAAAAGGAAATTATAATGAATTAAGTGAACATGTTCCTTATTTTACTATTTAATTGAATTGAATTTGACGAAAAAAAATTCTATCCACCAACATCAATTTTATCATCTACAGCCGTGTTGCATCCTCTCCAATATTTACATTGCCATATGTCACTGACATCCTCGAAAAGGCGCCAATAATTTTAACTTAAAAGCGATTTATGAGCGCTTGATAACTACCGGCCTTACTTTTAATAAAAACAATGCCGATGTGAAACTGTCAAACGTCAATTAGCATAGTCCTGCCAAGTCACTGACGAGCGTTTTTTTTTCTCACTTTTAAGTTAAGTCTATATAGATTTAAAAAAAAAACACGCCTTTACATTCGGGAAAATTTTATCGAAAAATGTTATCAAAAAGTGTTATCGAAAATGTCAAAAAGACGTCATATCAATTATGAACAAATTGGGCATAGAAGGATATCTTCAAAGGAGAAAGCATAACTAATCAAGTTCGAAAATTCAAGGTGAGCATTTGCTTGACATTTGACAGCATATCGCACAACTGACATTTGGCACATTTACACATATTACCAAAATTAAGTGTTTTGTATTGAAACCTTAATTTTGACAAAATGACTGTAGTACGGTGTTCTAATATACATAACGATATAGCATTTATAGCATGTCAACAAATCACTTATCTTGTATGATTTTGAGCGCGTCTGTTGCGAAAAAAATACAAACGAAATGGAATCAGAAAAAATGTTATCGACGAATTGAACAAAATTGACGAGGACCATAGTTTGCATGAAGCAAACGTGAAATATCTCGACGGTATTCTTTTGCCTTTTCCAGTTTTTTTTATCGTATTCCTTTTCTTCAGCATCGTGCCTTTTTATTATTTTTTATACGTTATGTCGATAGATCTTTTGTTGCTGATAGAACTTTGCGTTACTTCACATGGAGATTTCAAGTTAAATGATTTTATTTTGAAGCCGCCTTACCGTGAATATGTCAGACATACTATATATCAAAGTTGACCTGTTTTGTCCATACTAGCGCATTGGCTAAAGAACTGACACTGTAATCGTAATTCTTTGGGTCAACCATTATTATATTTATAAGGTACTAAGAATAACATGAAACAATAATAGACGTTAAAGAAAAAGAAAAAAAAAGAAAAGAAAAAGAAGAAAAAGTTATATCGGATAGCAAGTTTGCTATTAAGAGATGCCAATGCAATTTTAATATGTATTCGTATAATTCGCTATATTGGCATTCGTTATACTGTACCTACGTCTACTGTATTTTGATTTTCGATATAAGTAAGTGCGTTGGACTACTACGCAATGTTGCCCGGGTTCAATCACAGCCCGAGTCCAACAACCAAACATTTTTTGATGGTGCCACCTCTTTCGAAGTCCGACAAGCAATCAAATACTTAGTATCATTTGTCGTGAGTAGCTTCTCAACTCGCGCCGTTCGGAGTCGACAAAAAATTGTAGATCCTTTCCATTCGTGCAAAAATATAAGACGCACAGACAAATGGTTGCGAGAAGCAGGTCCATATGTCAGAGCTGTAGCGCCACCTAAAGTAAAGTAAATAAGCACATCATATATATATATTTTAAAGGGTGGTCAGTGGTCATCTATAAAGATAACAAGCACGTAGACCGTAGACCGTAGTATATTTTGATATAAGTCACCCCATTCGCTGAGTTAGCTGTCGATCTAAATCTGCCCGTCACTTTCGCAAAGCTTAGCAATTGGGCAAGATCTTTATCTGGAAGAATATAATTGCCTAAGGTGGCCTTTCTGATCCGAGCAAATGCCGGGCATACGCTAATGAAGGGTTTAAACCTGTCTCATTATCTTCTAGGCACATTTCACATGGGCCCGAGCTTCTGATACCACTTACACAGGTAGTCTTATAGGCTCTCAAAAGTCTGTTACTGACCATCAGTCAATCAATCAATAAATAATATATTTCTGTAGTATAGGTACCAATTGCGGCTCTCACACTTAACCAATCTTAATAAATGAGGTGTCAAAAGAAAGAGAATTTCCTGGAGAAGTGATGAATTGCATTTTCGCTTTATAAATTTGAACAAATTAAAAAACTAATCGAAACAAATATTGTACCAAAAGTTAACTCCCAAAAGAATAAACACTTCCCGTATGATTTCATTGGGATTTCCATGAGTTGACAGATGGAAATCATATGGGAAGTTTGAATTTTGGGGGTTGGATTTTCTCTTACGAGAGTCCTCGAACTAGTCAATAAATAATAAAAAAAGAAAACTACCAACATAACCCTACCAATGAAACCGTTGCTTGGAAGCGTGTTTCAACATAATCGTATGCACCATTAGTACCTCGTAACCAAACAGAATGAGAAAGAAACACTGACAACCTGTCAATTTAGCTCTTCACATGATGTGCTGTGCACATTTACTATACAAATGCTCCAGCCCAGACTTAATATCGATTGGGAGTAGATTAACCAGGAAACTGTCGTATGAAAGAAAAATGAACCGAAAAGTATCTACAGGCAACGTATAACCTCTGCGGTGGATCAACCTAAATCTTCTACTTTCATCTTTCATGGTAACTAATCTTTAGCATCCCTCAATTCAGATGATTCTCCCTTAGAACGAGAGTGAATATTCTTTCGTTGTGCATGTGACAGAGCACGGAACACATGCACACACACCGCATGTAAAGCAAAGAAGAGCGTTCCTTGTTTCAACACTTAAACGTGCCCTAGATGAATGAATGTCTACAATTGTTGTTTTATTTTAAACTTAAAAAAAGAAATAATAACAATTGCAAGCAACAATCGCTTAAATGTTTCAATGCACACGCCACCCAGCACTTCATTACGATTTTGCACGCTACTGCCTCTGTATGTGCTGCAAAGTGCTGTGTTGTTCTTCTTATGCACCTGCCCCGATGGAAACTCAACTGGTGATGGTCCGGATGGATTTCGAAGATCTCTCTTCCTCCATCCACTGTATGAGTGTTTTGTTCTTACACACCCCCATTCCCAGCTCAGTGACAAAGAGTCCGCAACACAACACACATCAGGAGTTGTTTTTGTTTTTATTTCTGCCCAGTTGAGTTGTGCAAAGCAAATAACCTTTTTGTCGTCGTACGAACACATTACCGTAATATGTTGACAATTTTCCACCTAGCAGAGGGATGTGATTGGGGTTGGAAGAGTGGTGGTAGAGGAACGAACGGTGGCGATGTGTCCCCATTTAAATGAATGCCATTATGAATACTTCAATAGCTAGCTATAAAGGCGACCACCACGTTACAAACAATAACACCAGCAACACACATTTGTTTGCAATATGATGATGATGAGATGAGAGTTCGGTTGCGTGGTATTTGTTGCAAGGCACAGCACAGCACTGCGGGCGTCCTAAAAGAGGCGGGTGACGGGCGTGTTAGTGGTCGTATGAAAATGAATATTTGCTCATGGAACATGAGGACCGGTCTCATATGGGATGAAAATGAAACGACTTCGTCTACTAGTAGGTACCCACCTCGAACACACTACTCACAGGACGACGACTATGACTACGATGATGACAAGTGGGAGTGTCAATGGGTTAATGCATCTTCCTCCTCTTGAGGAAATAAAACAAAAACAAAAAAAAAACTCTGCTGTGGTTGAGCTTTGCTTTACTTTTGACACAGGACACGGTATTGTTTGTTTTTGAAACAATATTAAATAAAAATCCATACACAAACCCACACAGATTTAAGTGGTTATTCCTGTCTCTGTATGTGTGTGTATATTTTGTAAAACCGCTTAATGGGCAGAGGCTTCTTTCTCTCTGGTGGAACATGGCATTGGCATGGGCAAATGTGTACTTTTGGATATGAGTATCATAGAGGCATCATAAAAGGAAAGATTAAAGGATAAAAGGACGAAGTGATGAAGTTGAATGCATTTCACCAGAGATGGGAGGTTTTCGGTTTGGTTTGGTTTGCTGAAAACCTTCCGATTTGTATGGCCAGCGAAGAGTATACTGACCCCAGATGACAGAGACTTTAATTCCTTGCAAATGTTCTTCTACTTCGAAAATCCATTGCCGAGTAGGTACTCCTACATATGCGAAAGTGTGAGTAGGTAATTTTGGAAATAAATATTAGCCCACACAGATTTGATGGGAAATTGGGAGTATTTCTCGGTGATTTGATGATATTGAGTCAGCAACTTTTTACACTTACACATCCCATCTACGAGTATGTATACACATTTGGATGGGTGAAAACTTGTCCTTATTGCTTATATGGGAAAGTTGTGAAAATTTATCGTGTTCTGTTTGGAGATTAGACATGCACTAGGTTACCTTTTCGGCACTTTAAAATCAAAGTTTGTCTATTGGATTGTGTTTAGAAGTTGAATGTGTGTAATAAAACACGTACAAGATTTAGCTAGATTGCGAGGATATTTACTAATGATAAAGAGTCTTACAAAGGATTTGACCCTTTGAATTAAGGACAGAAGTATTGTAGTGACTTTCTGAAGTCAGAATCTTAATCCGTTCATTTCCTGTAAGCTAATAATTGTAATATGGAAATGTGTCGAACGAATCCAGATGCGAGTCTTGGAGTAGATTGGGACGTGCAATTTTGCTTTTGTCTTTGTCTAGACGCGTGTCAAGCCTCCTTAGGTTATTTTTATTTTCCTTTTTTTCGTATCCGTCCCATGCTGGAGTTTTTTTTAGTTGTATTAGTGCTTTGCAGCTGCTTGCCCACATACACTGCCGCTCATCTGAATAGGTTCAAAACTATGATCTAACTTCTGTTCGCCTCTCTTGATATACAGGGTGGTCCGGTTTGAATTACAGATATTTTGGGAACTAATTCATTGGTTCATGCCATGAAAAAAATCGTATGAGAAGGGGGGGTCTATCTTCAACACCCACTCAGCTACAGAGTGTTTAAAAAATATCCTTTAGAAAAGTTGGTACCAACAGTTATTCAATTATAATTTCTAGTGTATAAAACCTAGAGCAGCCAAGGTAGGCTCGTTTAAAAGACAATTGATTAGTGTTTATTACAGTTAACAACTATAAGCATTCGAAGTTTATGTATCTGCCGCTCCTGAATAATATTATGGTCTTCCTTGTCCCAAAAATGTGAATTTTGCCATTGAAGTGGCAACGGGATTTATTTTTCTTTAAGCTCCTCTTAAAATTGTCTCAGGCCTGGTCAAAGTCGAAGAGTGTTCGTCAATAGATAGATAGTTGCTTCTTGCTAACAACAGGGCATGTCTAGACGGGACTCTTCTTATATATATAAATGACTGCGAAATTCTCGCAATTGAGGAGTTGTGCAAAATGCAAGAGTCGACAGCGAGTAGTGTTTGTGGGATCGTCCAATGCAGCATTATTCCAAATCGGATTTTTTTTTTTCCAAAAAAATTTAGCTCTGTTGCTAAAATTATGAATTTTTAAAATTCACCTCATACCCTATATATGTATGTACGTACATATGTAAATATATGGATGTGACCAAAATTGGATGTCCCCGATCGCCTCAAAGCTGTGATGGCATTGATGTTGCCTCAATCGAAAAGACCATAATGAAGCCCTAATGTAAGTACACATCGTATGTACATATCTAAATAACCCATATGGAAACATGTAGGTCTTTAATTCCATTTGAAAATTGCTTCACTGGCTGTTGGATTCAAGTAACACGAAAAGCCTACTTTCCATCTCTGCGGTTAGCTCCGCCACCAGCTATATCTTCCCAACGCAACGGGTTGAAAATGAACCCCACTCGAAGCATGAGTACTAGACGCCCGCGGCTCAGGTATCAATGCTTGATTTTATCTTTATATCCCGCGCACGTATACGCTTTCCCTCACCGTATTCTGTGAGATATCAACGAACATTTTTGTATTTCACTAATGTATTATATTACTTCAGCCTTCCTCCATCGCCCGCCCGCAATCTCGGTTGTCTTCAGAATAATTGCAACAAAAGAGCTTCGTGGAAAGCATGTAATGAATTTTCAAGATAAATATTGGATACCAGCACATCCTGTGGCGATAACATTGAACCATCCCTTATTTTCCGTCCGGTTCCAATGGCTTCTTGTCATAAAGTTATGCATCATAATATTTACGAAAAAGCATTCCCCTGGGCTTTTTAATAAGTGTCGCCACCATTTATGTTGTGTGTCACTTTGTGGGCGGGTCGGGTCGATGCCTGCTCCTTAGGCAGGAAACTTTGTTTCTGCAAGTGCCAGTGAGTACAGTGAGCGATTTTTATGCAACGATTATTATTTTTTCCGAATAGCTACATGTGGACTTATTGGTAACGCCAAAAGTTCATAAGTCACACAAACTCATCGAATAACCCAAAGGCATACCACTCAATTAAACTATCCGGAGGACATAAAGCTTTATATGTCATAATTCAGATGTGCATTTGGTTACTCATATATATTCGAGGAAGATATGTATATTGTGAGCCTTGTTCACCGAGGGTAGAACGTAGAACTAGAAAAGGCTATAAAACAGTTAGCATTCTAGAGAGTAGAGAAGTTACATTGCGAAACACAACTCAAAAACATAAAGCAAACATATCAACTATATCAGCGGTGTTGTTCCGCCAAACGGTTCGAATTCTTAACCTTAAGGTCTAACCTAAGCTGCATACAAGAAATAGCCCTACATGCATATGTTATGTACACAAATGTACACCGTAAACTGGGGTTAAAATAAATATACGGCGGCGGCGTCAGCAGTCCTATAGAGAACCAAGCCTAGCTTCTCGCAACCATTTGTGTGTGCGTGTTATTTTTTTCCACGATTTGGAAGGGACCTTCGGTTTTTTTTTTTTTTGCCGACTCCGAACGGCGAGCTGAAAAACTTTTCATGACAAATGATACTCTTTGATTGCTTGTCAGGCATTCGAAAGAGGTGGCACCGTGAAAAAACTTATTAGGTGTTTTTGCTGGGATTGAACCCAAGCATCATGCATAGTAGTCCCAACGCACTAACCACCATTGCCACGGCGACTATTGGGGTTAACTTTGCTGTTTTTTGATAAAAAAAAAAACTTTTATTTCCTTATTAAGAAAAGAAAAAAAATAAGGTTAAGCATTTTGACCTTAAACATTAAGTAATTAGGGAAACGTTCTCAAAATTTCGAAAGGACCTTCGACCTTTAACACGCAAGCCTCCGAAGTATGGCATGAATTTACCCTACGTTTGGGGTAACTTTCTGCCAGTGACGAAATCTTTTGGTAATCCTGTCAAACTTACAAGTTTGTTTTAATTCTACCCCATAAAACATTAAAACACATGAAAGCAACATTTTTTGAACAAACAAATTGCAGTTTTTTATTAACGGAAATAAGTAAAAGCGTTGGCAAAAAAAATTGTTTAATAAGATATTTCGAGGACACTGTAGAGACCACTTTAAGAAACTAATTTGGATTTATTAATCACCACAACAACGTTGTTGATGTCATACCAAATTTCATCCTTTTGGTGCGGCCATTTCCAAAACAGTTCACTTTGTGTAATGCTGCTAATCAAGAAAGTGTAACCATCAATCTCGGACCTCCTGCATAGTGTTTTTAAATGCTGCTGGTGTGAAGTTCCAGTAAGGCCGTCCTCCTATGTACTTTTTCGAGGCATTTCGGCTCGAGTAAAGCAAACGGTTTTATTTATATCAATATTAATATTATTTATCACAACTAAATAATAAAAAATAGCTTACTTTCAGTTCCATAGCGCTTTTAGGTTTTTTTTTTTTTGTTGTAGTTGACATTTTTCGCATTAGCATGTTCCGGCTAAAAACTGGAACATAAAAACAAAGGAAGCAATAAATTCATACATTTTGCAAAAAAAATTAAATTTGTTATCATAGTTATTTAAAAATCGATTTTTTGCATATTTTAAAGGCGTCTTGCGGGGTGAAGGCATCGGCCAAACCGCCTTGGACCACTATATTCGTGATCTGGGCGGTCAACTCTACATTTCAAAATTATAATAAAGTTGTTATACGAATTATCTGGACTTTCGAAAAAGCTGCATTTCCCATATAGTATTACTCACAATTGCCCCCACTAGACCCTGCAAGACGACCACATCTAGAAATAGAAGATCAAGAACTGTCCAATGGTACCAAACATTTAATGTTATCATTCACACCCAAAAATTACTGTGGGCTCTTGGTCTATATCGTCTGCATAAGCAAACCCAATACTTTTGTCAAAGACGTGTAGAAGCTCGTTCGTATACAAGATAAAAAGTGACTTTATAAGGAAAAGTTTTGGACTTAATGAATATTGATTCACCAACATATGAAGATCTTTTCTCCAAAAGTACATGCTTGGGATTTTTTGGGACTTTTTGTACCAACTGACGTAATTGAATGCACCCACTCCGACAACTAGAAAAATACAGCACTTTGACAGCAACGACTTACTGCTAAAAATAAAAATATTCTTTCGTCATTTTACTTCCAGCTTTTTAATATACCTATATTTTTACATATTCCACAGGGACAAAAACACGTTTGTACTCGTAGAATTCTACCGCAAAAAAATCAATTCCGACTAGCAAAATGACACATTCTGGCAAACGTCAAACTATTTTCTTGACATTACTCCCATTCCGAACATTATTCAGTTTACTACCTTTTTGTGCTGATAATAGTTTTCTTATTCCACGTAGGGAAAGCATTAAACACAACAACACAGCACAAAGGTTAAAGTATGTACGTACCTACCAGTTAAAAATTCATATTCCAAGGAAATAAAATAAAAATAACGTGACCAACATACCTACAGCATACACTCGTAGCCTCAAGAGTTGCTTGCTGACTTTATGATCTACAGTAAAAGTGAATAAAGCATTCTTTACATATTTAAAGCACGAGTGTGTTATAAACGAGTGGCAGACTTTTTATGGATTTAAATTGGGGGATGGGACTAACAATTGAAATTTCGCATCCATGCAACAGTTTCGACAGACCCTCTTGGGAATTTCTCAAAGTCAAAAAGTACTCTCCGAGTTGATGTAGGTCTAAAACGAGGAAATTTATTTATGTTGTTTTTTCTATTTTTTTGTGGTCCGTATCATAAAGTGCCACTTCCTACTTGACACCGTGCGTCGCGTCGGAGTAAAATTTTAAAATATGCGTGTACACGAATGATGGTTAAGTTTACGAATAGAAGGGGTTTTGAAATATAAAATAAGAAAACCTACGGACAGTTAGGTAATCCTATTGAGAGTTGTAAAGTTTCTTTGTCAGTTTTCATGTCCAATCAACCATGTGTTTTTTCTATAGAACGCAGCGTGACGCTACAATCTTTGACTCCTTTCTATCTTCTGGATCTACATATTTGTGTAATTTTTTTTTGCCACAAAGTTGAATGTCGAATGGCAACTTCAGCTCGAATTATTAAAAAGGGTATTCCGAAGCCTGTCTCTTTTAGGAGGAATGTTCTGTTGTTTTATATTTTGAACCTTTAAGCTAATTTCTGTCGTGATAAACCACTGGTTGCCGTGGCCGTGGTGGTTAGTGCGTTGGACTACTACGCATGCTGCTCGGGCTCAATTCCAGCCCGGGTCCAACATCTAAAAAAGTTTTTCACGGTTGCCACCTCTTTCGAATGTCTGACAAGCAATCCAAGAGTATCATTTGCCAATGGGCTTCTCAATTCTCTTCGGAGTCGGCAAAAAACTGTAGGTCCCTTCCATTCGTGCAAAAATATAAACACGTATATACAAATGGTTGTGAGAAGCAGGCCCAGGTTCACCCCGAGCTGTAGTGCCACCTAAAGTACAGTACAGATAAACCATTGTAGGCGACCGTTAGTCTGTAGTTCCATGAGGATCCAAACTAGCATTGCGCCTTTAAGTTTGTCTTCAAAATTATCGAGATTTTATGGGTATTCTTGAAGGTTCGACGGATGCTTACATATGTATGTACATAGTTTCTCACTAGTAGCTTATTCGGGTGATACAATGCAGTCATTTTCAACTCTTCTTAGCTTTAGTTTTTAAACTGTTTGAATTTTTTTTTATACTGGCACAGTCCCTTCAAAATCGAGTCCTTGTGTAATTTTTGGTGACAAAAGATATAATAAGTAAGGTTAACTAATGAAAATAATTAATGAAGAACGTGTACGTTTACTTATTAAACAGAAAATGAATCTGCGCTATTTAGATTACTTTTGGTCCTTCGAGCCGGATATGAACCAACTACCCATTGATCTACAGTCAGTTACTTCTCCAAAGATTCTAGGTTTATCTCTTTGCGGTATAGCAATAAATGTAGTTTTCACATATTATTGATTTTGAGAAAGGATTTTCAAGTAAACTTAAGCAAAACGTTGTGCAATTATATATATATTTATATGTACATAGGTTCAGCAGAGGATATCGCATATACATACATGTGTATGTGGATGTTTGTGAATGTCATGGCATTGCTTGCTCCCTCTTTAAATTTTTAAGGAACTAATTTTTGTCGCTCATCTATTGTGCTGATTTGCAATTCATTTTAAATGAAAGAAATCAGTCTTGTACATAGTCTATTATCCATTGTCTGTCCATCCGAGTGGCGCTTTCAGATTTCGAAGCTGAGACTCTGCTCGGTTTTATTTCTCATCTGTGCTTTTTCGCTTATGACATTTTTCTTCTCCTTTCTCATGGAAACTACGATAAACAAATTGCTATTCGTATTCCTCAAAAGGACGAAACGAACGATACAATTTAAAATTTTGTGACCATTGACATTTTAAAGACAGACCATAGGGCATTAAAGATAAACGAATGACTCGACTTTAAGCAGCACAATTTGACAAATCAGTCAAACAAAAACAGATATGCACTTATACAGATCTCGTTGTTTAAGATATGCAAAAAGTCGTCGTGAAGGAAATCTCGCATAAAAACGAATAAAATGCGGAAATAATAAAGAAATACCATTTCCTACTGCGAAGGCACATACCGTCAGCACAACAAATGATGTCCTGCTTTTGGAGTGAAAAGAGAGAAATGTTCATCATGCGGAAAATTGAACAATTTCCAAATGAAATATGTACCAGTGGTAACAGCAATAAAAGCTTTAAAAACAATTCATCGTTAGATCTATAAAATAGGAAGAACAACATTCAAAAAAAAAAAAAAAAACAACGCTTTGGCTGTAAGTATCCTTAAAGCTAAATGCAAATAGATTAACGATTTGGTACATACATATATTTATTTATTCTTATTTATTTATTTCTTTATTTCATTAATAACTTAAAGCTATACAAAAAATTAACCAAAATTAAAATATAGATTTTAAAGAGAATAGCTGTAGTGTAAGTTAAGTTATACACGCGGAAATAGTTAAGTACATTCCGTGGTCAGATTCTGACAAAAGGGGAATATTAATATACAATGCATACTCAGTGCCGGTTTTAGCATTACCAGCGCCCTGGGCGAGATTTCTACGGAACCCCTATCTGTTATCCAAAGCCATGTAAAAAAAGGAAAGGATGAAACAAGGGAAACAATGAAATAATAACCATTTATGTAATACAAAAAAAAAAAGAATTTTAATTTTTAAGTGTATGTTTTCTTCAATTTCATTTCCGATTGACAATGTTGCCAAGTTGGCAATCTAGATTGAGATATTTTTGATCGCAGATCGGCTTATGAGTTCATCACACAACATACAACCATTTATAACTGATTTTGAGCTTACAGTTAATTTTAATTGGAGATCATCACCGAGTTTGAGAAGGTCTGGTTTTTTGGATTTTTTTCATGTTTTACAAAAAAAGTTATAAAAAAAAGTTCAAATCTGTTCAAATCATTCACTGAGTGAAATAAAGGTAGTGTTTAATAGACAGTTGAATTTTACTTCAAATTTATTTTCTGGAGAAGCTATAGGCCCATCGCCGGGGGCATTTTTACCAGCTTGGCGTTTAACACATTGAATTCTCGTTGTTTGCTTTAAATACAAGTTCAATTTCAAGTTCTTCAGCCAATTGCTTCGCTGTGAAACTTGCGCTTCTAAAGCCAGTCTTTTCATACTCTTCCAAGAAAGCGCTATATTTTCTCAACACTTCTCTTGCATTTATCGAGATCCATGTCCATTGATAGACAGTTTTTTTTTTATTTCTTTTTTAGATAGACTACTTTAATACTGCTTATTCTTGCTTTCCAACGTATTTCACTGCATTTTTAATAGCAATATCCTAAGCGAAATAGAATTTTCCATCGATAAACAGAAGCTGAAGAACCCTAAACAAAGTGGCGGACTCGAATTATTTTACAAGTGTACCGGTGTAATGAGCTGTGATTCGCTTCTTAATAAGTCAAAAATAATACTAGTTTCTTTTTTAAGACAATGCTAAAAAGGGATAAATAATAAGTTTTTTCTATTGACGGGGATTCCCGGTAAAATGTACAGCGGAACTCGCATTCTAGTGTTGTAACATTAATGATTTTGTCGCCAGATTTATGGAATTTAAGACTCTAACAGGTAACTTGGCCGCTGCCGAAAATGCAACAATGTCACAATATGCAACTGGATCGGCGCCCCTACATGTTTGGCGCCCTGGGCGGTCGCCCAACCGCGCCCTACCCTAACGCCGCTACTGTGCATACTTAATAGGATTAAGATTAATTTATCGTTGGGGATGTGATAAAAAATAAGAATAAATTCAACTATTAAAAAAAAAATAACAAAAATCAATCATACCAAAGGATTCAGTAAACTACCAATTCCAGTGTAGTTTAACGAGAAAAGCCAACATTTAACATTTTCAAGCTATACGGATTTAACTCGCTCACATTTCAGCCTTGAAGGTATTTATTAAACGTGGCGCAGTAACATTATAAAAAGTGGAAAAATGGGATTTATTGATTGTGGGTACATTGACGAGAATAACTAGTGTTGTCGGCGATTACGATTTTCATAAGCCCTTAGAGAGTTAAACCCGAACTTTTCAAAAAATATTTTTAAAACTTAATAGAAGTACAAATGCCAATGGAAGAAATCCAAGGCTACTAGGAGTTCGACGGTTAACTTTGCACATAATACGAACAACGTGTTTTACATACGGTACGTAGTTCGGAGTTAAACTGATAAAGTAGAGTTGACTATAAATTTGCGTCATTCTTTAGATATTTCTTTAAGGACATAGTATGCTCCAACTAACTGAGCTTATAATCCAGAGTAATACTTAAGTATTTAAAGCTGTCGACGACGCGTTCAACCAAAAAGCAGTCAGCGGTGCAGCGGGCGTGTGAATCGAAAGTGGGTGAATTATGATTATGTGTACAAGGATTAATTATTTGATTTTTTATTATTTTTTTTTTTTGATATTTCAAAAGTATAGGCTTTTAAAAGTATACTGTTAAATTTTCGTATTGATACTTCCAGTAGACCCATTTTTTCAAAGATGGCAACTGTAACACAAATTTTTGTTTAATTAAAATTATTATTTTTTTTTTTTAATATTTTTGGATATTGTTAATGTAGTAATCTACAAATCTACAAAGTTTAAATAATATTGCTCATTATTTTCATTAAAAAAAAAATCCTAAAAACTCGTCAAATTCAATGGCGCTTGACCAGAAGGTCCCCTTAAACGGAATCTATTGCAATTGAGGGAATGGTATTGTAAAGGCATATCAGTACAGATTTTACCCATAATGTTAAATATCATGAACTTCGTTTTATCACTTATGACCAATTTATGGCGTTTGAACTATCTCCGCAGTATATCTAGCTAGATCATAGTTAACATCTAAATGTAATTTAAAATAACATTTACCGTAATAAGACAAAGCAGTATCATCAGCAAAAGCTGCGAGTTTACCCTTAAGAAGTTGAAGAAAAAGCGAATTTACAAAAATTCCAAAACATAATAGGACCCAGAACAGAGCCCTGTGGAACACCTACATATGTTTAATTTACTTAAACTATTTTGAATCTTAACTCTCTGTTTCGATAAAAGTCAGCTCATATGGCAACAAGACCTACTCTGGTCTAAGTGAATCCTACCGAGTACGGTGGATAGCCACCCAAGCTAACCTAACCTTACCTAACTCTCTGACTATGGTTTTCAAGATAAGAAGTGAACCAGTTATGGATAAAACCTCTGAAACCCGCGTTATAAAGTTTTTCAAGCAATATATTATGGTCCACCAAGTCAAATGCTTTAGTGATGTCAATGAATAAGGTAGCAGAGATATCGGAAACATTTAGACTGCTTTAAGTTTCTCCGCACAACATTAACAAGGCATCTTCAGTATAGATTTGCCACTTTGAAAGCCAAACTGTGAAATGCTAAAGAAATTAGTTTTATCTAAGAAAGACAGCATTCTAGATTTAACCCCCTTTTCGAACACCTTGGAACAAATATATACATACCTATATATACATACGTTATTCACCAGGAAACAAAAAAGTATCTTATTTATACCCGAGCAGAAAATTAAGGTAATCAACGTAGATTAAGGAGTAAGATTAAATCTTCGCCACTACTTGGAAACTTTTCTAACGATAGCATAAACCGCCTTTCACCTCAAAACAAGAATCAATGAAATTGAGTTTATTCATCCATCCATCTAAAATGAATTATTTACCGAAGGCTTTTAATCCCTCTGAAGGGATGTGAGTGGTTAGGGTAGGTATTGCCAAGTTGAGCAAAAAATTAGTCTTTCTTCGACTAGACTTGGTAGGTACTATCGTTGAACAATACTTTAGTGCAGACATTTGACATATGTTTTTTGCACGCCTCACAAATACATTATGAAGCGGCAAGCAGTTATTATTGTGGATACTGTTAATCAGAAATCAGAATGCTTACCTGTTCAGTGCTAAGATAGTGAGACTTACCAGAACGCAATACAGTAGACGCTCGATATAGTGAACATCGATATAGTGAACAATCCAATATAGTGAACACACAATATTTTATACAGGCTAATCTAAATAGTGAACAAAAGAAATCATCTCGCTACAGTGAACCTATATTTTTTTATTTTCTTTGAATCTTTCAGCATGCAAAAACACGTCTAAAACTCATTAGTGCTATGCAGTCGACACGGCAGTATCCATACAATCGTCCAAATTTACCGTTGGTTCTACTCATCGTGTTGTGCGAGAATCTTGCATGCATTGACATATTATATATAGACTGCCAGTACCCAACTTCGCGTTGGTTCCAACATAAGCACTAGCCCTCTTGTTTCGTAGCGGAGAAATGTGGAAACTTAGACTGTGTTTGAATTCACGAAAGCCGTTGGTTTGTGATTTAAGTATTTTTTTAATAAATTGTGAGAAGTTGTACTGCATTATAAAGCAAAAACACAAAGTATTAATCAACACAAAACATGAATTCCAAATAAATTTAACATATTTGTCTAGTTTATGAGTCAATAAAGAAAAGTAACGGCTTTTTTAAAATGTTGTATTGAAATTTTGGTAGTGGCATCTGTTGGTACCAACGCGGCAACAATTTAAAATTTAACGTATTTTCGCAGTAACTCGTATATACGACAATAGATGGCCTCAGTTTCTACGTAAAATAAGTATGATGGCGGATAATTGTTTCACATCGCTGTCTCTACGAAACACGTGTCGCTAGTTATGTTGGAACCAAATGTTCCGCAGACGTTGTATGAAAGTGACATTTCACTAGCAGTCCATCCTATCCTATCCTATCCTTCCTTCCTACTCCTACTAATAAAGGGTGATTTTTTAGCTGGTTTGGTTTTGGCAACACTGGTTTTGACAGCTGACGTGTGTTTAGTATCTTGTGTCACTGTCAAACAGCTTCAGTTTGGTTTGCAATTTAACCATGGATCGTCTTACAAATGAACAACGCTTGCAAATTATTGAATTTTACTATCAAAATTCGTGCTCGGTTCGAAATGTTCATCGCGCGCTGCTTCCATTAAAAAAAGTAAAAATTGTGTTCAGCGATGAGGCTCATTTTTGGTTGAATGGGTACGTAAATAAGCAAAATTGCCGCATTTGGAGTGAAGATCAGCCAGAAGCATTGCAACAGCTACCAATGCATCCCGAAAAAGCCACTGTTTGGTGCGGTTTATGGGCCGGCGGCATTATTGGGCCATATTTCTTCAAAGATGATGCGAATCGCAGCGTTACTGTCAATGGTGAACGCTACCGAGCGATGATAACAAAGTTTTTTTTGCCCGAAATGGAAGTTCTTGACTTGCATGATATGTGGTTTCAACAAGACGGTGCCACATGCCACACAGCACGCGAAACAATGGCGCAATTGCGAGGCGAGTTTGGTGAACAGTTAATTTCACGTTTCGGGCCGGTCAATTGGCCGCCTAGATCGTGCGATTTGACACCATTAGATTATTTTTTGTGGGGGTATGTCAAGGCTAATGTCTATAGGGACAAGCCCGCTTCGATTGACGCACTGGAAGCCAACATCCATGCATTCATTCGTGAGATACCGGCCGATATGTGTGAAAGAGTATGCCAAAATTGGACTCAGCGGATGGGCTACCTGAGACGCAGCCGCGGTCAACATTTGCATGAAATTATCTTTAAACATTAAATTGCAAGGTTCAAACTATCGATTCAAATAAATATTTCATTCATTTTTTCGAATTTTTTGTGTTTTTTTTTTAAAAAAAGTTCTCAACCTCTTAAAAAATCACCCTTTATATAAATGTGAAAGTTTGGATGTTTGGATGTTTGGATGTTTGGATGTTTGGATGTTTGGATGTTTGTTGCTCTATAACACCTTAACGGTTTAACAGACTTGAATGAAACTTTCGTGAATAGATAGTCTACTTCCTGGATTAGAGATTAGGCTACTTTTTAAACAAAACATACAATTCCTTGATTCCATAATTCGAGTTATTCCAATTTCCGCTTTTATTATTTGGTCATTATTTTTGGGTACACCATTGTCATTGATCGTCACTCTGTTGGGAGAGGGTTGTTTTTGTAGATGTTATGCTCTTCTCTTCGCCACAAATCCATGGCTATCGCTTATTCTTTAATTTTCTTTCTACCCATACGCGCATTGAATGAGGGGTAAACCATTGCCATTGATCGTCATTCTGTTGAGAGAGGGTTGTTCGTGTTAATATATTAATGCTCCTTTTTGGGATTGTGACTCAAAGTAGAGGAGGGATGATTTTGCTGATATTTGCTACCGACTTTAGTTAGTTGTGTTTCTGCTTCATCAGTGTGCGGATCTAGATCTACAGAAAGGGGGAAATGCACGATTTTTTTTACTTTCTTTTTTTTTCACTTTACAGCGGTATTTGGTTACCTTAATTCAATTCACAAATACATATATTGTAGTAGGGGTAGGCAGGCGATGTTGAGTCTTAAAATTAGTAAATAGTTGGTGATTTCAGACAAACCTCACCAGTTACTCCACGATCAATGCTTACAACAAAGCCTAATATCTTTGGCGTTTACATAATGCTATTGTACTTTAAATATGAACATTAAGTACAACTATTAGAGACAAGAAACCAGAAAGTACCATTATTTGATGCTCATAAAATACATATTATGTACATATGTGTGTAGACGTGTTTGTACACAGGTATATTACATTTCCATCAATTTTTTATGCAATCGTTTCATCTATAGGGAACAACCACTTAGTTCAGATAATAATGTATTGGCTTCAGAATTCTTTAGAATCTTAATTTAAATAATATCGCTTCCTACTACTTCCTTTCTATCATACTACAATCAAATGACGCGACTGATTTTTAGCACGGGCAACGCCGGGCAGGCAACAGCTAGTATATAATATGTCAATGCTTGCATGATTATGTATGCATATGTGTATGGGTTACACAGATGTTTTGGTCCTTAAAAGGTTACAAGAAAAGGCGATACATAACTTAAAAAAAAAAAGCAAACGAAGATGACTAACTATTTTAGCACAGCTTAAGTGGAATGTAGGTACGGATGAGTTGTTTTTGTTAAAAATAAAATATTCCTTCTTATAAATATTGGCTTGTTTTTTTTTTAGTAATTCCAAGAAAAATTGTAATTATATTCTATTTTCGATGAATTGTATGTAAAAACATACACATTTTGATGAAATTTGCTTCAAGAAGTCCTCGCTCGTTACAATGAATAATCTCGCTCCAGTGAACAGGCCTGGTTTTTATTAGTTCACTATATCGCGCGTCTACTGTATTATGATTAGGGAAATAATTTGAAAATATGTCACAACAAGGAATATTGTCCTCCCTTCCAATCCTAGACGAAGAAAGATCCCGCTCGTAATTTTTCCTATTAGAACGGGTTAGAAAGAGCTTCGCTCACAACAAGCTCTGGTGAGAATTCCAAAGGTCATAGCACCTTATCAAGGTCAGGAGATTCGTTGTTCTAGCCTTTCTTGTTGCTGGGTTTGATGTGGTTGAACAGGTTATCATTGCACGCATTATTCACACACCTACTAGTCTTTGCACTTTATTGAATGTATTCCTCAGAGTTGTCAGACTGGTTCTTCTACCCATGCTATTGCCACATAGTAGAAGATCACATGTCTTTTTATCGGTTATTTTACATTTCAACTCCCAAAAATAACTCCCCGCCAGCTTTATAAAGCTTCCAAAATACTTTACCCGCACAAGCGAATGTTTGTTTAACAGATCACATGTCGAGACTCAACATTCGAGATTTAAGTATGTATACTGTCTCGCAACGGTACTGCCAGGCTCGTAACAATTTATGAAGAAAATTCATATAACCTCACTTATTTACAGATGTGATGAGCCACAGCCCGATTTAAGTAATCTGATATTCATTTTTCATTCAGATTTAACGGTGCATTGGTAGATTGTTTTTGTTATCAACATAGAAAACGTATTCCAATTTCATTGCATGCCATAAAGTTTCATTTTTATAAAAGGACACATCCGTACGGAAAAACGGAATCATTTTCCACACAACGAGACAATAAATACCATGTTTTCCTTCTGGATTCACGCATTCAAAAGGATCCAATGCAAAGCAATTTCTTAGTTTCAATCATTTGGGGCGGACCCATCTCCATGTGACGACTTTAGAGTCTTGTTGTAGCCTCGAATTTCAATTCCAAACACCTGCGGCATTCAATGTCTCCAGCGTTTACTTAATGATCCCAAATAGGTATTCGATTTGAATTTTTTTTTCTTTTTACATCTTGGCGACAGTTTCCTCTTCTCCTTGACACACAAAGGCGACATCGTTTTCTATGATTATTCGCATTGCTGCTTCATTCCATTTACCGTGGGCTGCAAAGCACTGACAATGGAGACTAGGTTCAAAAAACCATCATCACCATTCAATACACCTGTTTGATGATTGAAGAGGAAGGGGTGCTCCCCCGAAATCTTGTCGACGTTCGCATCTTGTACTATTCTCACGGTGTAGGTACTTCCGCACTATTGCCTCCTAAGCAATGTTTGAATAAGGACCACCCAGCCATGGAACATATAGTGCGCCTACTTTTCCGTTTCATGCCGCACTTCTATGTAAGTATCTTGTTCAATGGGTTCGTGTGAATTGCTCCAGCTACAGGTAGGTAGGAGAACGACAACGAGTATCCATCGCATGCCTTTGATTTCATAGCTCAATGAGCTTTCGTATCGATTGTTCGACGTTTTTGTCGTCCTTGGTAGGTATGTACATATGTATGTATGCCTTGCCCCACGATCACCACCTTTACCTAAACAAATACTTTTGCGGTGCGATACTCGTATACTCGTATTTATTTTTAAATAATTGACGTTTGTACACTTTTCCATGTGCTTCCCGCTGAGCCGAAAGGAAACAATCGAAACTGGGTATATTTTTAGGCTTGGCAGGAGAATCGATTTTATACATGTGCACTGCGGATTGCCCATAAAGGGAACCTTTCTTCATTTTAATGGCAATGAACAAGAAGCACCACCTAGTGCTGACGAGTACAGGAATTCGCAAGTCTTTGGAATATGAATGTGTCGGGGTGTTTCTTGTGGCATTTACATGAACAAAGTTGAAGGTTGATTGATTGTATGCCATTGGTTTGGCTCGAATTGAAAAATTGTCCCCTTGGAATGTCTCTGTGTGTATCATTATTATTTCCCATACATATGAAAGAAGAAAGTGTAACATGAATTATGTTCGAATTTCGTTTCAGATCTCTGACATACTTGTACATCTCGACAACCACATACTCAGTATTCAAATTGAAACGATGTCTCGCGGATTGCGAAAGAGTTACGTATTCGGTTTGCATGATTAATAAATCGATTTAGGTGAAACGGATCATATGATGTAGCGGTGTAGTATTTGGAAAATTCACGACGAAGAGGAGAGATAAAAAAAAACACCTGCTGCTACGACATGGAACATCGATATGCTGATGTTGGGGCCAGTGGAAGCGCGGAGGGATACGTAAATGTGACTTTAGAAGCAAACAACCGCACAAATCCGATATTTTCAATTAAACCTGACTTTATAACACAATGGTAAGTTTAATAATTGATTTTTTAAATATTATCATTTTAAAAATTGAACGAAAATCTGAAAAGTTCACAAATAACTTTTGGATACAGCATTCAAACACTTAGGCCATCCGTACATGGCTCGTATCGTCATTGAAGCGTATGCGACGCCATGTACGAGAGGCAGACGATTTGTTGTCGCGCACTTGAATTTAACGGGAGAACCGCACACGGCTCGTCTGCTACGCGTAATTGTCGCAGCATGCATGCTGCATGACAACAACTATCGTCAAGCAGTATCAGTCGCTTATAGTCGTGCACGAATGTACGGACGCTTGGAGATTGGAGTTTGATCACATAATTTAAAGTGCTTACACGTATTTTATTAAAAAAAAATGTCCGACGGAATTATAATTTTTATTCTCTAATTAAAGGCTGCACAATTATCACCAGGAAACGGATTTTATTTACATTGCCTTTTTTTGCCTTTTTTCCTATTTTTCCTCATATTGTCTTTTTTGCCTTTTTTTACTCATATTGCCTTTTTTGCCTTTTTGGTACTATTTGTCCAAATAGCTGTGCACTTCCTTCTTAATTATACGATTTATCCTTGCTCACACGAAAGAAATTTCAGTGTCCACACGTATGAGAGCAGGTTTTTCTCTTGTATGAACATGCACATAACTGCACGCGTTGTTTACACTAGCGCTCATAAAAAAAAATCCCTACACACCAATACAACACTAAATACATTTGTATCAGCTCAATATAAATGTGCTTCTTCTTGTGCCGTAAGTGCAATCTCAGGCATTCGCCGCAGTTTCATCTGACAAAAATCCGTAGACATCGGGAAAGTATTTTTTTCGTAACTGTGCGCCTTTTCATTTAGATTCTAGATTCATATTCTGTGGCATTATACTGGTGACTTAGTGCTAGTCTGTTGAATACTGCGTGTGCATAAATGCGTGCTGCTCCCAAAATATTTTGTTGCTTGTCATTGGAAGCGAAAATGCCCCAAGACAGAGTTTGTGGTGAAATTGGAAAAAGGTTTTAGTCGACCCGAAAGGCCGCATATTTCAGAGTTTACATGTACATATTTTAATTTGAGCACTTGATCTTAGTGCACTGCGTATTATTTATGTTAGAAGAAGGGGTGTTAAAGACTTTCAATGGACTCGAGGAATAATTACGACCAGCTAAAGGGCCAGATGGGATGAAAAAATTGTACGCGGTTTTTTTTAGCAAATTAACGAAATGGCGCTGCAAACTCTAAACTGGACTCAAATCCGAGTATTAAAGTCAAGGACGTGACATCTCTTATCTTGGCTCCACTAAGCTCTGCCCATGTTGTAAGGTCCTTTAATTCATTCAAGGCTTTCCTGAGAGATAATCGCAGGCGATTATTACATACCAGAGAACTTCAAAATGTTTTGGGTTACAATGTTAATAATAATGCATAAAAAAACTTTATTATTAAATGCCTTTTTTTGCCTTTTTCTGCGGTATTATTTTGCCTTTTTTGGCTTTTTTTGATCAACAAAATCCGAACCCTGATTATCGCTCTTTAAAAGTATGTTTCGAAATTCTGTGAAATGTGTGAAATTTTACATCATCTTCTGCTAACTCCTTTGTGGCAATAAATAATCGTCTGCTTGCATTTTTTAAAATGTATGGGTGCACTCAATACTTTCTTATGCATTTCTATCACTAGGCATCTTTACGCTTTGTATTTTGACAATTGAAAACTGCGTCGTGGGCAGTTCAATAACCGTATCGTTATCGTAGCTACACGGCAAATACATGACGTGACGATGACGCTACGATAAAGATACGAACCGTGTGCGGATGGCCTCAGTCTACATAGCAAAACTAGTCGGTAGATCAGTAGCAGTTACTGGCTGCAAATTATTTACCATTTTCATTAATCCGGAAAATTTGTGTAATTCACTTTAGAGATAGTTAGTTATCCTTCTCGAATAACCACGTGATAAAGTGGTCGATAAATAACTCGAAGTAACTTCGCTCTACTTTAATCGAAACACATGTTCTCGGATTAAAGATTGTATTAGTCGAACTTCAACATTTTTTGCCGATCGAGATCCTTTACACACGACATGCGTTACCATAAAATTTCAGTTAGACTCTTAACAAGCTAGAATATCTTTTTGTGCTTCATCCTTTTTTTTTACAATGGCAGGGCATTCCCAAAGTATCTACTCTATGGTTTCTTTCTTTTCACCAGAGTCACATTTCCTTAAAGTTTCTTAGTCGCCAGTGCCCAGTTAAGACTCGAATGTCGGTTTTTGAGTTCAATCTGCTTTATGGCATTGCTTGCCGCTAGTTTTAGCTAATCGCCATTAATTAACATTTCCTGATTATGTAGGTTATCCAACCCAAGGGTTCAGAAGCAGTTGGCGGGTGGTAAGCGCTTCCCATGGGTGTTGAGGAACACATTTTTTAATAATAATTCGAAGTGACAACCATTTTGCTGTATTTTGCTAGTATGTATGTCTTCAAGGGGAGCCTTTGTATTGCTGGTCCACTTCATTAGCATGAAACATAGAGAAGAGAAGACCTTCCCTACGTGGTCGTGTTCTCGGTTTTCCCATGCGCTGTCTTAAGTGTCATCTCCGCTTATAAGGTCTATTGAACCATTGTAATGGGAGTTTGTGTTGAAGTCTTAAATGGTACTGCATCGAGAAATTCAAAATGTTTGCTGGCAGATTTTGTGCTTTTGCACCGAGGTTTTGGTTTTATATTCGACTATATGGATTCTGAAATCTCGGGGTTATTCGTCATTTCTTATGAACCACAGTGCATGGATAATTTCTTTTTGCACTTTATTTTCGGAAGTTTGTAAAATATTGGCATTTGTTTTCTTGGTACAATCCCAAATTTGTATACCATAGGTCCACACCGGTTTCAGCAGCTGTATAAAAGCTGCTTTTTCTCAATGTTAAATTTCAAATATTTTCCAGTACATGCAACAATTTGTAATCTAGTTCTTTACGTTTCTTTTTCACGGGAGGCATCCACTTCAACTTTTCGTCGAGTGCCATCAGGGGCGTACCAATCGGAAATGGCGCCTAGGGCACGCATCAAAGTTGCGCCCCTTCGTAAATTTTCTTAAAATCAAAAACAGATACTCCGTCTGAATAAAGCAATCATAAATCTTATTTACAGAACATATTTATTTTCTATTTTATAGCGAAAGTAAGTGCGTAAAACCGTTACACTACAATTGCACCTTTCTGACCTTCTGCGACGCAAAACATATCGATAATATTTTCGAAATTAGTTCTATCCATTTCTTCTCGCTCTACACCGAGCATACCCTTTCTTGGTCCATGTTATCACTCAAGTACTTTTACTTTAGATGGCTCTACAGCTCGGGGTGAACGGGCCTGCTTCTCGCAACCATTTGTGTGTGTATAAGGTCGAAAATGACCAATAGTTTTATTGATTCAAGGCAATAATCAACATTGCTGGGTTCGGTTCCATCGCATGTAGTGAGTGACTCCCTGTGACCTCGTAATACTAGATTTTGAGAAGCAAGAACTACGATGCAGTGAAGAATTTGTTTTAATACTGGACGTCCAATGGAAAATGACATAAGTATTGCGTTAGTTCCATTTTTGTCTACTGAACAGATAAGTTGTTGGTTGTATTGTGGTTTTTTTTATTTTCAAATTTGATAAGTGGCGGTTTTGCGTGCCCCTCTTTGAAAAGCGCCCGGGGCACGTGCCCTACCTGCCCCATCCAAGATACGCCTCTGAGTGTCATCCCGTGGTATTTGGCCACATTTGCGAACGGAATACAGCCCGAGTTTATAAAAATAGGCAACATATTCGTTTTTTTACAGGTGAAGCTTAAATTAACAGATTTCGTTTCATTGAGGGCGATCCGCCACGTCTTTGTCCAAACACTTACATTATTCCTTTTACGTATTGTTATGATAGCATTGTCATCGGCAATCGTTGCTTGGACGGTATATCACGGGTTTAAAGAAGATACAGAAGCGGGCCAAGAACGCTACCTTGGGGTACGACAGCAAGAAGCATACATATTATTTCTATAGTATAGGTACTGTCACACTTAGCCAATCTTAACGAATGATGTGTCAAAATAAAAGAGAATTTCCTGGAGCAGTGACGAATTGCACTTTCACTTTATAAATTTTAGCAAATTAAAATATATAACATCAGTTACTCTGGTGCGTTGCCTACATCTGAGTTTTTCACGAAATACTTGGTGGACTAGAGCTGTCCATTTCGATATATGAATGGATTTCATATTCAGCCTAGAACTTTTCCCAAGCTGACACTTTTTTTTATGCTTTAAATTCCAGAACTTGTATTTTCTGGTCTTAGACCAAGAGCTGTGTATTCCACATCCAATGACCTAAGATTAGTCCAATAGTTTTAACTTCGCAACATCCCTCCACGGCATTAGCATTCCATATCCGAATGATAGCCTTAAGTTTTAGAAGCCTAAAGTCTGTAAGGACATTTAAAAAACAAATGAAAAACAAATCTTTTACTCCTCCACCCTCGCAAGCAAGCAGCATTAAAATTAATTCGAATGCTGTAAAGGGCGAAAGTTAATTTGTATCTGTTTCAAAATAATCCATACATTTTGTGAAAACTTTCCAGGAGACTGCAAAAGGAACGCGAAAATCTTTGCAAATCTCTATACCAGCGAATACTAAAACATACCGAATGTCAAAACTACCTGACGAATCCACTATACCGGTCACTGTTCGATAACGGCGATGAACTTCCGGGTTGGAGCAGTGACGAAGACAATATCCTCTATGACAATAAATCAGTAAATAGTACGGTGACAGGAAAAAATGATTCATTAGATGGCAACGGTCCGGCATTGGTGTTGCCACCATTCGATTTGTGGCAGACGATAGCAATCGCTGTGTGCCTGGCGATATGCATTATCCTGACAGTGGGCGGAAATATTTTGGTGCTGTTGGCATTTATTGTTGACCGAAGTATACGACAGCCGAGTAACTATTTTATTGCCTCGCTGGCAGCAACGGATATGCTTATAGGTGAGATAGTGAGGGGGTGAGCAGATGTCATTTGGTATCTATAAAATGTGTCCTTTCTTTTTCCAGGTACAGTTTCGATGCCGTTTTACACCGTCTACGTTCTGATGGGCTATTGGGATCTGGGGCCTCTGCTCTGTGATCTCTGGCTGTCTGTGGACTACACCGTATGCCTTGTGTCACAGTATACTGTTCTCTTGATAACGATAGATCGATTTTGTTCTGTAAAAATCGCCGCAAAGTATCGCAGTTGGCGGACTAAAAACCGAGTAATCTACATGGTTACGATTACATGGATAATCCCGGCGCTTCTTTTTTTCATTTCGATATTCGGTTGGGAACACTTCACGGGCAAACGTGATCTACTGCCTGGCCAGTGTGCGGTGCAGTTTCTTAAAGATCCCATCTTCAACACTGCCCTTATCATCGGCTACTACTGGACCACGCTGGTGGTGCTGTTCATCTTGTACGGTGGCATCTACAAAACTGCCTACGAAATGCAGAAACGCAGTGAGGCAAAGCAACGAAAGATGCAATCAATGGTGGCACTGAGTGCCGGCGCCATGACCGGAATGGCAGGTCGAGCTGCAGGCATCGGCATAACCGACAGTTGCGGTGGTCAAAAGTCTAGTGATCTAGCAGCGGCAAATAGTACAACCATCCCGGCTTCAAATCTGACATCGTCAACTTCGTCTGACCAGAAGGAGGCAGCAATGCCTCCGCGCAAGGAGTCATGTCATGCTGAGAAACAACCTACACAGGAGGTGGCCGCTAAGACCGAAGACAGTGCGAAACGAGATGTGGCAGATGCGGAAAAAAGTGAACGTTCGAGTAGTCCAGCATTCGACTCCGATGAAGAAAGTTCTGTGAACCAACTGCAAGCCTCCAACCAACAGCAGCAGCAGCAATTAGCAATGCTTCGTAAACGCTCTTCGATCGGTCTAGTATTTGGAGCACAGGCAGCTCTGCTTGCCACCCGTAGTAAAGGTAATGTTATAAGCAACCCTCTGCCCGAAGAAATCCGTTTGAAATCAGAAGCAGACCACCTGTCTTACATCCCCGAGAATGTGCCCTGTGATGACAATAAAGGTTCTCCACTGTCCCCAGTCAATATTGATCCCATTGAAGTGCCCAAGGAACAGGTAATTCCATGCCTTGTCCAAGCTATCCTACCCCCACCCGAAGGCTTCCAGTGCAACTCACCCATTTCTGAAGGTTCTGACAAGCAGCTGGGCAGCGCTACCAGCGACCTCACCGTCACCTACTACGATGTCATGAAGAGCATGGACGGTGCTGACCTGCGCTACATGGATGAGAGTTCTATAATTCTTCCATCACCGAACCAGGAAAGTCTATCGACATCCTACAGTTTCCCCCCGCATAAAACCACCATGGTCACTGCCACAGCCCAAGCCAACCAAACAGTCGCCAATCCAACACTCTTGCAAAAGGCACTCATCAGAGCGGCTGCCCAAAGCCAGCATGTCTCCTACCAGAACCCCAAAGCCAAATCCCATCATGAAGTCGATTCTAATATTTATACCGATTTGTCTTCAAATCCAGGATCCAACAAGGACATGAGTGTGAACTTGTTTAACAATGTTCGGACAGCAACTGCCACAACGACACCGGTTTCTCAGACGCAGACGCCAACAGAAACGAAACCGCAAAAGTCCACTGTCACAGCCGCCACCAATATGTCCAACAATATAGCCTGCAGCGCCGACAAGGAAACTTCAAAAACTGCGCCCAGCACGAGTTCCGGTTCGACATCAATGGCTGGCAAACCATCGCAAACGGATGACTCCCCCGCCACTGGTATCCAGGCAAGCCGAACGGCGAGCAAGCGAGATTTTATCCGCTCCATCGGGCGGCATCTGAAGGGCAAAAAGAAGATCCCACTCAGCATTCGAAGGCAAAAGTCCAAATCGGAGAATCGAGCGCGCAAGGCATTTCGTACAATCTCATTTATTCTCGGCGCATTCGTGGCCTGCTGGACACCATATCACATACTGGCACTGGTTGAGGGTTTTTGCTCCAACCCGCCTTGCACCAATGAGCACCTTTACATGTTCTCGTACTTTCTATGCTACGCGAATAGCCCGATGAACCCATTTTGCTATGCGCTCGCCAACCAGCAGTTCAAGAAGACCTTCACGAGGATCCTCAAAGGCGATCTTCACATGACGTAAACCACACGAGCATACACACTTACACACATATCTGACATGAAAAGCTTATTTTTACCGTTTGTTTTTATCTACTTTTTTTTGTTAAATTTTTGAAATAATCAAAAGTCAATTGTCAATTTAAAAAAAAAAAAAACAATTAAAAATATTATATTTTGTTATAATATAACGTAAAAATATTTTAGCAATATTAATTAACAAATTAAAAACAAAACTAGACAATAAAAATATTTAAAACATTTTTAAATAAAAATAAAATAAACTAAACTTATAAGAAAGAAGCCAAGTATTTTCTACAAATAGTTAAGAAAAAAAAAATCATTTAATTTAGAACACGTTAATGGTTATTCGCACTTGACACAGTAAATAAAAACAATTAGTATACCTACTCGTTAAGCATACATATAAAAAAAATAAAATATATACATACATATATATATATCATATAACTATATATTTGTGATATTATTTGTTAAGAATAAAAAATGTAGTTTGTTTATTTTACAAACCAATGTGTAGTGCTGCTTCTGCTTTGATTGAGCCCCAGAGCAGAAGGAGCCGATTACAATTATTATTAAAAAAAAAAAACAAATAGAAGTAGGAATAATAATTATTATAGTAACAAATAATTTCGTTATTAACTTTTGTATTATTGTTTACTTAGGAACGTCAATGTTGGCAGAAATGTGTTCAAATTGAGTACAGAGAATGTGTCTTTCTATTCATTTGAGTTTATTTTTTTTTTTTTTTGTATTTCCTGTCAGCGGTAATCCGACTAAAGATATCAAGTAGAATAATTAAATTAAGTAAGCAGTTAAATAAATTGAATTTGTATTATTTATTATAAGCATGTACTTAAACTCATAGAGAGACTATACAAAACAAATACAGTGTTCTAGGGATACATTTCTGTTTGACAGATGAAAATTGTTGTAATGAAACCAAAAAAATAATAAATAAATTAATTTAGATGATAAACGTATTTAGTACAATAAATAGAGTGGGTTGTTTTTGTGTCTGTATTTTACTTTGAGTATACGATTGAGGTAACGAATACAGCACTTTTCCAGTCGAATTAGATGGGAAAATATCGTTGGAAATGCAATTATTGTGCAGTGGTCACATCAAGGTTAGTAAAAATCTGCAAGTCATATGTCATATGTGCTTAACATTTTTTAGTGCAACAATCCTGGCATCACTGCATCTTCGAAACGTCATGATAGAAGCCGCCTGAAAGCAACCAATCAGAAAGAGGATGATAACATCCGTGATTCGACGTCGCAAATTCAACCGCTCAAGTCCATTTCCAGGTCCAGTCGCGGGCACCGTAGCGCAAGTGGTTAGTGCGTCGGACTACTGAGCCAGCGGTCTTGGGTTCGAATCCCGCCGCAAACACCTAAAAGTTTTTTCACAGTGCCCACCTCTTTCGAATGTCTGACAAGCATCAAAGAGTATTATTTGTCACGATTGAGCTTCTCAACTCGCCGTTCGGAGTCGGCAAAAAACTGTAGGTCCCTTCCATTCGTGCAAAAATATAACACGCACACACAAATGGTTGCGAGAAGCAGGCCCAGGTTTACCTCGAGTTGTAGCGCCAATTAAGTAAGTAAGTCCAGTTCCTTCGCATTCGCCTCGCACATTTGAAACGCTTAGGATTGTCATACTCTGGAGTCGTATTTCGTATCGTCATACTCTGGAATCGATTTTGTTCGAGTAAATTGTAATCCGTTGAATTCAATAAATCGTTTTCATTATTAAAATTCAATTGTGTGCGCATTTGAATATGTTACTTTGATCAACCAAATATATCGAAGTATCAATTTTGGATTGGATATTGGCCCAATGATCGTTGTACTTTATTTATTTTCATTTTATTTAGAAAAAGACTAATTTTGAAGAGAGCTTAATACCATGCATATATGTACATTGAAGAAAAAGATTTGTGATAGCAAGAACTAATGTTAAGTAAACAAATAAAAAGAGAGAGGAAAGTAGTGTGCTAGGTACTAAAATAGGGGGTAGAGAAGGGAGATGAGATATGTTCTGGGAAACGGAAATCTAGCTAAGTTATTATTTCTTTATAGCGCGGCAAGGAATTCCATAGGCGGGTAGCGTTAATAAAGAATTGGCGATGAAATGTTAGAGAAGGGTAGGGTAACGTGGTTGAATCAGCTGATAAAAGCTTACCAAAGAAAACCTTTTGATCCTCTCGAAAAGCAAGGGGGTTGAAAATAGCTCTCGAGTGGCACATTGAGCAGTCTATTGGAATAATTCGAGACTATCGTCTGAGTTTAAAGATGTAACGAATGGTAGTATTGAAGACGGCATTCAGCTTTCTTGAGAAGTTTCAACTGGAAAAAATTTCACAGCCGTAGGCTAAAATGGGTAAGATAAGGCTTTTCGTAAGCATTTCATGTGTCTTTATAGGGTATCCGTAGCACTAAATATGTTTTCCGATAAGAGCGTTAATATGTTTGCTCCAAGTGAGATATCGAGTGCAAATAACTCACGAAAATAACTTTTGCCTTCAATGCAGCTATGTGTCAAATCAAAATACTATATAGTAGTCGAAGAATTTGTCATTTTAATTTATTCAAAAAAAAAAGTCAAATGACATAATGCAATGAGCGAATGCAATAGCTGTTATGTTTGCAAAAGTGAACGAACATTTGACGAAACTGAGCTGAAAAATGTCTGTGCATTCGTAGTTTCTATCGTACAGTGAAACCTGTCTAGTTGGCCACCCACCTGGCGATGTCGGACAATATTTAACTGCGCCAATAACACTGCATATAAATGTTACTCAAAATACCTTTTTATGTTCTCCAATTTTCACCTGACTATTTCGGAACTTGGCCTTTTGCATACTTTGTCTCATTTCTCATGTCATAGTCATACTAAATAACCTGCGAAAATTGGCCAAGGGTAATATGAGATGGATTTTGTTCCATATTTTCGGTTAGCCACTAAACAAAACGTCTAGCGGTAGGTTAGGTTAGGTTAGGTTGAGAGCCCCTCTCTCCCCCCTCTGAGGCTGAGCCATCCCAAAACACTAGGCACCAGAGTGGGCCCATCGCGATCCACTAAGAATCCATCCAAGAATGGCACCTAGGCCGCCACAATTTCCTCAAAGCTTTTTATTACCCTGCCAAATAGCGGTACAATAACGAAATGTTTGTTGTTTTATCGTGTGCACTATGACTTTAATTCTTTTTCTTCGGCTTGTGATTAACTTCAATGGTAAAGGGCTTTTTTAGTGGAAAAAAAGCGAATATATGCAGTGTTTCTATAGATTAAACTATGTAAGAGAAACACCAGTTGGGCACCTGTATAAGTTGGCCGGTGCCAACTTACCAAGGTTTCACTGTAACTTCACAACACCGATATCATTATGTGGGTCACCAAAGTTGGCTTAGCTCCTTTCAGGGAGAAGATGGACTTTTGCATGTCACTTGATGACATGCTTCAAGTGCTTGCTTTAACTGAAGCAATGCAGTTAATTTCTTCTCATACCGCAGAAGGGCGTCAACTTCAGAATATGTATTATCGGAGTGTCGACTTTGTCCTAATTTTTTTTCATGATCGTTTATACGCCTATAGCACCATTCTCCTTTTTAGAAGTTAAAATTAAAATACATAGCATGAAGAGTATACCTTATCAATATGCTAGGTACCTCAAAATTGTTAACGTCATTTATTTTCCTCAGTTCAGAGTTGAACAAAAACACACTTCAGTAAAATTGCATACATTTATTTTCATAAAATTAAAAAAAAAACAGTCCCAGCATACTATTTCTAGTAACTCCGCACTGGAAGAAAACTTTCCGTCTTAATTAATAAAATCATATAGAAAATAAGGCAAAGGCAATATGTGTATACATAAATGGAAATGTTAAACAGGTTGTAGCAGAGTTTCTTAAAATGAAAAGGATAACCAAAAATAAAATCGACAAATCTTTTAATTTAAAGCTTGTACAGCTTTTTGGGCGGCGTCATCTAGATCTGTTGCTGTTTTGATTGGAAGGCCAGAGTTTTTAAGGATATTTCTAGCTTCCGTAACATTTGTTCCCTCTAGACGAACCACCAACGGTACATTCAAGTTGAGTGCCTTTGATGCGGCTACAATACCATTGGCGATGGTAACGCAGTTTACAATACCACCAAAAACATTAACCATAATGGACTTGACATTCGGATCAGAAGATAGAATGCGGAAAGCTTCTAGAACTTGACTCTCCTTAACTCCTCCACCAACATCAAGGAAATTCGCCGGATTGCCTCCATTTAATTTGATAATATCCATTGTAGCCATGGCGAGCCCAGCACCATTCACCAAACAACCAATATTACCATCCATGGCGACGTAATTGAGATTATGCGTTGCAGCTTCTACTTCTCTTGGATCAGACTCACTGGTATCTTCCATATCGAAGATTTCCTTCTGTCGAAACTGTGCATTGTCATCGAAATTCAACTTAGCATCTACTGAAATTACTTCACCCGAGTCTGTCTCCGCGAGAGGGTTGATTTCAATCTGAACAGCATCGACATTTTTAAATAGTTCCCACAGTTTTTCAACCTCTTTCACACACTTATCCACAAGAGGTCCTTTGAATTGCAGGAAGTTTGCAATTTTTAAACTTTGTTCGCGCGATAGACCTGCATCTATATCAATTGGAACTGTGAGTATTTTTTCAGGTGTTTCTTGAGCAACTGCTTCGATGTCAACGCCACCAGCCGGCGATGCGATTAGCACGGGGCCATTGTGCTCACGATCCATTAGAATGCAGAGATATGTTTCGCGGATGATGTTGACACTACGAGCAACCATTACCTTCTTCACTTGAATTCCATCTTTAGGCGTCTGCTTTGTGATGAGCCGGTGTCCAATCATTTTCTTCGTTAAATCAAGCGCTTCGTTTTTTCTGTGAATGAAATTGTAAATTTATTGATTAATCTTACCGAACTAGTTAGGTAAATGGTAAGATTATAGATTGATTGAACCTCTCCTCTTTGGACTAATGCTTGCAACAACAGCTTGAAAACGCCTGATTTTCTGTTCATAGTGCACCCGTATAATAAGATTACTTTCACATCAAATTAATGATGTCGGGCGGTCTGGTATCTCACAAAATGCGGTTGGGTTGGCCACATCCCATAAATTGTGGTGTTCTTAACTCCTTATTACGAGGGGTGCAATCGAGTATAATTCATATATAAATCATTAATTTGATGTGAAGTAATAAGATTATGTGGCGGCAAAATAATGCTTACAAAAGTAGTAAGTTGAAGAGAGACTTTACCCAGGTGAATTCTATAAAACTGATTACTTGTTCTTATTTAAAATCCGAAGAGCTGACACTCTGAGAACTGATATTACTTAATGAAACAGTAAAAGTGCATCATAAAGTTCAACAAAGAAGTATCACCGAACAGCCGGACATATCATCTCTATAACGCGGCCACCTCCACTGCAGTTCAGAAGATTCGACACTAACTTTGGATCGCCTATAACTTCATGTCAAGAGAACTATTATGTATGAGGTATGTATGACCAATAGCTACTCGTAGGTATAACCCTTCCCTACGAAAAAAAATAGGTAACGTATTTGGTCACTACCAATAAACTGTTACAAGAGTTTAGCGCGAAGGTTTCTTTTTACTTTTTTCACCTGACAAGCTTAAATGATAACTAGAAAATAATAATCAATATGCTCACTTACTTTGTTGTGATGTGCACTCCACCTTTGAAGCCATTGTCAAAGTGTCCTTTACCTCGTCCACCAGCCAATATTTGTGCTTTAACCACATATTCTGGACACTCTGAAATTAAGAGATTCAGAAATCATATCAATTGCTGCAAGCATTTACTTATTTGTTTGTAATGTCAATCTTCGGCAGAATAGAACTTTCCGATACCGATTGACAACCTCTATTCTTCAATTATCTTAGAACTTAGATAGTGGCAAGTGCTTCTGCCAAGATTATTTCTGCTTATATCGCTCACTCGGTTTCTGTTTAATCTACTTTGAACGTGACCTCACTGAACAACGTAAAGAAATATAAATTAGGTATTCATGTGTGATGCTGAACTCTATGCGAGCTGCAGTGGAGTTTTAGATAATTTAACAATGATAATGGGATTGTATGTGTGTGGACACATGTACAATGTACATAATATGTAAATCTACAAACAACATGCTTTGTGGCAACTCTAATAGAGTACTTTATAATCAAACATACGGAATAGCTATTTCACATTTAAACCCACCAATCGATTGATTATGCAATCGCACTCGAAAACAAGTGTAAAAATAGACCCGTAGTTATTAACATTCGACCGCACAATTGTTGATGCCGCTTTATTTGTTTAGAGATAAGAGAAGTAAAGATTGTGGTTTAAATTTGGTTTACATACCGAATTCATTTAGCACACCGCCGTCGATTTTTTGTTCAAGTACTCTAAACTCTTGTATAGATACTCCATATTTCTGTAGGAGATCCTTACTTTGGTATTCCAAGAGGTTAAGATACCGCACTGGTACAGCATTGATCTAGAAGTAAAAGGACAGAAGAGCATTAAGTTGCTAGGGATTCTATTGGTATTTTTCTAAATCCTCACCCTTTGATATACAGCTCGACTAGCACATTTTCGGAAGATTGGAAGCATTATTATTGTTCTAAGATTAGAGTGGCAAATTGTATATAAATTTTATCTAATATGTTGCAGTCTCACTCACCTTTTGTGGTGTAAAAAGCAGTGGTTTACTCAATTAAAAACTTTTAAATAGACTTTGAACTTTAATCTTATAGAGAGGTAAGTTTTTAAAATAAATGATGTTTTGGAGCGGCAGGTAAAAACACCAAGAAACACCCTCCCAAAAGAAAATAAACTTCCAAATGAATTCTGTTCTGTGTCGGTGTGATAAGAAATTTTGACAACGGAGAAAGAGAGACCATTCACGAAAATCTCACGCGAGAAAAATATGACGTTTGTTGACAGCAACCAGCAACTTTGCTGCGTTCAGCTTCAGTAGACATGAATTAAAGAATATATTATCGGTAAGGTAGGTCGCATTTATTCCGTTGTAACTTTGCAGAGATTCAAAAAGAGGTTGTGATAGATAAAAGTAAAATTTAATTTAATTAAAAATTTCATTTTCAGAAGTGCAGTCGGAAAATATGATTATTTTTATATATTCTATGAACTGCTTATGTTAAAATCAAAGAAATTAGGTTTATGTGATTGCTGTGCATCCGGACGACCCCACAATAGATAAAATACATTGAACTAAGCACATGCAAACAACTACAGCAAACTATTTAAACCGTTGAACTTGCTTTGATGCGTAAATTTCGTGAATTATTCAGGGACTCAGTGAACTTGCTACCTTCAAAAACCATAGGAAAGCTAACTGGTTAAAGTTTACAGAACTAGTCAGGCAATATCTTAGAGAGGAGTCCGACTTTAGTAATGACTCTGCTTGATAGGGTGGTAAGACGTCTCAATGATTCTTTAACAAGGCTTTTGAGAATGCAAGCTCGGTTAGCAGAACACCTAAAAGCACCCAACTGAATTGGTGGAGCAAAGAGGTAAATGTTAAGAGACAGGAAGTTAGGAAACTAATAAACTACATAATATGGCGAAACTGTCAGGCGATGATAATTCGTGGAACGAATATCTAAAAGGTAAGAGACTCTTTACGTATCTCATCAGGCAGGCAAAAAGGAAATCTTGGAGTCAGTTCTGCGAAACTATAAAAGACAGGAGAAGTATTTAGGCTAAGAAAATTTATTTTTTAAAAGAGGCAAACGCTACTAGCTTTGTTATGAAAAGTGATTGTACGTGAACTGAAAACAGTCAACAAACAAGTACTAGAAACCCTGGTAGAAACTGATTTCCCAGGGTGTAGTTACTCCGGAGATGAATTTCCGCAAATAATAACTGAGGAAAGAATTAACCTGGTATCCCCGACCCGGACGGTATCTTATCTATTAATGCTTCAAAAAGCTCCGGATATAACCAGGAAAAATAAAACTCATGGGCATTTTTAAGATCTGCCTTCAAGTGATACACACCCCTAGCATGGAGGGATTTGAAGGTAGTCTTTATTCTCAAAGCTCGTAAGCAACGGCACATTGCGGCCAAAGATCTCACATCCATTAGTCTTTCATCATTTTTGTTGGAGACGTTTGAGAGACTTCTGGATGCCCATATTCGCGGAAAGTGCAACAGACAACTTGACCAAGCGCAGCGCGCTCATCTGAAAGGAAATCAGTAGAAACTGCTCTACACGAGGTGGTAGTAAAGATTGAAGATAGTCTGCATCACAAGGAATACGCCCTATTAGTTTTCTTAGATGTAGAAGAAGCCTTCAACAGTGAAGAAGGGGAAACTGTTAAAAATGCACTGGGTAGGGTAAATGTGGAGAAAGTATTATTTGGCTAGCTGCAAAATATACTGAGCACAAGAACCATTAATTCCACTTTAGGGTACAGAAAAATAAGAAAATCATTTGGCACGAGCACCACTCAATCGGTGCTGGTCCTAAATGATGTCCTTCAAAAACTGCACTCTGATGGAATCAGCGTCATCGCTTATGCTTATTGTTGAGCGAGAAAATTTATTGAGTGAGATCATGGAAAGCGCCTTGGCAATCATCAAACAATGGGCGAAGAGATGTAGACTTAACATCAACCCTTCCAAAACGGAACTAAATAGTTCTTTTTATCCGGAAATAGAAGATACTAACTTTCCAATCTATACGGCGTTGATCTCCGTTTATCAGATCATGCGAAGTATCTTGGTATTATTGGTACCTAAATTCACAGGATATAATCAGAAAGGCGTATAATGCGCTCTTTATCTGCAAAAGAACAGCGGAAAACTATTGGGATGACTGTAGTGTCTTTCAAGCAGAGGTTCTGGCGGTGCAGAGAGCGGCAGTGCTGTAAGTGACGAAGCTGATATCAGATAAGGATATCACCATCTACATCGACAGTCAGGCCAGGATCATATGTCGATATATATAATTAAATCGGCAATTGTAGAAGATTGTCACTCTGCGCTCAAAACCATAAGCAGACATAACAGGGTTCAACTATGTTGGGTACCGGGACACTCTGGTATAGAAGGAAATTAACTCGAAGATGAGCTAGCAAGAAAGGGGGAACACTGCCTATAACCGAGATGGTGCACTTAGCACCACCAGCATGCGGCATCAGGGCGAAAATAAAGAATACTATCATTAGTATGGCGGGCAATATATGGTCAAGAGTAGAGGGACATATGGTGTTCAGGGCTCTTTGGCTGGCATAAGATCATGAAAGTAGTCCTTGGACTAAATAGAGTACAGTTAAGAACTTTAGTATGAATACTTTTCGGACACTGTTCCCTGAGAAAGCATGCCAACAGAATGGGACATCTAGTACGGACGAATGGAGATACTGCAATGACATGTCCTTTAATATTATATCTTTATATTATGCCATTGCTCGTTCGCGCTTTTTGACTTTTTTTAACTTTTTTGATACAATGGAAGAGGCTGACCAAACTGGCCACAATCGCATTGTAAAATTTTGGAAGGGAATCCAATGCTTAGGCGGAAAAGTTTCGGTTTAGGTAATCAATAGATTGTTCCAGGGGATTGCGATGGGCCCACTATGGTGCCTAGTTCCCGTTCTTACCTAACCTATCCTGATCTGCATAGAACATGATTTTTCATCTTTGGTCTTAATTTTTTTTTTAAAGTTATTTTCAGTACTCGTAAAATATTATACGTTTTATACCAGAATATTGGCTTGGCACCCTAATTTAACGATTCATTTATTTTTAAAAAATATCTTCAAACAGAGCGGAAATTACTAACGCTAAAACTTAATTGTTTACATCTGTTCACAGTTCTCTTAAACGAGTTCTTTTTCAGCAAACATATTTTCACCTGAGCAAATTAATTAAAAATTACTCTTCAATATTTTGTTTACATTCTTGTATTCCACCTGTCGCGGTGAGCACGTGTCTCGCATCTACGCCTTGCAAATGTTTATCACGCCATGTGATATTTATTTGGCATTTTCACTTTCAACCGGCAAAAATGCTCTCCACATCTGATGCCAAAGATATAAAAATAAAAATGTGAACACAAAGTGCGTTCTCTTATTCTCTTCAAATAATCCGAACATCATCGATACGATAATTGCAATCGATCAGGAATCAATTGATTTAGAAAATTCAGTCGCACACTCGCACCACTTGGATTACGCGGAGCAACGCGAAGGAATTAAAAAAAAAATATTCTTTTAAAATTTTGAAAGTTTTTCAAATTTTGAGATCTACAGTTATTCGAATTTTAAAATGGTTATCGATATAAAAATGTGTCGTTTTGATAGCGTCCCTTGGGGATTTCGTTTGGTTGGCGGATCGGATTTTGAAATACCATTAACGGTCGTTAAGGTACACAAATTTGTGGATTAAAATTATTGATATTGTGTTTTCAAAGATTTTTTTGCTTGGTTTTCGAAATGAAAACTCAGTAAATTTGGTGGAAATCTCGAAAATCGGATATCATTCAAATTGAAAAAAAGTGTTACGTAATAGTGAATGGGTAAAATTAAAAACTTCAAATGAAGTTCAACATATATAACCCAATATAATAAACATTTATTTTCGAGCATGGACTGGAGTCGTCTGGATCTGCTTTCGCTTTGCGAGTTTTTGGAAGACAGAAAATTTAAATTAGAGAACTCGATTTCGTTGTATTAATTTTTCCAGCAACAAGAGTATTATTCTACTTCAATCGACTTTAATATTGCCAAATAATAAATTTCACTGCATGTCTCCTATGTATTTATGCATTTCATATTCTTCGGATTATAACCGTACGAGCAATTACGGTCCCCCTTGTTTTTTTTGGCGGCGATTCAATTTATCTGAGGAAAAATAGAGAGCGTTTCGAAACAATTCATTTATCAACTGATTTCGCAAATCTAAAGATATCGTCCAACTTAGTGAACTCTTGCCCCAGATATATAGACAGGCAGTGGGCATTTGTTTATAAATGTCGGTCAATAGACGATTAAAACAAAAAACAACATTTGCATTTTTAAGAGAATTTTGTTCTCTTTCTATCGGCTGATCGAAGAGTATTAGCGGTGTATTTATCGAATGTACATACATACAAACATATATATATCATTCATTCCGCTTCGCAAAGTTGAACGTTATGCTCAGGATCGACGCAACGGTATCACCGATGTCCCCGGAGCGCTTTTTTCACTCCAGATGTCCAGATCTGCTTTAGATCTAGTTTAGTTGACTTCAGTCAGGAATTAAACGAGTGACCTACAGGTGAAAATTTACAGTCACTTGGAGACTCGCTTCATCTTTATTTTATGTCCATCTTCAGGAAAGAATGAAAACTGGAAGTAATTAAGGAATATAGAACGTATTATGACCTTAAAAGTGAATTTCAATCTGTAATATGAGGATGCATATCTGCATTATAACGGTATTTATACCAATTAGTCAATCGAGCTCCAGATCGGCTATGATAGGTTTCAGATTAATCAGATATGCTAGATCCGTCGAGCAATTTGTACAAAGCTAGGCTTTTTTTTATGCCTATGACTGAATGGGAACGGACAAGACAAACAGAGAAACACACAGACGCTAGCATTACTGGAAAACTTGGACAGTTCTTCTTTCTTCAGGTGGCGCTACAGTTCGGAGTGAACCAGGGCCTGCTTCTCGCAACCATTTGCGTGTTATATTTTTGCACGAATGGAAGGGACCTACAGTTTTTTGCCGACTCCAAACGGCGAGTTGAGAAGCTTCTCATGACAATTGATACTCTTGGAATGCTTGTCAAACATTCGAAAGAGGTGGCACCGTGAAAAAACGTTTAGGTGTTTTGCTGGGATTGAACTCGGGCAGCATCGCGTCCAAAGCACTTACCACTACACCATGGTGCTCCAACTTCGAGGCTAATGAATTTAACTCTGTGTATAAAGTGAACACAATTTTTATTAAATTCCAGGTTACAGAAGGAAGCCTCGCCGAGGAAGCTGGACTTCGAGTCGACGATATTATAGTTCGGATCAACGAAGATGCCACGAGCCCAATGACACATGATGAGGCTCATAAGATTATTTCTCATTGTGGAAACGTCTTTTACTTAGGAGTTTATAGGTAAGTCCAGTTGCTATCAACATTTATTCAAACTTCTTTAACCATACCCTTTTATAAATAGGGAGGACGCAGAGAGTGAGAAGGAAAACTTCTTTCCCATCAGCGATAACCTAGTACCAAAACAACGCTCCCGTACACCCGAGTCGTTGCTGGATTCCTCTATTCAGAGTAATGTAGAAGAACTTCTTAAATCTTGTGATGGCCAGCCGCTTGCTATTGAAGACGAAGAATGTGTTCTACCTGAAGAGCCTGAAACAAAGATCGAGGATGAAGAAGTAGTCAATTTGCTGGCGGCCGAAGCGGAACCATTGCAGGAGAATAATGTCCTCGGGTATTACCAAGAAACACTTTCAAATAAAAATCTAGAATTTTTAGATTCTAACTTTTAGCGTGAATTTCCATAGAGTATTTCCAAAGCCGGGTGTGTGTCAAAGCAGTGAGGTCCTGCGACAGTTGAACGAAGAGGCAATAAAAACTAAGCTAGAAAGGGAGAAAGAGAAGAAAAAATGGACGACGTTTATGCAAAAGCCGGATAGGCCGATTCCGAAAAGCAGGCAGCAACTAGAAGCCGAGGCTAGGGCAGCTAACGCCTATAAAGTGCATATCGTAAAGAATTATAAGAAACCAGAACCGATACGTCCACCAAGCCCAATTGTAACTACCTACATATATGTACATAGGTTTCGAATAAGCTTCCAAAATATTTATTTGCAGCCCGAACCAGAGCCGGAACCAGAAGAACCACCAAAGGTGGAAACTCCACCGCCTGAAGTAGAAGAGGAACCGCCAACTGATAGTGAGGTGCCGAACTTGGAACAGTCCGGTGATGTTGCTGATGGCCAGGACGAAGAAACTTCTATACAGAATGTCATCGACGAAGAAACAACGAAAGACGATGAAACTGACGAATCTATTGTCAAAGCGGAACGTAGCATCGATTCAGTGGATCGCGAAGGGAAAGCCCCATCAGAAAGCGGTTCTTTGCGAGAAAAGACCGAAGAGGAATTGCAATTGGAACAACAACTTGCTGATGTCCAAAGGCAACTCCTAGCGCTAGCCAATCTTCCATCGACCATTCAGAGTACGCTCGACGCGGTAACCAAGCAACTTAGTGAGTTATTACCCACGTTCAAGTTACAGCCAAATATTGTTAAAGAAGCGACTCCAGATATTAGAGACGAGGAAAAGCCAGAAGGTAAGTAAAAAAGTTAGCTTTAAAGCTCTCACTAAACACACATCCTTTTTGCAGAACTCAAAGCCGATGAGAATGAAGAAACTCTGGAAGCTGACAATGAAATTATAGAGGAACTGGAGCAGACACTGGAATCCGTCGAAACTGAAGTCACACATAGCGAACATCAAGAAATAATCAAAATTGAAAGCGAAGTAAAGCAAGTTGTTGAGGAAAAAACTCAAGTTATCGAAATAAGCGAAAGGAATGCCGAAGAAGAACAAATGGAAGAGGAGCAAAATCTAAAGAGGAAAAAGGTAAGTTATAGAGATTTATTCAAATTTATTGCTTGCACATGATGATTTAGGATTCCCAAACTCTCACTGTCCCCCCATAGCAAGATGGCAAATTTTTGAATGTTATAAAGTTTTTTATAGCTATATTCAAATTATTCTTGCAATATCCCATTTATCTTCAAATATTGTTCCTTAGGTCTGGCAGTATCTACAGGCTGTTCACATGAACCTGAGTAGTCCAAGACCTAAGTGGCCAATTCCGTTGGTTAATTTTGAAGAAAATACTACAAGGGATATGTTGCCCCGAGAGTTGGACAGTGGTTCTGGTTGCATTTAGCGACATCAGATCATCAGGGTACCTACTGCTAAAAGCTATCACTAGCCATGCTTTCAACACTTTCGTACACGCAAATTAAACCGATCATTTCAAAATATCAATTTTATTAAAATAAACATGAATACAAAAGAAAAGTACTCCAGCTCATCGTTTTATTTAAAACACTGAGAACTGAATGTTGGTTCTATAGTTAATGGCTTCGAGACGCTTTAACGCTGCCAGAATCTATCAGTTGGTTACTCCTCTTGAATGTTCATAGAAATGAATGACAAACTTGAAACTATCTTGTCCGTTCATACGATTGTCAGATTTGGTCCCAATTTCTGACAATTTCATCGTTGGACTGCTGCTCTGACAATGCTTTTTGGACAACGTTGTCAGATTATACACGGTTGATAGTTTCACGACAAATCTGCAAATCCGTTGTCAGACTCATTCTTTCTTATCTTTGAGTGGCGCAACAGTTCGGTGTCAACCAGGACCTGCTTCTGGCAACCATTTGTGTGTGCTTGTTAGATTTTTGCGGGAATGGACGGAACCTACAGTTTTCTGCCTCATGACAATTGATACTCTTTGAATGGTTGTCAGATATTCGAAAGAGATGGCACCATGGAAAAACGTTTGGGCGTTTGCTGGGATTGAACCTGGGGCAGCTTGCGTAATAGTCCAAAGCACTAACCACTATGCCACGGTTGTCAGGCTCATGGCATAGGATTCATTTGAGAGTATTTTCATAGGACCATTAACCCTCAATTTTTTTCTGTAGATTTTTATCAAGTGAAGAAGTTCTTCACTCCCTCGACTACTACAGTATAACATTATTATTACAGTATAAATAACAAGTTTTATTTTAATCAAGCCATTAGTTTTCGAACTATCGTCGACCAAGCAACTCATTCAGGAAGAAGGTGTAGCATATGGAGAGAATTGAATACCGCATTGTTATAAAGTTCCTTACCAAAAACTATAGGAAATGGAATCCGTTTACGGAGAACTTATCCGGGTATAACCATGATTTACAAGTCTTTTTGAATGAGGAAGAAACTCACTTGAAGACGACCCACTTCAGAAATGTTTCAAAAATTCGACAGATTTTAAAGACAAAGGCGTCTTTATAACCAGAGAATACTAAGCTTCAATCCTAATGCAGTTGAAAGAAGCCAAGGGTCGTGTTGCGTTGGCTGTCCCCTGTCCTGCATAAGGTGGGCTGTGATATTTTGAATCACCAACCCTATAGCCCTGACACTCAGCGATTATTATTTTATTCCAAAATTTAAATGGGAACTTCTTGGGAAAAAGTTTTCAAGCGATGAAAAAGTGAAAGACGCAGTTTCGGCTATTTTGCGCAATATTGTCAGATCTGGCAATCGCCTGAACATAGCTAGGCTTTCCAAGTTTAAAATATATATGCTGAAGCGCAGGTTGAGGCAACTTCAACTTTCGAACGAACTGCTGCTACTTTCCATTGTGTTCGGGCAGTAACTCTTTTAAGGTAGTATCGAAATATCACTCATTACTACTAAGTACTCACTAGTGTGCCGGTACGAGAACTCTCGCAAGAGAAAATCCAACCCCCAAAATCTAAACTTCTCATCCAACATCCAAACTTCTCATATGATTTCCATCTGTCAACTCATGGACATCCCATGGAAACCATATAGGAAGTGTTTGGTTTTTTAAACTGCATTTTGGTTGATATACGTATTTGCCCACTACCACTTGCATCAGTAGCAAATATATCAACCAAAATGAACTTTTAAAACAAAAAATACCTTCTATATGATTTCCATATAGCAAATATATTAGCCAAAATGAATTCATTTCCATCAGTTGACAGATGGAAATCATACGGGAAGTGTTTATTCTATTGGGAGTTCATTTTGGGTAGAATATTTGTTTTGATTTGTTTTTGCTAAGATTTGTTAAAATTTATAAATTGAAAATGCAATTCGTCAGAAAATTCACTTTCTTTTGACACCTCATTTGTTAAGATTGGTTAAGTGTGAGAGCCGCAAATGGTACCTATAGGTACTACAGAAATAATACATATATGTACATTTATGATGATATCGATATGATTTAATACATCAAAAATACACATGATTAAGAAGCCCTTCATTTGGTACGTTGGTCGGTAGATCAAAATAAAATGATCTGGTAAAACTGTCCACAGGCAGGCCTCAGGAACAGAGCTTTGTGTGGTTATGGTTTCGTGAAAAATTCGAAATGAAGATTCAAGTTTCTCTTATTTTACAAATAGTACAAATTCGAACTGTTGAACAACATAACCAACAATCCAGAAAACACATATCATTTCTAGGTAAACGAATACTTGAAAAAACATTTATGACAACCAAATGTCTATACCCTGTTCTTGGATTTAATTTAGAAAAGCATTTACCTACAGCAAATCATTTTACTTTTCTTTCAGCCTCACTCGGTTCGCTTTAATCTGTAAAAATTAAAACTTTATTTAGCGGAATTCAGTACTTTTCTTTATACAATACGTAAATTGTTAATTTTAAACCTTTTGCTTTCAATAAAAGTTCAGTTCTTCTGTATATTTTAAATGAACTCGGTTATTCCTTTTTTGCTTTTTGACTTTGAACCTCTTCACAGGAAAACGGTGTCATCGAGGAGCTTCAGAAGCAAATTGAACACAAAGAGACACAAAAGCGTAAGCGATCGAAGCGAATGTTCGGACCACTTGTACCTCAGGAAAGGCCATTGGTTTTGCCAGGTGGCAGGCGATGGTATCGTCCCAAGGACGCTTACAATGATGAGTTTATTGCAGAAACTCTGACCGCTCAGGCCGAACTGATTGCTGGCACAGCTGTGGGGTAAATGTCTAATTTTTGCCACTCGATGTACTCATATTGCATTTACTCAATTCGCTCATACGCATTCTTTTTTACTTTCATTCTCACTCGCATCATCAATTACACACGCTTAGCAGATGCAAATTCGAAAGTTCCCTACTGAGTCATGACAACAGGTAGTCCAAATCTGAGTTTTCTACTTGAGTTTGCATTTTTAACTGTCTTATTCTAATTTTCAATCGCTTCACCCTTTCACCTCCCATTTTCATACGTTACTAACACTCGACGTTTCTGTTGTATGGTTTTAGATTGAGATCTGGAACCAACTTTTCAATGATGGATACATGACACGATTCTTCAGGTAACATCTCTTTGCCATCTTTGTGCTCATTTCATTGCATGTTTGGAGTAAATTTTTGTTTTCAGAGAAAACAACTGTGCTTCTGTAGCCAGACAGCTGGTAAAAAGGTAATGCGTGGTTTTGAAATCATCCCAAAAACATATGTATATGTGACACCTATGTATGTATGTACATACGAGTATTTCGAATGAAAACATTTCTTTTTTATTTCCACAGAGTGAACTTCCTGAAATACCAAAAACCTGAAAAGAAAATCGATTTGGATAAAAGCGAGGTGTACAAAGTCATCCACCATTTGGACAAGTCACCAATTCGAGGCATTGAAGTGCGTCCACCTGTTGTAGTTGCAGAGGCAGACGTCAGGAGAGGGATTGAATCATAAAAACAAAAACCTTGAATGGAAGCTTATGCACTTCCTTTCGCATATTTCATTTAACACGTGGCATGTCCGACTACATATTTATTTATAAAAAATAAAAATAAACTCAAAAAAAACCAACCATGTCTTAAGAGTTATGTATATCTTTTTTTTGTTTCAATAATTTGTGGTGGCATCTAAATATCAATTAACATTTTATATTTTGTTGACTTTGGCTTTTTCATCAAATCATATTGTTTTCTCATTCTAATCTAACGTAATTTTTGGTGAAAATCTTTTCGATATAAAAGCGGTCAACAGGACCGAATATTATTATTTTTTTCCTGCTGATCACACCTCTAAGATTTATTGGACTAGTGTGTAAGTTTCCTATAGTGTGTAAGTCATCAATTTGAATAAAGTGGATTACATTGGATTACATAATCAAATCGCCGACTAACTTCAATATAACACAATCCACAATTGGTGAACCCGTTGCACATGCCTACATGCACAATGAATAAAGATGTCAAACGACGCCGAATCTAAAGGAAATACTTCAGGGCTAACTGATCCTGATCAGCCCATCATAGCTCTGCCAGAGAAGATTACAAGAGTAGCGATACGAATAGTAGGACTACCATTTTGGCACGAAAATCCTCAAATATGGTTTGCGCAAATTGAGGCGCAATTTCAAACAGCAAACATTTATAGAGACCTCGCGAGGAATTTAGGTGGAAATCAAATAAACACCGATTTCATTCAATCATTATGGCTACAACGAATTCCATCTCAAGTGCGCGCCATTCTTCAAGCTTTAAACGAAAATCTAACCATCGCCGACTAACTTGAATCAAATCAAAAACAATCCAGAAATTTAACGGAAGTTAACTGAACACAAAAGTGCAGATGTCCATAATGGTTATACATTGGCGCAAATTCATAGTCAGCCCATGAATAGTGCCTATAGCCGACTATAGTTACAGCCGGCTATAACTTCGTTATTCATAAACACATTTTTGCCTGTGTATAAGTTAGTATCGACTTTCATATGTTTTTGTAAAGTGATTTGAACGAACAAACCCAAACGTCAAACTATTATATGAGAAATTTATAGCCGACTCTAATTATTTAAAATGACGTTTGGGTCATTTTAAATTTCGAGCCGGCTATAAGTGACTATGAATAGCAAAAAGTATATTTTAGGTTATGTAGGTTGTTTATAGTCGGCTCTATTTGCGCCATTATCTTTAAGCTTTTAACCAACGTTAAACAGCTCACTGACAAAGATGTAATCATTCGTTCATACATAAATCTTTCAAAAATTTAAATCTTCTAAGATTCCCATTTGGGTCAAATGAAACGACCAAAATATCGTGCTTCTGTGGGTTGTGCAGTTCTTCACGATCAAATTACAAAGGTTGTGGGGACTGTGGGATTTAAAGGAGTCGTCCAAAAAACTACTAAATTGCCATTGCCTCTACCGATTTTTAAGGTTTTGAATAAAAACAAGAAATGCTTATGCTATCGACTTGAAACTAAGCGCATCTATAAATCTAGCTTGCCAATGGAAATTTAAATATGAAAGAGCACTTGTTACAGACGCAACCTATATCATTATTATTATTGTTATTATTGAAGAGTGGGATCCACCGCGACCTTAACTATTGTGCCCCCTACAAGTCCTAGAGGAAGGAACATCCCCCTCGTAATTATTCCTATTGGAATTGGTTAAAGAGAGCTTCGCTCACAACTAGCCCAGATGAGAATTACATAGGTTGCAGCACCTCATCCAGACCAATTTACCTGAGAAATTGCATAAAGAGATTAGGTTCTATGAGTTGTAGATCCTCTGGTGTAATTTGATATTTCCCCCAGGCCTTGAATCTTTTCTGGGTTAGTGCCCCACAGTCCACCAGTATATGTTCTGTAGTTTCACTGGAAACATTGGAAAATCTGCATAAGTCTTCATCTGATAGAACTAGCTTCCTGAGATATCCTTTGGGTTTACATTACAATTTTTTTTTACCGACTCCAAACGGCAAATAAAGGAGCTCCTCACGACAAATAAAAGGCTTGTTAAATACAATGTTGCCGTTTTATTAACTTTTTCACTATATCTAGTGGAATTTTCACTCAGTAAGTGACAAAAAAAAATGTCGATGTCACCAGATTTCTAGTGCCTTTTCTACTGACCTTATGTGGCATGCAAAAATATATTTTTTTTAATATTACGGCCCTGGTGCTGTAACATCCCTGACCTACGATTTTAATTACCTTTGTGGAAGGCCACAGATGGCACTTTTTGGCGTTTACTTGGATTGAACCCCCACACCATGCGTAGTAGTCCAATGCACTGACCACTTCGCCAAGGCGCCAACACTTCAGATCAAAGCAAAATAAAACTTTACTTGTCCTTGATTTTAACACGTTCGCAGACAAAACGGTATATGTATGCCGTCAATGGTTGAGAAAATTAGCGGGTCATGGCCGTGTATGCCGTCAAAGAATTTTAGGTCTGTTAGGTCAAGATGGGATGACCCGACGAGAAATACAGTAAAAAATTTGCACTAACTTGTTGCATTTCATATGATCAAGACGGCATATGTCGGCAGTTTTCAGTGCATTTAGTTCAGAGTGTCCCCGGAAGACGGTCGCATTTGAGCGCTCTTTTAAAAAAAAAAATTGCAAAATTAGGTAATTCATGCAAATCCCATCGAAGTAATATCCATAATAAAGTAAATACTCAAATTTGAAGCTATTTAGCAAAATTGTGGATGGTTCCAATGAGGAATCATGAACATGATCCCTTTATGGATGATGGGGCACTAGCCCATGAACCTGACTATCAACCTGAACAGGATGATCAATTAGAGGACTGCCGAGTGACTTCACCAGAGAAAAGCTTTCAAGTAACTGGCAATGACCAAGTTATTGGAGATGACCAGCACAACACAGAGGCAGAACCTTTCGATTCAAGATTATCCTGAAAGTTAAGATAGCGATAGCTTTTCCGACTTAGACTCGGAAGACGAGGAATCGGGAAGAGCTTCAGAAACCGAAGTTGATGGTAAATGGTTTGAAAATACCAAGTAAATATCTCAGTTTAATTTCGATGTGGGGGACGGGATATCCCGCGCTGACCCATTGACATACATTTAACGCTACAGCTGGGCTGACACGGCTTTAGTCGTCAAATTGAATTGTGAGTAAAAACTATTACAATCGCAATTTGCATAATTTTGATCTAATCCCGGATAAAACTTCTCCAAAAGTGCCGGAGATATATGCGTGTGTCATTTTAGCGTTCCCCACCGAAAATCATGTGTCCGCGAACGTGTTAATTAAGTTAATTCTCAAATGAAGTGGTTAACAACATTATATTATAAAAACAATACGAAAAGGAAGGTTGAAAATGAAGCCATGTCATGGAATATACTCGCACATAGTGTCCATCGTCACAAAATGCTCCAAATGAATCCATTGCATCGTCTTTGGACAATGGTCGATTACTTTACTTTACTAAGTACACGAAATAAAAAAAAAAATATGTAAATTTACGCCATCACAATGTTCTGCACCGCTGATTAACTATAAATTACTTAACAGCTTCATCATCGTCATCAACAAGAATGCATCTTCTCATTGACTTTGATGACGAAATTAAATCGACCATGAATTTTACATTATAAATACCACGAAAGGACCGACATCGGTTTAATTGAATTTTAATCGAGTTGTAAAAAGCTAGCGATTATCAGCAATATTTTTGCGTTCGGGTGTATTTTCGAAAAGTTTGGTGAACGTTTTTGTTGAACCGTATTGATCTAAGATTCCATCAAATTATTCCTTAACAAAAAAAAATAGCAAGTAAGAATTATACGAAAAACAACAGTTTTTATGAATTTTAATTAATTTTCAACCCTTTCCAGAATGATTGGTTCAAAAATAAACGTTCCGAAGTACACATCCGATGCCTTCGATAATGTCGAATACGAGTTACGCATCACCTATACTGTGGAAACAGATCGAAGGATAATGAGCTTTGTCGATACACTGTGGGGCTTTGAGGTGACCGGTGGCATTGATCAGTTCGAGCCACTTACAGTGATAGCTGTTAGTAGAGCTGGATTAGCTCGCCGAGCCGGAATCCGTCTAAATGATGTAATAACCCAAATCAACGATACGCCTGCGGAGAATTTAACATTTAACGAAGCGCAGGCCCTGATCCGAAAATCAGGAAAATATGTGCGGATATACGTTAGGGGGTAAGCTTATATGCCTTTATGATTCATTACCTATATTTATGTAATATATCCGATTGGTTGATAATAGTGATGACGATGCTGACAGTGACGATGAATTTACAGTCGACTTCTGGTTCAAACCACGCAAGCCATGGAAGCGTGATTTCACACCCATCCTTTGGGTGTTCCCATGGAACGACAGGAAGAAACCCGTCTACAAAGAATCCAATTGCTTCATGGTTCCCAGCATTGTGGAGGAGAAGATACGAGCCCGGCGTGCAGCCACATCGAATGTGCATAAGAAAGAACCATCCATGCCGCACACAAGGTCGCTGACTCCTACTCCACGCCCTGCCAACCAGCCAGGTGAAAATCTGCTGAATACCCTGCTGAAACCTAGATTGCCCCCCTCATAAAGCGAGTATAGATAACCAACTACTTTATATCCGTGAAAGGCTGTTCCGTTAAGAACTATTTTGTTGTGTATCAAATATTAGTGATTATTATATAAGTTCGATTCCATACATTCTATTTAGGTTTAAGTATCGACAATGACTGCTCTCATACTTATAGTTGTATATAAATAGTAACGAAATACAAAATGTATTAAAAAACAATACGAGGTTGATTCTGTTTCAATGTTATATACTCGCATGGTGTTCTTGTCGGCGGTGTTCTAAACTTAGATGCAATTAGTCAATCGCACTTTAATTAAACACTAATTGTTGTCGATCACATTTGAATGCTGACATGTTCTTGAAGAGGTTTTTTTTTTAATAGATTTGCTGCATCTATTACGCTTATTGATTTCGTTGTTTTTTTTTTAGCTAGGCTTACGTAAGTAGCACACACATTTCATTTATGAAAGATGCACCAACATTATGGTTTAAAATTTAGGAATCATCAATCCAAGAGGTAATAAATCCTTTACGACAAAAGGTTAAAAGCACGCAATGACAGGCGGAAGTGATATTTTACGAAGAACCTTCATTTCAAGGTTACTTCTCTAAAATTTGAACTATGACAATGCTCTTGTCATCACCGAACTGAGTGTCCTAGAATTGATTAGAGTCTACTGATTATATTCAAAATAAATATGTATGTAAATTATGTATGCTCATATAACCCATTATATCATGCATTTGTATGTACAAGTATAGTTTTATTCCATCTGTCCACCTGATTGAATGCAGTAGACGTGCGACTACTTTTTTACCCTCCGACATTATTATACAGTAAAGTTCAGAGTTTGAGTTTCAAAAATGTCCAATGTTACGTCTATCATCATTTCCAGAAGGCTATGATCTTTTATTTCTAAATATACAGTGCCAGCACTTGCATGATATAAGTAAATGCTGCAATTGCTGTGATAAACATCGAAAGCGATGATTTAATCCGCACACAGAAAATGGCCAAACAATTCAAGCCTACATACAATCATAGCGGCACTGAAAGAAGTACTAAAATTCTCCGTCAAATCTACAAAGATAAGATTGCAACAGTACTGCCAGATAATTGCTACAAAAAAATCCTAAATTCAAAATTAAAAAAATCAAATTTACCTACACTTTCAGTAAAACCAAAAAATAAAATAAAATGCAAAAATGAAACTAAAAAATATATATTAATAAATTCTTCGAAGTAATCCATCAAAATTGCAAGCAGAAGCTTCTGTCATATTCCTAATTGTATCGAATATTGTGTACCGTTTTGAACTAGTTTCCATGTATGTAAAAGAAAACACATAGCAAGAAAAGCAAACCCAGATGACTTACTAATTCTCTTCGAATTTCGCCAGATAATACTTTAATTGGTCGCAGAAAACGGCATTGTTATGCCGTACAAGACACATTTGGACCAGAAAATGACGAAAAATAGAGTTATTCAATGTAGCAGAATTCATTGTGCCACCTATATATCGTCGCCCCAGAATTGGTTTGCCGTATACGCCATTTACACTTTTTTGGGAAATCGCAATTTAAAGTTCACGGTTCAATAAAAACAAACTAGTCGATAAGATTTTTTTTATTTTTTAACAAATATTATTCAGAATATCTACTTTCAAATCAGAGTTAAAGAAAAGCTTAGTCTCTTTTAGTTTTTGAAAAATTCAAAGTTTTCATCAGAATGGCTTTGCCGTTTACGCCACAAAAATCACTTATTTTTTGTGCTCTCATACACGTACGTCAAAAAAAAAATGCACGTACGTCATTCCAATAATAAGCGAATATTTGGATCGAATCGTATTTTAAAGTTCACGGTTCGATAAAAATAAAAAAAGTCGATACATTTTTTTTATTTTTTTTACTAATTTATTATTGTTCAGAATATATCATACATATCAGAATATCTTTCAAATCAGAGTTAAAGAAAAGCTTAGTCTCTTTTAGTTTTTTAAAAATTCCAAGTTTTCCTCTGACTGAACCGACTTTTTCATTATATTTTCAGTTAAAGCTTATATGCACAGACAGCAAACCAAAACTAATTATCTTTTTTTTTTGCCGATTGGTACGCGAATACGACTAAATACACTTATTTTCTTAGTAATGTACATGCACGTACGTTAAAACAATACTGAATATAATTTTTAATTTTTATGACGTATGATTGAAGCCCATGGATATACGGCAAAACAACACTTAACAAAAAAATAATGTGAATTGTATGGGAAATTTGACGTACTTATATCCACAAAAATGGCGTTTACGTCAAACCAATACTACAAATTGCTTATTTTGGTGGATTACGTCAAAAATGATACTCGATATCTCAGGATTAGCTACAGATAGGACAAAATGGATGACATATTCGAAAAGAGCACACGCAAAAACATAAGACTGCATTCACAGCTAAAAAAGTGCATTTTGGCGTTTACGTCAAACCAATTCTAGGGCGACGATATGAAGCATTGAACAAATTTTGTGTTCAAATTTGTTTCCTCATTTTCCTGACTTCAAAAATTCTATTTCTAGAATATTTTTAGGTAAAAAAAATTAATTTAAAAAATGTAGCTAGTATGATAATAAATTACATTTCAATGGAACCTGTGCGGTGTACTTATTTATTTATTTATTTATTTATTTATTTATTTATTTATTTATTTATTCATTTATTTATTTATTCATTTATTTATTTAAATATTCGTCCCTTATTAGTGACATTACATTTATCACTAGTAAAAAGATCAAACAAATCATTTGAATTTAACATGGAAAACAAATTAAAGACAAAAATACAAATATTAATGACTTAATCCAAGATCAACGATGCTCGCCTTATCATAATTTTTCCATATCGTGTCCAGAGAAATTGATAATTGGATTTCTCTTTAGCCTCCTCGCCTTAGTTATCAGCAATTAATTTATGTAGATGTTACCCTGAGTCGATTGGAAGATTTTATTTGAGTCGATGGGTTTTTTTATTTGCATATACTGATGCTAGAGGTCGCTCCTTAATAATTCTGGTGCGTAGCTAAGCAACAATAGAGCCAGTAGATTTCCCTCTTCTCTCAACACCAATACCGTGGTTAATAATGTTGACCACTGAGTTGAGCACATTTTCGTTGTCAGTTTGCGGAACTTCACACAACTCGATATTCACAGCATTTATTTATTTATTTATTTATTTATTTATTTATTTATTTATTTATTTATTTATTTATTTATTTATTTATTTATTTATTTATTTATTTATTTATTTATTTATTTATTTATTTATTTATTTACTTATTTATTCATTTATTTATTTATTTATTTATTTATTAATTTATTTATTTATTTATCTACTTATTTATTTATTTATTTATTTATTTATTATTATTATTATTATTATTATTATTTATTTATTTATTTATTTATTTATTTATTTATTTATAATGATGATGAATGATAGCACATAATTTATTAGGGTTATGTTATTTTATTTAAATACACAAATGTAATGTCCTTATTTAAAAAACCTTTATGTGCATGAAGGGATAAAGTTTTACTTTTGCCGGGCATAGTTTATGCACACGATTTTTTTAAATTTTGTATGTATAAATTTTATGTGTTTTTGTTTAGTGCAATGTAATGGTAATTAATTGTTTATAGTACATAGTACATAGTTCTGATACTTTTGTAGACACAGACACAGAGGAGTCTACAGAATAAATACGAAACCTCCAACAAACTTGACCAAAGTAGTTTCATCTTTAGCTGAGCTCGGTAGTGGGATAACTGTCAGACATTTTCAAATATACTATATATGTACCCAAATTTCACCCTTTCAATAAATATCCACCTTATAGCCTGGTCAACATATCGCACAAATAATACAATACTGAAGTAACTCAAAATTTGACTTCTTTCTGAATCATCGAAAAACTGATTATTCACTTCCTGTTATAGATTATAAAAAAATTATAGTTTATTAAGGTTATTAATAAATATTTTGTTTCTTGTACTATTCTAACGACAGTCTCATTGACGCGTAGAGAAGTAAATTTTAAGTTTGAATATGATGATATCTCAAATTGTACAAATTTTGAGTTACAACAGTATTGTATTATTAGTGCGGCATATTACAACGCGTATTTATCGCAATCCCTGCCAATTGCAATAACTTTTCAAACAAACACAAACAAATTCATGATTGCTTCACTATTATGTTTTTTTTTTCAAAACTCTAAATGCGTACGCAACATACGCATAGAGGAGTGATGAAAGTCGTGCGTTCGAATTTTATTTTTCTCTCGTATATGCACGATGCGTATGTATCTCGAGCTATGCTCCACATAATTTATTGAATTCTCCTTAACTTCAGACACCGTGGACCGTGCCCGTATCTTGTTATGTTTCTGTCTTTCTTTTCAATCTCAGTGTTTAGGTTTATTTATTTGTTCGGTGTGAAAGACTTGTAACAAGTGTAACTAATTTAAGATCAGCTCGCATCACTGATTGCAGTAGGAACTATCTGAGAATTTGCTAGTCGCGCGATTGCATTGGCCTGTGCCAAATCGAAAATATTTTTTATCAAAGTGAAAATAATAAAATTGGTTGCAAAACAGTTTTTTATGCTTTCATAAAAAACAACATCATATATTAAGGAAATATTGCAAAGTTATAAATAAAAACAAACACTTTCTTATGAATTTATGTAAAATCTAAATAAAAAATTTAGTGCACTTTGTTATATAACAAACACATATAACTCTTTGTGCAAGGAACAACGTTTTTTAATTAGTGAAATATTACTCGTATATTATAAACTACTTGTGTAGTTACTCAACAATTAGTTGTATTTTGCTTTCCATTCGAATGCTGCCATCCATTGGCATAAGCTCAAAGGGAGAAGTGTTCTAAATTTAGAGTGTGTAGTGTGTAAAACTATTTGCGGATTGTGCAACAATACACAAAACGAGTTGACTGAAAAATAAAGCAAGAAAACATGCCGGAAGCGAAACTTGGACTATCCTACCCGGCGGAACCACCGAAGCGCTCGCCAATAATAAAAGTCTCGTGCGGCATCGGAGATACCGATGGCTTTCCAGCATTCGATGTCGAATCGGACAACTATGCGGCGCCCGATGATCCCAAGTGGGGTTTCCGCATTACTGGTGGTGCAGAATTCCATATGCCGATCACAGTGTTTCAGGTTAGTAAAAAAAAATGAAAGTAATCATTGAGTAATCAAAAAGTAATATGTAAATAAAGTTTTTAATGTGTTAATAAAAAACATAATTCAATAAAATAAATAATAATAAAACTAAACGGCTAGAGAACAATTTTTTAAGATTAAAAAATATTATTTGTTTTTTGTTGTTTGATGATTACCTATGTATGCATATTCAAACCGTGTAATAAAAATGTATTATATAGTAGGTTTTGAAATTCTAGCGATGTGCTTCCTTTAACAAAAGGGTTGACATGATATGTATGAAGTCTTTTAGTCTCTTAAAGGCGTCATTTGTTTAGTAAAAGAAAACATTGTTAATGCATCTACTGAATGACGGACACAGTTGAACATTTAAATTGGCAATTGAATTCTTTTTTCTATGCATCCAATTGGAAAACGACGAGTATGTCACTATTCGAGAATTACTCCAACGAGTAATTTGGCAACAATACAAGAACACATTATTTTGTTTACTTTATCGCTTTTGGCCAGTTGCCTAGAACTAGGATTATCATAGAAAAGCTTTTGCAGACGTCTTTAGGAAAGTGCTCTAATTACTTTACAAATTATGAGTTCTCTAAATTAATCATGTATATATGTATGTATATTATGTATGTATGTACAAAGTTAATTAATACATATGTATATGCATATTAAGCATGGCTAAGCTATGTATATTAGTTTTTTTGTTTCCATTTCAAATAATTTTACATTCATATTATATTCAAATTTATAATTTTTTCTCGGAAATAAACAATGAGATGTTCGATTATTATATGTACTCACTATGTGCATACATATGTAGCTTTTTATTTTGCGAATAGATTTATAAAACAAGTTCTTTAAAACTAATGCGTTTTTCTTTCATAATCTGTCATGGTTACTTCTATAGCAGTGCTCGTCAAAATTGTATTAGCTTATGGCAAATCGCTCTATAATCTTCACAATGCTGATGATCTACTGCGCTACTTAGATATGCTTTCTTCTGCATCCGTTACAGTTTGACAAAGCTAGGAGATAACGTCTTTAAAGCACAAGGGTGTGAACGTTTTTTTTTATTATAGGTGGGGTGCATTTAGTAAAAGAGACTTCAATTCATATGATTTGGCCATTTATTTTTATTTATCAAAGGTCAGCTGTTAAAATCCCATTGTACAGAAATCATGAGATTTTATGGAAACAGAAACGATTTCAAAGATACCTTCACTTATAAGCCTCTACGTGTACTTAAGATTGATAAGTCCTATTTTAAAATACGGAACAAAGTTTGAATATCTGAATACACAAAAGTTCTTGGTAGCCGCAAACTCAGCTTTAACCCTCAGACTGACACATGTAACACATGAGGTCTGGCCAGACCCCAATACATTTGTATGTATTTACATAGGGGTATTGCTGCTTTGATTTTTGCACACCGGCTTTATTCGTATTATTATCATCATAATATAAATAGGCGAAGGCAAAACAGTTCAACCCCCTTTTAAATGTCTTAAACAGAACATATTAGCTTGATTTTTTTTTCTTTTGGAAGAGGGGCAGTGCAGTGTGTAATTTTTTTTCCCAATATGTTGTGTCTAAGCCAGGTAGAACCTAGGTGCGTTTCTCACACAATTGGTCGAATTTCGACCACATGCGATACTACTAGTTATACAAAATTGCATCAGGTTTCCTTGCTTCGCATTCACAAACTTTCATATAGTCATAGGTATGGTGTAAGTATAGGTGAAAGTATGTTGATACACTTTTTTTTTTGGAACGTAGCTGCAAATCGAAACTAAATTTTCATGAAAATTTAATAAAGATGTAAGGACAGGGTGAGAGGGTTGCTTTTCAATTTGTAAGGGAGATATCTGGCTGGATGTTGTGGAAATAGGGTATGCCCAGTGTTGTAACTATTACTACACATCAATTGTACTTAGTTTACCTCCAAGTGGTAGCCATCGGATACTGGTCGCTGCCCACCCGGGCTCGACTTGCTAAGCTTATAAGCGTGAGTGCTGATCAAGAGAAAATAGCGGCACTATAATACACGCCAGCGGACGAATTCCCTCGATGAAACCAACGTTAACGGTGGCGTTAAATTTCCAGAACAGAAACAAAACCTTATCTGGGCTAGTCCGACATATTCGGAGCCCAGGTCGATAAGGATTCTCATGTACTAGCCAGGGTCTTGGAAAAGATCTGTTGGCGGACGAGCCCCTATTGGGCCAACGGCAGCGCTCACACCCCCGTAGAGGGTTCCTGACACCGGTGCACCCGACCCTTTGTCCTAGGGTTATACAAGGATCTGGCCTTCCAGGTTGGGAGTTGTACGTGAGGTTAACTTCCTAACCACGTAAAAAAAGTATGGTTTCGAAACAACCAATAGGCTCGGAAAAGGATAGGAAAGTCAGTGATGCAAAAAGTTTGACTTAGACAAGAGGACATGGTTCCTAACTCATACGGCAAGGCACAAGTGCCACAAGAGACTGCCAAAAAGAGAAACACTTTGTTTGAAAGTTAAAACGAATCTAATTGGAATTGGTAAAAATGTTGTTCTTATATACCAATTCCCTAGCAGCATTCCCAATGTGAATCGATACCAAGTAGGTCGCGTGCCATCAAATTCGACTACAAAATATGATACTTAATTGATCCTGTGAGTGACGACAGTTAGTGTTAGCTCTACGCACAATGTACCGACCGTTCATGAATCAGCGCTATGACAATGTTTTAGTCCATTCTCAAGTAGTGCATTAATGGGTCAGTGCAATGCACCACGGCGTGCGTGTAACACTTGACTTGGCTGTCGTTCGAAAGATGGAACATGATACATTGTATGCCATGTTATGCAGTCCAATGGTTCGGAAATGGTTCGTTAACTTTTGGTTTGGTGGATTCACTACAAGAGTGATAGCCGATAAAATTTAAGGAAGCTACATGAAATTCCAAGTCGCAAGCTCAATTAAAAATATGTTTTAAGTACAATTAAAATCAAAACACGTCCCGCCAGTCTCATGTGTCAGTTCCTATTCCAGAGGTTTTGTTTTGTATTTATGAAATTTTAAGTACATATATAATCGTTTACCTATAATTTCTAATTTCTGACCGAAAATGATTTTTTTTTATTCAGCTGAAAATAAATAACCATTTCGGCCTTTCTTGCCTTTCAGCCAAATACTAAAACCGAAAATCTTTAATCGTCACGGAGTAATAGGCACAATAGCTATTATTTAAAACTTGTATTATAATTTTTGTTTGTGCGTGACGGACAGTTGTGAGCAGTGGGGCCAGTTTTTTTGCCAAAAAAAATAAAAAGATATTCATAGAAAAAAATATTTCCTCCGATCGTACTTACATATCGAAAGCGGCACACATCACGCAGTTAAATCAAATTTAATCAATTCAAACATCTCTGAAATTATTCGAAACGGAAATTGTATCCTCGTAAACATGTGGGTATTTGAATATTAGAGCACGCGCACGCACTATAAATCTTCCTAACGAAAACACATTTGTTAATCTATACAAAACAACTGCACCGATCTATTTAAAACATGCTCCCGCCTGTCATACAAAGCAATAATTATTTTATGTGAGAAAAAAATAATTAGTTTCTATTAAATTTTTATTGAATTTCGAAACACAATGCGTTCAATCGCCGCAACTTAACGCGTTGCCACCTGTTCGAAAACAGGAAACTAACTGGGTGAAATGCAAATTGAGTTTTCAACTGCAGCCAACCTTAATACCTCATTCTGCTGCGCCTAGGAGTGGAGCCAAACCAAATAAATAAAAATAACCACTAAATGCGAACATTTTGCAATAATTGAAAAAATAAAATAAAAAAATATCCGGCAAGCTGCCCCATACTAAGTAGGTTATGACGATCACCATTTGTTGGGGGATTTTCGACCGAAAATCATCATTATTCGGTGTCCAACGAACGGCCAGTTCACTTGAGAAATTATTGAACACTCGGTACGACTACAGAACTATATTCAAATTATTTTCCGTGGTAAACTATACGTTATACTAGTGTCTATATAAGAACGAGTAAATAATAATTAAATATTGGGATATTGTGATTAATGAACGTCAGAAATGTTTATTTTTGGCAAATGGATTTGAAATTTTGTTTCGTTTTCTTTTGTTTTAGGTAACAGATAGTGGTCTGGCTGACAAGGGAGGAATTCGACTGGGCGATATTATTGTCGAAATCAACGAAACAGACGTTACAAGCTTGCCACTGGCTAAGGTGCAGGAAATCATAGATTCATCAGCTAAGAAAATTTACATAATTGCCAGAGGGTGAGTGAGACTTTTTGTTAAGTTTAATAGACAAGTAATAATGTCAATCAATAATCTAGGATGGAGGATGAAGAAATTAACGAAGAGTCGCAAGAGGAGGAAAAGTCGATTGTTCTAAGGGTCCCAAAACCCTTGCCACCACCAAAAGGTAAGTGTATACGAAAATTTAGAATTAATAGATTAAGTATTAGTTTGGTGTGATTTGTGTGAGATTAACATCGTAATAAACCATGGTATTCGTATAAGGATGAGATTCGTGGAATGGATTGGGGGATCCATTACAAATTGATCGCATAGACGGCCGGCGTCTATTCTTTTAGATCATTTCTTTGTGTTTCAACGGCTTCCCAGTTGATATTTTCTACGCTATTCTGTGCCAATATTTTTCTATTGCGTCTTTCTATATTTTATTTTTGAGTTTCATCGAATGAGTATACTGAGTATTGCGTTTTGAAAATCCAAATCATTTGATAGCTTCTTCTCATCGTGCACTGATAAAAGTAACCTAATTCTTTTGAAGTCAATGAAAGGCAAGACTTGAACATAAAATACCTTTAACTTTATTGCACTTTTTTATAAGCATATTATCAACAACGATTTCACTTTTTCTTTTAATTCTATTTTAGAATCTTCTTCTGATAGCTGCTACAGTAATGAACATTTTGCCGTATAAAACTTATTTTATTTTTCCCGGGATTTTTAATAAAAACAAGAGGTGTTTAGGCAAAGTTATGTTAATTCCTCAACATAGTTGCCTTCGAGAGCAATACACTTGGTATACCGAGTTTTCAACATTTCGATGTCCTTTCTGTAGTATGAAACGTCCAAGCCTTCGAAATACTCCTCGGTTTCCGCGATGAGTTCATCATTCGATCTAAAGCTGCGAGTCTGGAGAATATGGTGGGTGGGCAATCAATTCGAATCATAATTGGTCCAATTTGGCCATCGCTTTCAGAGACGTGTGTCCCGGTGCATATGAGGCCATTTTTTCTTTATTTCGTCGTTCAGTTTGTCTATAGACTATTATAATAGCGCTGCATAGTACTCTCCTGTGACTGTTCTTCCCTTCTGCAGATAATCAATGAAGATTATGCCATGTACATCCCAAAAAACGGAGGCCGAGACCTTCCCGACCGAGCTTTAGTCTTTTTGTAGCTTTGGTCGGCTTTCGCGGCTTTCGCGGCTTTCCAGCCACTCTGCAGACTCAGCGTATGGTAATTGACCTACGTTTAATCCATCGCACAGTGTTCCATTTCACACCAATAAGTGGACAAAATTCAAAAAATTCATGACAAAATTGAGAGTACTTGCTAACGCAATTCTTATAAAGGATAACTGAAAGATAAGTAAATTACATTTTTTCTTTATTTTAGAGCGTAGAAATGATTTTAGAGCAAGTCGAAGTGGAGTGTGTTACCATAACAGGTCGAGTGCACAATTAGTGTACAATTTGTGTTTAATTCATTTTTTAATTTTTTTGTGTGAAAAATTAAACCAAATTGGTATGGATTCAAGTAATCAAAGTGAATAGATTATTCTAATAAATTTTGAAAGTCTATTTAACGGTTTTTTAAAGAATTTTTTAATTATAAGATGTAAGTTTTTTTGAGGCATTTTGTATTTTTTTTCGCATAGACTTTTAAATATGAGCCCCACCTTGCCCCGGGTCAATTTTTATTTTGATACAAAACACGACTTCTTAATTATAGGCCGTAAAAAAATCAGAGTGCGCAAACGTGTGCAAAAAAAGTAATCCGTTTTTTTGTAGGTCACCCCAATAGCCCAAGTTATGGCTCTGTTAGTCAGCCCTGCTGTCCCACCTGTTACCTCAGAAACGAAATATTGAACCAGATAAAGACTTCGATTCTGAAGACTCACTCAATAATAGCAGCAGTGATGATTAATATGATATACACAATATAAAAAAAAATATCAAAGAAATTTTAATTTTTTTGTTTTTTTACCCTATAAAGTAGTTAGTATCAAAACGTAAATAAAGCACTTAAAACATAAGTTTTTTATTACAATATACTTAAATCATAAGAATAACATGAAATGGTCAAAAAAATATTTTTGTCCAGTTAATATGTACTACGCGGAACACTGTGCATCGTCACAAAACGTCGAAAAAAGTCCGCTTGATTACGCTGTAACAACGCTAAATCGGCTGTTGAATCATCAACGTGCTGCTGTTTTTGGTCGACGGTCAGCAAACACGGCACCCACCGATAGCGTTTTCATCTCCAAAACATCGTGCAAAATGTATCCCGCCCATTATTTTGAGATACCCACGACCTCAGCTAACTCGCGCAACTTCACTTTTTGATCACTCAAAAGGATTCGATGCACTTGCTTGACGATTTCCACATTCGTGGCCTCTTTTGGCCTTCGGTGTGTGTGTCTTCGGTGCTTGTACGACCCATTTTAAATTAACTTATTTTATTATGATATTTTTACTACGAAGAAAATAGCGTCAATCAAACGATTGTAGCTTGCAAACGAGTGGACGAAATGTCATAAAACTTCATACATAAACTAGAGACAAATGAGGCTCTCGCAATGAGTCATGATCATTTTCTAGTGGCGCCACCTATTAAAAATCCAGCGACTTTTCAGCCCACGTTATATACGTATTCGTACATATATATATGAATAACTTAGGTACTCAGCCAGCGAAGTGTAACAGAATGCGGTCATTAATACTAAAGAATTTTTTAATAGTGTTCCATTAGTTGTTGGTCGTAAAAAATGCTGCCAAATTCCTTTTGTTTTCTTTATTCTCACAAAACAATTATTATTATAACGCCTTTGTTTTTCTACAATATTATTATTTATGTATAATATGGAAATATTATTATTGTGGTCATTCTATTAAAAATACATAGTAGTGGTCTTCCTCTAATATTTTGACGCCAATTGTTTGCGTTTTTGTTTTTTTTTTTCTTAAGAGAAAAATTGTTGCAAAAAGCTATTTAAATAAATTAGTGCGTCGTGTCTTAAATCGCTAGTATGTTGAACTGTTAAAAATAATGCCATAGATAATATACATAGACAAAAACAGCAAACGATAAAAGTTTTTTTGGCACCACTCCTCAACCCAAAAAAATGGCACCTAAAATTATTATTTTTTTAATATATTTATTTTGTATTTGAATTGCTGCGACCGCCCACTTCTCTTAACCCTTTCACTGCCAAGGTCAAAATCGAGTTTAGTTTAAAATGTCGCCATACCAAAAATCCACCCTGAGGATACTGTTTTATTTCAAATGCCAGGCTACAATATTGCCAACGCAATTATTGTTTTAAGAGTTTAAGATAATCGATTTTATATTCTCTAACCAGCCATGAACTCAATTTAATAAATTTTACCTTACTGCATTTTATTTAATTTTTTTATGGAATTAAGGCATCCCTCTAACCTAGTAATTAATGCTTTTTTGTTTTTATATTTGTTTGTATTTTAGAATTTACCCCTACCCCATTGCTTGGCACAAGAGTGTGGCATCCTATTATGTGGCAAGATCCTCCACCGCCCCCACATGAGAAGAAACACAAGACCAAAATTGAGATAGTCAATGGCGAAGAAGTTGTGATTGAGTTAAGCGAAGAGGAGAGTTCCGACGAGGAGGAGGAGGAGGTGACTGTCATTTAATCCGTTTGTTCTCCTTGATTAACAACTAAAATTAATTATCTTCCCCATCTAACAGGAGCTACCGCATCACAGAATAATCCGAAACATAAGACGTTTCTTTACTGAAAATAAAGATAACGAAGAGCTAAGAAGCCGCACTATTGAGGATATGCTATTAATTCTGCCCAGTGCTTCGAAAGTTCTTAAATGAGAAATTTCAGCAATAACAGTTCTTTTGATTTTTTTTTATTTTATATTAAATTTTTGAATGTACTAATAAACTTTGTGTAGAATTTCGAAATTGGTGTATGATTTTGCAGCTAACTGACAATATGCCATACTTGTATATTTGAAGCTAGCATCGAGGAGCGACTACGTGAAATGCAGCGAAAATTATCAGAAATCGCTGAAATTCCGAAAATCCTATCATCAACGCTGGAGACTGTTTCGCAGACATTTGACAGGTTTCTGCCACCTGAACTGAGTGCTAAAGTTGAGACATGTAAAAGCGACGAATTGGATTCGATGAGCGATGATAATGATGAAATCGTATCCGAAAACGATAGTTTGGAGTTGGAAAGCAAGTACAAGGACTACACTCCAGAGTCGGATTATGTTTCTGAGACTAATGAAGAATACGATGAAATAGAGCATGTGGCAGATATTGATGATGATGGCGATGGTGAAGGCGATGACATTGATGATGAAGATGATGATGATGATGACAGTGATGTAGATCAGCAGTATACTTGGAATTCAAGTAACGTGCCTGAGGTTACTATCGAAGAGACTGAGGAGGAAAAAGAACCAACAGCTGAAGATTTGTTTAGGCAAGAAAAACAAGAAAAGGTATATATTGATTTTTTTTTTCTAAATATCAAAACTAAATAACGCGAACATGATGACTGGGTAATTTTTGTAGCCTCACATATTTGGTATCATTCGCTACATAAAACAGCAAGATGTTTCAAAAAAAATTATAAGGGACTTTATTAAATTAACTGACGGAATTATTTATTCTGAATTGCAGAAAAGGTTATTTTAACCATTTACGGTGACTTTTGTTTATCCAGTCAAGTAGGGTAGGCATAAATGTATAAAAGGGCACTCTTGTTCATATCCATCTCCCGTAAAAGATTTCATTTAATTTAAGTAGCTTACATATATTTACTTCCTAACTTACTTTCCCCTTCTTCCCGTTTATGGATCATATGACTTTGAATAGGCCTATGTACTTCCCATCGTGACCGATTTCTGGCGATATACTTCAGCAAACAATTACCGCAATTCCTCTTTCATTGTTTTGCGATATGTTTTTTTTTTCAATAGACCCACTTCTCATTCATCCTGGGTAGGCAGACTCCGAGGCTGACTCCCTCTGTTTTTCAATTGGCATGTAAGCTACACTGCGATACATTTGGAATCATATACTTATCCCATACTTAATTCAAGTTTTTGAAGTTAATATACAGTAGACTCTCGTTGGCGTGATCACCGGTTAATGTGAACTCTGGATAACGTGAACATATTTTTTTTTAACATTGACAACTCCAAAACGTGAACGAATCCTGAACATTCTAAAACGTGAGCTATAAATTCCGTTCAAAATAACTGGAAAATTCAAGCAAGGTGCAACTTGAAATTTGTTTTTCTTGGTAAAACATCTCGTCTGGTACAGTTTTAGTTAGCTATAAGTCAGTTTGTTCGTGGAGAATGCAAAGGCACTTTCTGTGCTATTTATCCTGAGGTTTGATTAGTATATTTTTAAGATTTTTATCTTTTGTTTGCCTAGGTGGGCTGTACAATTGAAAGACATCCATGAATGGAACGACGATATAGACGACTCTAATGTCGTGTCCAAAGTAACCAATATCATAAGCGATGGAGAGACCGATGAAGGAGATGTGCTTGAATTGCAGAAAGAAAATTAAATTAATCTTCAGCAAGTCTTTGGAATAGACCTAAGATGAGCTTGTTAGCCAAAATGACTTAAATGTCTTAAAACGCCTTAAGTACAGGGAGGTAGGAAAGATTTTGTACAAAAAGAGGACAACAGATGACCGACTTTTTCTATTAAATTCCATAACATAACTTTGTATTTACGTTCCTCTGCCGTAACTTTTTCTTAAAATTCTATTAAAAGTACAGTTATGCAACAAACAAAATAAAAATACATAAATAAAAAAGTTTTTAAATGAATTTCTTCTGTGAGATTGTCCTATTCTTTTGTTAAAATTAAACCTTCGCAAACGCGAACTCTCTCGCAAACGTGAACTGGCTTGGTTTTTAATTGTTTACGGTATCGAGAGTCTACTGTAGTTTCAAAACATAATATCGATGATGTCAAAAATCTTGACCATAAAGTAGGTTTAAAAGTATTTGCCCTATATTTCTATAGGCCTAACCATTAGGGCGGAGTGAAAAAATTAAATTTTGAATATCAAAAACATACACCCCGCAAAAGTTGCATATGCTAATAAAAATATTTTTGAGAACTTTTTTTAATTTTTTTTTTCACCGCTAGGGGTCGCGCATTGAGATCGTTTTTTTTTTTTGAATTTTTTCCTTGATTTTTTTTTCTCAGTGCAGGAGGCATGATACTGTTAAATGATGTACAGGCAAATGAAAGAGGGATGTGTTAGGCATATTATTGATCTGTGTCAATTATACTTCTGATGTCATTTAGAGGTTCTATAAAATAAAATAAAATATAGGCTCGGAAAAACTACATACATCACAATATTTAAAAATTGAAATCTTATAACGCGTAAGACTACATACTTTTTATAGCATTCAGAAATAAGTTTTTACTAATTATATAATTGTTTTAAACATTGCTGAAAACATTTTAAAAGTTAATATAAACGCCAGTAGACTTTCATTTTCTGTCGACTAAAAATAAAATCAAAAATGTTTATTCGATTCTGTTCGTGGTTTATGAAGTATCTACGAGAACGTATTTTATAATTTCGATCGAATAGTGTGAATTTTGGTGAATTTTGTGAACTGTTAGACTGTGTTTGAACATCCCGTTCAGCCGGAAACTTATTGATCAGAAGAAAAGACGTACGTAAAGAAATATTATTGCAAGAATTTAACTGATTTGAGAATTTAACTCATTTAAGAATTTCAAACCTAAAATGGACACACGTTCAAACAACAAAGTTTGTCAAATATTTGGACTAGGGAAAGTTATGTCGATGCATGTCTTACCGACTTACGAGGATATTTGCCGACACCTTACATTTCTCGAGCAAGAAGAGCCATCATTGAACAAAAGAATAACTCTCACAGTTGCAAAATCAATCGAAGTATATGAAGTTGCTTCGATTCCAACAGTTGGTAAGTTTTGTGTGGAGAAACTTATTAAAATATACAACCAGAAAAGAATTGATCTGCTTAAAACACCAAAAACAAGGAGAAATACCCCACTGTATGAACTTCAATTAAATACATTAAAAAAAAATGGTCAAAACCTTTTAAATATTGCTGCATGTGAGTGCCTTGATTTTAATAGCTGCTCCTGTCCAAAAGAAAGAAAAGTTCCGATAAAAGAACGAACATTTTTGCAAGACCAAAGGTCTGTCAGAAAAATGTACATTGGCTCAGTTGATGTTCCTGAAACAATTAGACAGCAAAATTGTCTCGCAAGACGTTTTGCTAGCCCTTTACGCAAGATTGGGAAGCTGGAAAAGCGTCCCATCGAGGAGTCTATGGAAATTGAATCTTCAGACACCGACTTGCATGTTTCAATATCCCCAAAGACTAAAAAGCAGGCAGACAATGTCGCTGCTTGTGGGTTGAATCGAAAATCACTTCCAAATGTTGCGAAAGTGGCGGATAGGTTCAGGATATCTGATAGGGCTACAGCTACAATAGTAACAGCAGTCTTAAAAGACTATGGTGTTATAAGTGGAGCCGATCAAACACATATTGCTGATCGAAGCAAAATAAGAAGGGAGAGATTGAAAGCAAGGAAACGTACTAGCCCAATCTCCAAAATCACTTTGTCAGGGCTCCACTTTGACGGCCGTAAGGACAAAACTAAAACTTCAGCTGGAAGTATTATTGAGGAACATATCGTTTTAATTGGAGAGCCCAATTCTCAGTACATAGGACATATAACCCCAGAAAATGGAAAAGCCGAGACTGTTACAAAATCAATTATTGATTATCTTGGTCAAAATGGCATTTCAATAAGAAATTTAAAATTAATCGGTTGTGACGGAACAAATGTCAATACAGGAGTAAGAGGTGGAATAATTCGCCAAATTGAGCTGCATATTCAGCGTCCTTTGCAATGGTCCATTTGTTTGTTACATGCGAATGAATTTCCTCTAAGGCACCTATTTGAACAACTTTATGGAAAGACTTCTGGACCAAAAGGATATTCTGGCGAAATTGGGAAAGACCTCAAGAATTGTCAGAATCTTCGCGTTATCAAATATATTCCCGTTGACATAGTTCTTCCTGAAATGCCTTTAGATATTTTAAGCTCTGACCAGAAATATTTTTACGAAATTTGTAAGGCAATCAGCAGTGGTATCCAAGAAGGAGCAATCTTTCAAAAGAATCCTGGAACCATGGTGCCTTCAAGATGGCTCACGACCGCTAACCATATTCTTCGGGTTTACGTTTCAAAAGTTTGTCCAGAAGAACCTTTAAAGCAAATAGTAGAATATATTAGTAAAGTTTACGCCGTAATGTGGTTCAAAATAAAATCCAAGCCATCGTTTGTACATGGTTCAAGACATCTTCATGAGACCATTAAGTTAACAAGGTATTTACCCGGAGATTTAAGAAATATAGTTGATTCTGTCATATCTCGAAACGGTTTTTTTGGACATTGCGAAAATATTTTGTTGGCAATGTTGTTCGATGATCGCCGAAATATAAGAGAGCTAGCTTTGCGTCGCATACTTAAAGCTAGAACATCAACTAATACTAGGGGTGAAGCTGTCAGACCATTCCAACTTCCAAACTTCCTGTTCGATGCTGTGGAATACTTCGAAATGATTAATTGGTGGCAGTTCGAAAGGTGCCGTTTAACAGAACCTCCTTTACTTATGGATTTCAATGAAGAAGACCTTTGGGATATAGTTAATCAAAAGGAAACCACAAAGTCTCAACGGCTGAAAGAATTTCCATGTCACAGCCAAGCAGTTGAACGAGCAGTCAAATTAGTGACTGAAGCTTCACAAACTGTTTGCGGACCGGAAAATAGAGATGGACTCATAAGGGTAACATTGATTTCTCGAAAAGAGCTTCCACGTGTTGAAACGAAGAAAAACTATAGACTTTAAACAAGTAAGAAAATACTACAAAAAACCTACGATATTTTTGATAACTTTGTTTTTCTTTATTTTAAACACTATTTAGGAATGGTAAACCACTTTATCAGCTGAAGTTAGCTGTTGCAGTTTGATGTATTATTCTCAACATTTTATTGTACAATGCTACTTCGCGCCGAAAACTGCAAAAAAAACTGCAAAAAACTGCAAAAAAAAAATTTTTTGCAAAGCGATGCGCGACCCCTAGCGGTCAAAAAAAAAACTTAAAATAAATATTAAAATTAATCTTACAAACGGACGCAACTTTTGCGGGGTGTATGTTTTTTATATTCCACAATTTTTTCACCCCCCTATAACAGCGCTCCACCCTACTAACCATGTCAAAAAAAAAAATTCATTGATTTCATTTGGGCCGAATTTAAAAAAATCAGCCTTCTATTGCAAAAAAAAATATATTTCCAACTCATAAAATAAACTTATTTCTAAAGTTTTTGGGGGCATTCAGAAACTTAGATTATTGCAATGCATGTATGTACCCGCAATGAAAATTTATCAAATCAGTCAATAGTTCAAATGTCAGAAACGTCATTTACTTTCTATTTTCGCTCTGAAATTGTTTGCAGAATTATGATTGCAGCACAACATCTTTTTAATAGAAGAAGAGCAAAAACAAACTTACAAATATTAATATTAAGTAAGTTACATTAAATGCACATGTGCTTGGAATTTAAGTTAGTTATTTCATAGGCCAAGTTGCTGTGAACGATTTGCAGAGTTCGTCGATTGTTCTACATAATCCAAGAGTATTCATGAACTGCATGGGATATAAAACAAAATAAAAACACCCCTTCATAATTTACTGGATTTTCATTTTTGTAACACGCAAACAACAGCCACGCAGCATAATCAAACCATTCGGTCAGCTGTTTTCGACGTTTAGTCAAGAATTTCTTGACTAAAAATCCAGTCCCCGATCTCAATGAAAGTTGACTATACATGTTCTGTCAATTTTCGGGCTCTCAACCATTCAAAAGCCGTTGACTAACTGTCATCTAAGTTTCTGAATGCCCCCACTATTACCTTCCAAATTAAAAATCAAAAACAAAAAATGTTCGATGAAAAAAAGGTCTGGATACATTATTTTGTTATTTTGTAAATAATTTCGAATCCTTAATTAATAAAATACAAAATAGAAAAAATAGACTTGGTGTCTTTTATCATCTTTAACAAAAAAAAAATTGCTAAATTAGATGGCGGTTTCAAACTTATGGTCGACAGTGTATGAACTTGTGCCAACTCCAGTAAAGCTCTTATCTCTCGACATTAAAAATAAACCTACAAAGTCTGATTTTGGAGACTAACTCATTCCCAAAGAGTTTTTCCTGCGTATAAAGAAAAAAAGAAGCCCTAAACTTGATATCCCTTTAGTTCTTCCAATATAAGTAAAACTATTTAAGTTAAGAAAACCCATTTTTATATTTTTTTTTTATTATTGTTTACTGCTAAACAGATATTATCATAAATAATTGTATATCATATTCCTTTTAGATGGAAAAATTAGGGCGAGCTTGGCCCTGGGCTGATCGAGAAAAAATTATTTACAGGCGAGTTTTTACGATACTTTAAAATTAAATGTGCTCTAATTGTTTTTTATTCTATTTTTAGACAGTCCACTTGTCATCTAGTTCCACGGCAGCCGCTTGGTATAGTAGAAGACAGGTAATAAGAAAATGCATTTATATTGTTTCTTATAGATTAATTAATATGTATATCTTTTTTTACTACAGAATTAAACTTTTGGCCAGACAAAATATTTCAGCACTATACGAGCGAAAACCAATTGACAACTAAATTTTATATTTCACTACCATCTCCCATGAGAAGAAAATAATTTCTGCCAGAATATGCACTCCTTTATTACATATTATTACTTTTATAACTTAGCTGTGAAATGTTTTACACCACCATTTTAAAGTAGTTTTACAAACACTGAGTTTTAAATATATAAAAATTACTTAGCCATTCAATTGAAATTAGTTTTTATTGGTGCAGGGAAATAACTTCACGATCAATAACTTCATATGGGAAATAACTTCACTTCGAGTGCGAAATAAATGCACATTTTTGATTTGAGGTTATTTCTCACTGAAGGTGGGCAATAGCTTCACTTTCTTGTGGGAAATAATTTCTCTTAATATGTGAAGTTATTTCTCACTGAAGGCGGGCAATAACTTCACATTTAATGATTATTTAAAAATTCGAGCGAGATTTTTATTATTACTCCATCTTATGCTCATAAACTAAAGATTACATTTAAAAATTAGATACAGTCGAACCTCTATAAGTCGAATCGTCACGGGATCAAATAATGTGTTCGATTTATGGAGTGTTCGAGTTATGGAGCACCCAGAAAACAGAGTACACATGCTCAGTTGAATAAAAAGATGTATTTATTATTGATTGTTTTTTATTTAGACTTTAACTTTATAATTATTCCTTGGCTTTGAAAAAATCGGTAATTGTTGTTTGAAGTTTACGTTTATTTATAATGTTTTTAAAATAATCTTCAATCATGTCGAAACTCTTGTATATGAGTTGAGAAGTCCCTTTACTGGTATCAAGAAAACATCTTATACTTTTAAATGCCGCTCTTACTTCATCAGATTTCGTCAATAATCAACATTTTTTATTTAAATTTTAAGTTTTTAATTCGCGCGGCGACATTTTTCTGAACGAAGTGGTTAAAAATAACCGACGACCAACTTATGAGGTTACAATAAAAGTGACACGAGCAAACTCAATTGCAAAATGTAGAAGCTACTATGTTTCGTATTTCATTGCAAATACAAAAAAAAAAAACTGTGCCTAGCCTACTATATCTATATATGTACATAATTTCAATTTCTTTTGCTTCTCATCTCTTTTGTTCGAGATATGGAGAGAATTTTCTAGGAATGTAACATGATGAAACATGTCACAAAGTTCGATTTAAAGAGGGATTCGACTTACAGAGAGTCGACTTATAGAGTGTAAATCGTTATTTCGCTCATCCTTATTTCACGGTACTGTATTCCACCCTGTGTTTTTCGAAAAAATTATAAGTGGGAAATAATTTCACAAAATTTCTGGTTAAATTATTGCCCACCTTCAGTGAGAAATAACTTCACATCAAAAATGTGCATTTATTTCCCACTCGAGGTGAAGTTATTTCCCATGTAAAGTTATTGCCCGTGAAGTTATTTCCCTGCACCGTTTTTATTAGTTTTTAACTAAAAGCGTCCTCGTGCGCACAGTTGTGTAGTGGTTAGAGCTTTGGACTACTACGCATGCTGCCTCGGGTTCAATACCAGCAAACACCCAAAAGTTTTTTCACGGTGCTACCTCTTTCCAATGTCTGACAAGCATTCAAAGAGTATCATTTGTCATGAGGAGCCGTTCGGAGTCGGTAAAAAATTCTAGGTTCCTTCCATTCATGCAAAAATATAGCAAGCACATACAAAGGGTTGCGAGAAGCAGGCACTGATTCACCCCGAGCTGTAGCGCCACCTAAAGAAAAAGAAAAAAGAAGTCGAACTACTCAGAAGAGTGTTTCCAAGTTATTTGGAACATTTTTGAACATTTTTGTTTATTCAGTCGAACTACTCTACAGAGAGTTTCCAAATTGTTCGCGTTAGCTTTTTCCAACAGAAACACAGCTGTTTGATTTCGAATATGAAAACATTGTAAGAAAAACGGAGCCATTCGAGAATCCATCGAGTTTGAGCAAATAATCGAACACCGGAAGTGAAAGTGATAAGATTGGTGAACTCACATAAGGACCCGTTTAACATACACGATACTACGATTATTTCGGGAAAAGTGAAACTTTTCAATCTCCTTTATATCGAAAACTAAACTGGCACTGTTTACAACTATTTGCAGGACGAAGAAACACTTGACCGCTATTTTTTTAAACAGAATATAATTTTATTTATTTTGGCAATGTAGTACATATGTGTGTACATAAATATATATGTATGAATCTGTTATAACTAAACTTTAATCAACTTTTTCACTTAATCTTCTCCCGAAGGATCTTCACGTATTCATCGTACTGCGCCTGGTAATAGTTTCCAGCAATGGGATTTCCCAAGTTATATTTGCTTATGTAATCACGTGTCTTTACACTGATCCTTCCCTCGCGAGTTCTGAAATTATTTGACATTAGTTAACCAATAAAAACATATAAAGATCAGTCACACATACGTTTTTGAAATGAATTTATCTGATTTGATTTTATCAGATTGTTTGAAAATCAAGAAAATGTAACGATGAAGACCGCTGCCTTCTGGGGGACCAGACCCAACGTATTCCGCAATCGTTTGACCTTTTGCAACATTATTTCCAGGAATGTTGATGACAAGCCAATGCGCAATTTCACGATATGTAGGAGTTTCACGAGATGGTGCATCAGGGTCCACCATCAACAAGGTGTATAGAGCGTCATCGTCTGCAGTCCATGTGACTTCTGGTTGATCCTTTACTTGAGTTGGTGTCAACTCTTTGCCCAACTCCGCGGATACACCTGATGGGAAGGTGACCTTCAAGAATAAAAATAATTAAAACGTTAATGTTTAACTTAGTCGCCGATATTGCACACCTTAGCTACTGCCGTTGGGGCAAAATCAATAATGTCTGGAATGATTCCGTTACTGTCCATATCGAGGTAAGTTGAAATGATAGAGTTTCATAAGCACAAACAACTAAATACATTCCGCTAACAAAACTCTAATTTATATAAAAGCCAAAATATGATAAGATTTTGATAATAATGTGTTTATAAAATTATTACTGTGTGCGAGTAATTTGCTATGATTTATCATTTTTATCTCCCGCTTTCGGCAATATACAGGGCGCGGCAAAATGACTTACTTTAGGTGGCGCTACAGCTCGGGGTAAACCTGGGCCTGCTTCTCGCAACCATTTGTGTGTGCGTATTATATTGTTGCACGAATGGAAGGGACGAGGGACCTACAGTTTTTTGCCGACTACGAACGGGGGGTAGAGAAGCTCATTGACAAATGATACTCTTTTATTGCTTGTCAGACATTCGAAAGAGGTAGCACCGTGAAAAAACTTTTAGTTTTTGAACCCGGGCTGGGATTGAACCCGGGCAGCATTGCGTAGTAGTCCAACGCACTTACCACTACGGCACTACACCACGGATTGGCAAAATGACTTCTGGACTACAAAATTATATTTTTTAAATTATTATATAATTAAATTATTATAAATTATTAGTATAATTGTTATATTCAAACGGTCGCCTATACATGATGATGCTTTATATGTGAAAAACATAATTGTTGCTCCAGCGACGATTAGAAATTGCACCAATCCGATTCCCCAAAAATAATCATCAAACTATCCGGCCCAATCGAGTTCTACGAAAATAAAACTAGTAGACAACCTCTCGATGGGAATTCAATTTTATTTTCTAAAAAATAAACGAAACATAAACTATTTCAATCGCAATTTTATACACAAGATTTAACTTACATTGGTCGGGATTGTGCCGCCTTATCAAAACGCTTGCCAGGGCAACTAAACATAAAATACTGCTCAATCTATTGTGGGCTTCTAATCTATTGATAATAATAACATTTAAATTCAGTTTTCTAAATAGCTTAAACGCGCAGATTTACCTGGAATATAAGAAAGCAACCGCCACCTCAGATTATCCTTACTTGAATAAAATTCAATTGTATTTGAGGTTATGGCAGACGTTAAATTGAAAAAACGAGGAAAAGAATTCACCTACAGCAATGACATACTGAAAAACAATTCGCCACAATCAGAGGGACGGAGTTGCCAAGGCAGCACAATCTCGACTCGTTATTCTAATGAGGTAGAACACTATTTGAGTGATATTTATAAATTAATAAATGAACGATAATGGCATGAAAATGGAAACTTTAGAATATTATTGTTCAGCTCGATGACATTCCGGGGGCCGTCTGAACTTCTAATGTGAAGACCGTACATCTAGAACAGCGAGCCTACCAACTGACCCCTTTGACTTGATTGTACCATTCGGTAGCCGTACGTCAGCTATCCGCACTACTCCATCGGGACCTGGGTACACCTTCACCACACGACCCATCTGCCAAGCCCCGCGGAGCTCGTTGGGCTCAATAATGACAACAACGTTATCAACTTCCACTTGCCTCGAACTGGTATGCCACTTACCCCGTCTGGTAATAACGGGTAGGTACTCCGCGTACCAACGTCTTACAATTTCAGCCATTAAGTGTTGCGTGCGGCGACTGTGAAGCTTGCTGTAGTGATCTCTCTCCGTGAAGATTCCGGGGGCCGTAACGTCTCTGTCCTCTTCACCGAAAAGCATAGCGTTCGGAGTGAGGGGCTTGGGGTCTTCCGGATCGACTGGAATATGAGTTAGCGGACGGCGATTTATTTGCACCTGGGCTTCCATTAGAGCGTTTCGAAGGACATCTTCTTGCTGGATAACTCCTTTGAGAACGAATTCGACGCTTTTCTTGATGGATTGAATTAGACGTTCCCACGCACCTCCCATCCATGGAGAATAAGCCGGGATGAAACGCCACAAAATGCCCTCATATTTCGCAGCGTAGTCACTGAGACCACTTTTCATCTCCTTGATGTCCTTATGCAGTTGGTTCTTAGATCCGATGAAGTTCAACCCGTTGTCACTGTACAGGAATCGAGTGACGACTCTATTGATCAAGAAACGTCGAAGTGCCATTGTACAGTGATCCAAGCTCAAATCATTCAAAAGCTCAAGCTGAACTGCACGAAAGGTGAGGCATGTGAAGATCATCCCATAGCGTTTCACCGTCCCTCGCCCAAACTTGACCAAAAGTGGCCCAAAGCAGTCGACTCCGACATGGGTAAAAGGCCTCAAATTAAAAGCTAGGCGAGCTTCGGGGAGCTGCCCCATAATCGGCATCGCTGGTTTGGCCCTGAGCCGTTTACATGTGAAGCATCTGGATCTGACCCTCTCTACCGCTCCTCTAATGCTAATAATCCAAGCTCGCTCACGTATGTCGGAGATGATTGAAGCTGAACCCGAGTGAAAGTTGCGATCATGATGGTGCTGGATAAAAAGATCCACCAGCGGGTGATTCTTTGGCAATATTGCAGGATTGCGTGCGGCATAGGAAATGCTCGCCTTCTGTGCCCTCGAACTTAGCCGAATCGTACCGTCTTTATCAAGGAATGGAGATAGTGACAGGATGGAACTAGAGAAACTGACCTTTCCTTTTAAACGTAGAGAGGTAACATCGCCTGGGAAAGCATCCCGTTGAATCCTTCGGAATTGCCAATTTTCCGCACGGTAAAACTCTTCCGGTGTGTTGTAAGATTCTTTATTTACTGGCCGTTTACACATGATGTCCAAGAAACGTAGCATGAACGCCAAGCACCTGACAGACGATGTCCACCTTGCGCGAAATCTCGCTGACAGCTCGTTGTAAATATCGACCGCGTCTGAAGGATTCTTAACGTGAAGCACAAAGGTTGAGTTTGAGATTTCCCCAATTCCGATCTTGTCCACGACGCTCCCGGGGGTAATAGGCCAGCTCTCTATGGACTTGTTGAGAAAACCTGGGCCTTTGAACCACCTCGACTCTTGGTTACCCATTGAGGAATCGAACCACTTCGTACCGTCGTCAGCCACATTATCACAGGATCTGACATAGAACCATTGCCGTGCTGAAGACGAATCCAGAATTTCCCCGACTCGCACTGCGACAAAAGACGGAAACTTGTATGTTGACGAATTTATCCACGCAAGTACTGTTTTGGAGTCGGAGAGAAATTATGTTTCGTCAATCCGTATTGTGTGACTACTCTTAACTGTTGAGGTTAGACGAACAGCCAACACTGCCGCTTGCAGTTCCAACCGGGGTACCGACAGCTTCTTTACTGGTGCCACCTTAGCCTTGGCCATAACTTGAGCTACCTCCACGTTGTTGTTGTGCTCGAAACGTAAGTAAGCTACAGCACAGAAGGCCTTTTCCGAAGCGTCGGCGAAAACGATTAGGTGAACCTTGGAAATATCTGGACTCCACGAAACGTAACGCCGAGGAATTTTGAGTCTCTCAATGTTTCTCAACTCCTTCATGAAACTCGTCCACTGGATCCTTAGCTCCTCTGACACTGGCTCGTCCCATAGGAAACCCTCACGCCATACTTCTTGGAGTACAATACGCCCACGGATTATGTAAAGAGAGATTAGACCAAGCGGGTCGAAAGTTCTCATAATCATTCTCAACATCTCTCTTTTGGTTGGTATAGCATCAGGTAGCATCATCCTCTCCAGCGAGTCATCAACTGATAACTTGTAAGTGAAGCAGTCTGAGGATGGGTGCCAATACATACCCAACACTTTTGACACGACACTATCACACTCGTTCGGGTCAATACTAACGAGCTTAGGATTCACGTGGCTCTCGGGCATTTGCTTCAGGAGCTCAGAACTGTTTGATTGAACGCCCACAAGGTCGAAGTTCATGGACTTACAAATCCGGATGGCATCTTTGGTCAAAGAAACGGCTTTAGCGACGGAATCGTGGCTGTTAAAGTAGTCGTCTACATACGTTCGCTTAGTTAATCCGTCAACGGCTTCCGGACATTCCTCCCGGAACAGGTTGGCATGATGGTTCTTCACGAACTGAGAGCACGTTGGCGAACACCTGGGCCCAAACATCATTACTTGCATAATGTAGACTTTGGGCTTTTGAGAACTATCCCCGTTTCTCCAAAGGACACGCTGACACTGTTGGTCCTCGACTTTAATGCTTATCCGGTGGAACATCTCCTTGACATCAGCGTTAACGGCTACTTCACGCTCTCGAAACTTAAAAATACCCGCATGAAGAGGAACGAGATTGTCCGGGCCCTTCAACAAGTGGGTATTGAGCGAGACTCCACACACTTTCGCAGCGACATCAGCCACATCCCTGGGCTTCGGCGGAAATTTATTTGGGTTAACGACGACAAAGGTGGGAGCGTACCAAACTCGTGGCCACTTCTGCTGTAATTCTTCTTCGGAAGCGATCCTCGCATAACCCTTTGACACCAGTTCAAGCATGTGCTTATTTTTCCAATCCAGAAGATGCGGCCTTTTCTTCAGAGACTTCTCCAATCCAATGAGACGCTGTAAAGCCATTGGATAACTGTCGGAAAGTTTAACATCATCTGCATCCCATAAAAGACCGATTTCGTAGCGGTTGTTGACAAGCTTCAAAGTCCGAGTCATGACCTACTAAGTCACCTCTGGGGGCCATGACACCGAATTCCTCTGTGGTAAAATGACGCTTTACTAATTCGTGAAGGTCCTCATCTAACTTGATAGCATCATGAAACATCAACTGGACCGCAGGCTTAGCGAATTGATGTAAGCACGAGACCTCAACAGTTGGAGCTGACTTCCCGTACACGATCCAGCCAAGAAGCGTTTTCAAAGCACAAGGATCCTCGTCTTTACCGTGCCTCTGACCACGCCCTAACAGGAACTTGGCCTGATCCAATCCAACAAGAATCTTGGGCTTGGCGTTTACGAGATCCGTGAGTGGAAGACCTCGAAGATGCGGGTATAAAGCCTTTAACTTGGCGACATCGATTGACTGACTTGGCAAATCCAAATTATTAATGGTGTAAACATTTTTCAGGAGATGTCGTTTACGGCTGTTGACGCCAGAAACCGACACCGTCGTTCGCATGGAAAACTCGTGCCGCGAGACTCCTTTCGTCCACTGGAGTGTGAGCTCCTCTGGCTTCCCTTCAAGCCCAAGCTCGTCGAAAATCTCCTTCTCCACCATTGTCAACGACGACCCGTCATCGAGGAAAGCGAATGTGTCCACGAACTTCTGGTCCAAACCATGAATTCGAATCGGGACGATCTTGAACATCACTGGTAAGTTTGAACCCACACGAGAGGAATGGAGGTGTGGTTGCGGAACGAAAACTTCGGCATCGGTGTTAAGCTGCTCATTGCTGGGAGGAGACGTCTGATGAAGTAACGGATGATGACGTCCCTTGCAGCCGCCTACTCCACATGATCTCTTTCTTGCACACGCCTTCCAATCGTGTTTCACACAGTTCAAGCAGGTGAAGCACACAAACTTTTCCCTTGCATAACCGAGCCTCTGCTCCGCTGACATGGCTTTGAAATCTTGGCACTGACTCAAAGGATGCTGATTACGACCACACTTTTCACACGAAAGTGTGGGAACAGCTGCTGGAACAGGTTGATGAGTCAGAACTCGCCGAGAGGTTTTCGGACCAGCTTGCGCCCTCTTGGAGTCAACGATGCCTGAAACGGTCAACAATTCAGGTGGTAGATCAATCACCTTTCCAGTGAGAAATTCCGCAAAATCAACAAAATTCGCCCGCGGAATTGACGCTTTCCTTTTCTGCCACTCCTGATACAACCCCGCGCTTAACTTGGAAGCGAGGTCTGTCAAAACGTATCCATTGGTGAGGTCTTCTTCTCTATTCAACGATTTGAGGTCGGCAACGAAACCATTTACCTTAACCGCCCATAACCGTAACCTGGGGTCAATGTTGGAGGTTAACTTTGGAAGACTGAGTAAATCTGCCGTCAAATCGTGAACCAGCACGTCCGAGCGCCCAAATATAGCGCGAAGCGAATTCATAATCGCGTCCGCATCCGATGAGTATCTCAGCCGATCGCTGACCAGCTGATATGCCTCCCCCGTTAGGGCTTTCCGCAGACGAGCGACATTTTCCTTACTGGAGTATCTACCTTCCATGGTTGTGGATTTAAAAACTTCTTCGAAGTACGGCCACTCTCGTTTGTTAGCGCCTGAGAAGGTGGGCAACTCCTGGACATTGTTTCGGTTGAGTATAGTTAATAAACTCGCCATGTCGATCTCTCTAAATGATGAAGAATCTCGAAAACTACCTTGGTCACTCTGCCTGTCACGAATAGGCGTTGATTGATGATGTTTAATTGACTTCTTTAGCAAAGATTCATGATTCGCTTGAATCTTCTTTATCAGCTCTAACCTTTCATCTAGTTTCTTTAATTTAGGTGACTTAGGGGCACCAATAGAAATAGTAGGTGGTGGTTCTACAGTCGAAGAAGCTTCAGCTAATTTTTCTTTTAAATCCACCATTTCAGCCCGCAGCGCGGAAAGTTCAGAGTCCCTCTCAGCAACGGCTGCTTGCGCAACTGCCGCAGCTTCTAACAATAAATCCATGGAACCAACGACTTCATTCTGATCGGACGAAGTTCCACTACCTTTGTTCTCAATCTGGATGCGTGAAGACTTTGAACGCTGATCAGGAGTAGCTGAACAGTCACTCTGCTTGCAGAACCATGATGTGGCAGTGTCATAGAGATCAGGATCAAAACTGCAACACGAATAATGCCACCAACGCTTGCACTGATCACACGCTACCATATCATCCTCATCGTCTGGTTTGCGACAAGTTTTGGAGCTGCAACTGTGATCGTCCGACATCCTAGCTTGTTGCAATAATACAAAATGGTATTGAGGAACCACAATAAAATAAAATAATGTTGCTCCAGCGACGATTAGAAATTGCACCAATCCGATTCCCCAAAAATAATCATCAAACTATCCGGCCCAATCGAGTTCTACGAAAATAAAACTAGTAGACAACCTCTCAAAGGGAATTCAATTTTATTTTCTAAAAAATAAACGAAACATAAACTATTTCAATCGCAATTTTATACACAAGATTTAACTTACATTGGTCGGGATTGTGCCGCCTTATCAAAACGCTTGCCAGGGCAACTAAACATAAAATACTGCTCAATCTATTGTGGGCTTCTAATCTATTGATAATAATAACATTTAAATTCAGTTTTCTAAATAGCTTAAACGCGCAGATTTACCTGGAATATAAGAAAGCAACCGCCACCTCAGATTATCCTTACTTGAATAAAATTCAATTGTATTTGAGGTTATGGCAGACGTTAAGTTGAAAAAACGAGGAAAAGAATTCACCTACAGCAATGACATACTGAAAAACAATTCGCCACAATCAGAGGGACGGAGTTGCCAAGGCAGCACAATCTCGACTCGTTATTCTAATGAGTTGGAACACTATTTGAGTGATATTTATAAATTAATAAATGAACGATAATGGCATGAAAATGGAAACTTTAGAATATTATTGTTCAGCTCGATGACAATAATCGTTTCAGTAGGACAGCGCAACAGCTCCATGGGGATATATAAAGCCAAATATTAAAAAAAAACATCAATTGCTTAAAACAACTGAGCTTATAACACCTGAAACACTGAACAAATAATGCTTCCATTTCCAATAACGTTTGTTTCATTTCATTTAGTTTAGAAATTATAGCAAAAGTTGGTTACGCTACACCCTACAACGTATGTACATGTAAATTGCAATGTTAGTACATATGACCCGGCTGTCCAGTTTGTTATTAATCAATCATCACTCCTGATATTAGGGATGGACTCGATAAGATAATAAAAATGATTCACAAAGCTACGTATTTGTAGTCCCGAAAATAAGTTCAAAGTTCTTTTGGTTCTTTGATTTGAAGCTATACCTTCTCGTACCTACCTATGATTCACTGCTTATTGGGTATTTGGTAAGCTTATGCGATTTCCAGATGAGTCGGAAAATTTTGATCTCCATATTTTTTTCTTTATAACTTGACAATTGCCAGTCATCCATTAATTTTGTAGATAAGCAAGTCTATAGATAAGTTCAAAATTGACAACAAAAATCGTATACAAAGTGAAATTTTATTTATATCTTACAGATTATGCGCAGATTTATATCTTTTTACTATTATGTATAAATAACATGTAGCGAAAATAAATTAAATTACTTACTATGTATTTATATAAAATTATTACTGTAGCAATTCTTGTAAGCTCGATCTTGGGGCTCGATTGAAATGGAACTTAGGTTCATTTCTCTTTAAACTGTAAACTTTTTTGATGGCGCTAGAGTCCGGAGTGGACCAAGACCTCAACCAACACTCCCTTCCAGGTTACCTTTAGCAACATTGTTATACTATACTTAGAAAAATGAGATAACTTCGGTAAAGATTAATACGTTGTTTTATCAACTATGTAAGTAAGAGTACCACAGTTTTACATATGATAAAAACAAATACAAAAACCGCCAAACTGGACAGAGTAAGTCAACGTGAGTTGAGTCCCCAAGAAAGATTTCGAGATTTTATATGTCAGACAAAAAATCTCTTAAAAGTACATAGAGCTATATTTTCGCTTTTAATTCTGAATTTGACATTGAAATCCTCTTCATCATCAACCCCATCAGTTGTCAATGGTTCTAGAACTACATATGATGGTAAGGGTCCCAATCATACATATATTGCTCACCTGTTGTATAAGTATTAGGTCCCCTCTTCGCTACTAGGTCTGTAAAATAAAACCAAATGCATTGACAAACTGATTCTAATCTAAACAAATCCCCATTATCATTTTGATTCCACAGGGACAATGTTTAGAAATAGATTTTAATTCTTAATACACAATTACCAGAGACTAGAAGCTGCTGTTTTTTGCTTTCATAAACAAAAGACCTTAGCTATCTATATCGTTTCTCCAAATCAACTTCAGTCATCAGTAAAGCTACGTTCAGACGATATGTTCACTGTGCATATTTGTGATCTTCCGCTTGTGTGTTCATATGTGTTCATATTCGCTTCATATGCTCATATGTTCCTACGGCCGGCACTACGCGGTCCCAAAGTTGCAAATTTTTTGGTGTATTCATATGTGTTCATATGCGTTGTGTTCATATTTTTTCTGTGCATATGATTGGTGTTCACACGATATGAACAATTGGTTCATATGACAGATATGTGCACGAATATGAACATATGAAGCAATAATTTATTCGATTTTCATTTGCTGATGTTAAAATATGTGCTTCGTTTCTGTTCATTAAAATAAAAATAAGATAATATACAAATTTAACGATAAAATAGACGCACATGAAAATATTCTTGCTGTAGTACACTGGACACTTATGTTTTCGAAGGCAGCGAAGACAACAACCAACGGGGTCAATTAGCACGGAAGCGGCGCAGCGTTTGGCGAAAAAAATGGATCGAACGTCGGGAGCGAGAGGGGTTTTGCACAAAATCTTAAAATTTGGCCTTATGTCGCTTTATGAAAGTGACATGAAGCCATATTCAATCATTTAACATTGTGTCACTTAGTCTTATGACACGGCACCAAGAAAATATATTTTCCACATTGCGGCGAATACGATTTCGACCAGAAGTGCTAAACTACAAAAAGCTTCTAAGCGAATATGCCAAGGTTGTTTTTAATCATAAAAAGCGAATTAAAGCCGGAAAACGTCACGTCAAACAGGAATTTGTGGCAACGTCATTTTAAAATAGTAAATTTAAAACAGAAACAACAACAAGTCTACTGCAAAATGAGCATACATTTGGCACATGAACATAGTTGAAACTTCATATGTCGGAATTTGCGTAATAGTGCGTTCATATGGTCCCAAAAGAGTGTGCACACGATATGAACGTGACATGTTCATACGTATGCACACGGCTAGTTCAAAAGTGGCATATGCTTTTTGTTCAACGATATGAACACGTTTGGGACAAACTTAAATATGCACACAAATATGCACAGTGCACATATCGTCTTAACGCAGCTTAAGGCTTTCAACTGATTCTTTTCAGTTTTGACTGATCAACAGCTTTTTTAGCTGATCAATCGTGATATTTGTGAAGGAACAAACATTTCCGGCAGTCAACGTCTTAGTTTAAAGTTCGACTTTAGCACCTAGTTTTAAGACACCTGCTAATCAACAATTGGTAAATCATGTACTATTTTGCATGTTCAAATATACATGCTCGTATACATATATTTAATCACTCACATGATTGCCCAAATCTATGTACTTAACTTCAGTTATATTCACCTTACAGTAGGTTGTTGTTGTACCTACATAATGAGTGGAATCATTCTTCCATATCGTCATGGGGTGTTTGTTTTTATTATAAAATATGTAAATGTACTGACGCCATTCAAGTCCATCTAATTATTACGATAAACAGTTAATCAATAAAAAATTAGCTTTTTTCGATATTTAATAACTGGAATTTGGTGTATGCCATTGCCATTTACTTTCCAATACAAGAAAATGGGCTCAGTGTCAAATCGCTGAAATTAAATTGCCCAAAATGAAAAAAAATGTCAAACTACCAAAAAAAAAAAGTTTGGGCGATTAGACATTTTTATATGTGACATAATGGCAAAATACCAAAAAAAGTGATTCTGGGCGGTTTTGTGTTTCGGCTTTTTTAAGGCGGATCTGTGTCATATCGCCCAAAACCAAATCACCCAAGTCTGAATAATCTCACATTGCGCAACATTTTTGGGCGATCTAACACTATGACAGATAGACCAAAAAAATAAAATGTCACATCACCCAAAGAAGAAATGGGCGTTTTATCGGAATCCGAAAAAAACAACATTATCTATGTATGAAGTATGAGAATAGGAGGGCCTTTTGTCAAATCATCCAATTATTTATTAAAAAACTTAAAAGTGACACATTTTCTTCAGTTAAATATGTACTTAAATTTTTTGGTACCAATACTCCCACCACTTTCTATTCCTCATCCTGTAGGACTTTTACGAATTTGAGAAAGTTTCCTTTTTTTACTCAGCATCCGTCCACGTATATTGTATTTTAAAAACTGAGAAATGTAATGGCCCGATCTGAAGTAAGTAATGAAAAGAAAAACAGCTTTAATCCCAAATGAAGGATTAAAAAAAAGGATACATTAAAACAAAAAGTCAAGCTCTACTTACAATCTAGTTTTAGGGGGAAACAAACGAGCGGGGGAGGGAGAGGGGCGCGGCGTTACGTAAGTACCGCGTGCGAACCGCGACAAAAAACGGTATCCGCGCCTCTTCACTCGCTAATATACGTTTCATAATCATAATATGAAGAAAAAACAACATTCTGCTGTGACCGTTACTGTAGTTGTTACAATTTGCTTTAAGCACACTTTTAAACCCAATTTAACGAAGGTGTCAAATCGCCCAAAATGTGATATTTATTGCGCGATTTGACATTTCTCGGATTTTATTTCATTTTAGGCGATCGGAAGCATGAGTTCTAACAAAACGCCGGACGATTTGATCTTTTTTTAATTTTTGGGCGATTTGTCATAGTGTTGAATCGCCCAAAAAAATAAAACAAGTAAAAGCCATTAATGCTTCATCGGAACAAAGCCGAACTTTATGTACACTGAATCCAAAAAGTCTCCGTACATGGATCACTTCTTACTTCTCAACTTATAAAATCATCAATTATTTAAGATAAAAGTTCCGCCCCAATTTGAAGAAATAGATCTGACGAAATGGTTAGTTAACAAAGAAGTAATATTTTATTTAAAAAAAAAAAACAAATATTAAATTCAGTGCTGGAATAAAACAAAAAAAGGTCTCCGTGCAGTGGTTAATTTTCTTAAAAATAAAAATAAATATTAGAAACAAATACTAGATAAATAGATAAAATAGTTGTTCCGCCTCTATAATGGATGACGTCTTTCAGCTAGTTTCACATGGAGTGGACCAGCTTAGATGTGATTTCTGGGCCAGTTTTTGTTCATTCATATATTAAAATTGTTTTCGCTGATTTGTATTGCTTTGCACAAGTGGTCAATGGGTTCAAATCAGATGGCTGCGCTGGGTAAAGGCGTTAAATGTTGGATACCCACTTCAATATTCGGCTTTCTCCAAACCATACGATGACCATTGGGTCCGAAAATGTTAAATTTACTATCATCGCTAGATATAAACGTATTCCAAAATGAATTATCGTTGTTAATAGATTGCGTACTGCAATCTGGCTAACTAGTTTTATTTATTGATGAATTCCTTTTTGCTGCTGACCCGGCCATTAAAATCATTTCTCTCAACACGTTTCTTACTATCTGTTATGAAACACATCATATCATCATTTGTTTCAAGATTTTCAGCTATTGCACAGGCACTTGTTATGGTCAATTATTCTAGGTCGTCCATGTTCTTGGTTTATTTGTTATAGTTTTGATTTTTGTTGCTGGGTGAGATATTGCACCGAAAAAAATAGTTTGTTAACATTTTTTTTAAATTTCAGCTACCGATTTGCCTTTTTCTTTTAGATAGACAATAATTTTCTCGGTTGCGCAGGAATTTGCTTATTTGTTTCCTCAATATTAAAAGCAAACTCACTTTTTAATGAAAAATAGGAAAACACAATTGATCGTTTCCGAAAATCTTCTTAACACAACTTTCAGCATGGCTTATAATTCAGAAAACACCGTAAGATCCTTGAAACGGTAGCTGTACGGAAAATTTTTGTTCCTCAAAAATGGCCGTATAGCCGTAAAACGAAAGTACATACATATATGAGTTTGGAAGAAATAAAGAAGAAAAGATTCTCTTTCATAGAAATGTTTCTTTTTTAATTTAATCATTGTATGTATTTGAATTTCATTGAAGCATTTATTGCGGGCATGTGTCGTTGAACGGAGACAAAAAAAGATTAAGACAATGAAAAAAAGTCTTTGCAAAAGCTCGAAAAACACCTTCAATACTGGCTATGAAACACGATGATACCTGCAGATTCTGAAACGATGAGCAGGATACTCCATATCATTTATTTTGTATTTTGATTGCCACAGAAGACGGAATGGAATGTCTGGTAACATACATAGACTATGAGACTACGACCTCACTGAATCGTCTGTACCTCAAATTCAAATGCGATTTCCCAAAACACCCAAAAATGTCATTTGAAATATAAATATAAGTGATATGGCTACGCAATATAAAAAATGCAATCTTCTTTAAGTGCAACTTGAAGTGTTTTATAAAAATAAAGATAAAAATGCGTACAAAAAGGAAAAAAAAATCTGCCGATGTACTCCTATCCAATAAGTTAATCGACATTGTAAATAATTTTTATATATACGATAGCTGGAAAAATGTGCAGCGATATACATACACGTATCGTGCATACAACAAAATGTATGTTGTTAAACCTAGCACAGATATAGAAGTTACTCTCATATCTTTATCAATTAACTTTAGGAGCTCCACCCAACTGAGCATGAAGAGTTGGAACATAATCGTCATATTGTGCATGGAAGAAATTTCCAGCTACTGGTGTTCCCAAGTCGTATTCCTTTATAAGATCACGTGCTTTAGTCTTTGGACGTCCTTCTCTTGAGCTGAAATCAAATAATATTACTAGCTGCTCGTAAATTCAAATGTTGGTTCAAGTATCTACTTACGTATTGGGAACATATATTGCAATTTCAATCACCTTTGGCTGTTTGAAAACCAAGAAAATATAACGATGCAATCCAGTATCCTTTGGAGGTCCAGACCCGACGTAGTCGAAAACTACTTGTCCTTCCGCAGTGTTATTCCCCGGTACATTTACAATCAACCAGTGTCTGAATTCTTTAAAACTCGCCGGTGCATCGGGGTCAGTTAGAAGAACTGTGTAGAGAGAACTGTTGTCAGCATTCCAAGCCAAAGATGGAATATCTTTGACTTGCTTCGGAGCCAATTCATTTCCTAGTTCTACCTTAACTTCACTGGGATAGGTGACCTAGTAAGGCGATAAATAAAAAAAAATATAAAAACATTGGCGCAAATTCATAGTCAGATAAAGCCGGCGATAGAAGAATTGATTCACCTACATAACATCAAATATATAATACTTTTGCTATTCATAGTCACCTTATAGTCGAGTTTCTACTTATAGCCGGCTCAAAATTTAAAATGACCCAAACGTCATTTTAAATATTTAGAGTCGGCTATAAATTTCTCATATAATATTTTGACGTTTGGGTTTGTTCGTTCAAACAACTTTACAAAAACATACCAAAGTCGATACTAACTAATTCAAAGGCAAAAATGGGTTTATGAATAACGAAAAGCTATAATAGGCACTATTCATGGGCTGACTATGAATTTGCGCCATTGTAAAGGGTGATTTTTTAGCTGGTTTGGTTTTGGCAACACTGGTTTTGACAGCTGACGTGTGTTTAGTACCTTGTGTCACTGTCAAGCAGCTTCAGTTTGGTTTGCAATTTAACCATGGATCGTCTTACAAATGAACAACGCTTGCAAATTATTGAATTTTACTATCAAAATTCGTGCTCGGTTCGAAATGTTTTTTTTATCGATTTATCGAAAAATTGTGTTCAGCGATGAGGCTCATTTTTGGTTGAATGGGTACGTAAATAAGCAAAATTGCCGCATTTGGAGTGAAGATCAGCCAGAAGCATTGCAACAGCTACCAATGCATCCCGAAAAAGCCACTGTTTGGTGCGGTTTATGGGCCGGCGGCATTATTGGGCCATATTTCTTCAAAGATGATGCGAATCGCAGCGTTACTGTCAATGGTGAACGCTACCGAGCGATGATAACAAACTTTTTTTTGCCCGAAATGGAAGTTCTTGACTTGCATGATATGTGGTTTCAACAAGACGGTGCCACATGCCACACAGCACGCGAAACAATGGCGCAATTGCGAGGCGAGTTTGGTGAACAGTTAATTTCACGTTTCGGGCCGGTCAATTGGCCGCCTAGATCGTGCGATTTGACACCATTAGATTATTTTTTGTGGGGGTATGTCAAGGCTAATGTCTATAGGGACAAGCCCGCTTCGATTGACGCACTGGAAGCCAACATCCATGCATTCATTCGTGAGATACCGGCCGATATGTGTGAAAGAGTATGCCAAAATTGGACTCAGCGGATGGGCTACCTGAGACGCAGCCGCGGTCAACATTTGCATGAAATTATCTTTAAACATTAAATTGCAAGGTTCAAACTATCGATTCAAATAAATATTTCATTCATTTTTTCGAATTTTTTGTGTTTTTTTTTTAAAAAAAGTTCTCTACCTCTTAAAAAATCACCCTTTATAATAAATTTTATTATATAACATTTTTTATGTAACTCAAAGTTCCTACCTATTATACATGTAGTCATTCCAGCATTACCTGAATTTAAGATTTCAGAGAAGAGTTCAACAACGAATGGCATTTATACTTGAAAAACTAGAATATCTTCATATGACCACCAAAATAGGTACAACTTGTATGTTATAAGTGTTTTCGAGTAAACACTGTTTCTCAAAGAACTGATGTCATGCTAATTTAGTGTCTAATTTTGAGTTTAAAAACCAATTTTACATGGTGTCGTTGGAATAGAGGATTGGCTCTCAGAAAATGAATCCTTGGCCTCTTTAGGTAGAGTTGTTAAAAATAATTTTTGCCAGCCCATATGTACTTAATCTTTCCAATAATACCCACCCACCCACTTTCATTGATTGTCAAACATTCGAAAGAGGTGGCACCATAAAAAAAACTTTTGGGCGTTGGACCCGGGCTGGGATTGAACCCGGGCAGCTTTGCGTAGTAGTCAAAATCACTAACTACAACACCACGGTGCTCACTTGTATTAAGCAATAAAAATAATAAATAACATAATAACATACAATGGAAGACAACTTACGGTCGAAACTCAGATGCATGTAGGAAAGGATCTAGCATTTCTAACATTTTATGTACCACATCAATTGTTTCAAGTATCACATTACCTATTGTCCCTATATGAATTATCCAATCATCTTCTATAATCATACAAGCATGTAATTCGCAAAATTTCAGCACTTTATTGAAATTGATAGCTGAATGACATGCATTTCTACTAAATTTTTATGAATTAACTATAAGATATGATTATCGTGACAGTAAGCACTTTTTTTTTATTTAACTCAATTAAAAGAGATAAATAAAAATATAAATAAATAAAGCATTGGTAGATGTGTATACATGTACATACGTAGCACAACAAGATTTTATCAGAAAAAGTGACAATTCTCATGTATGTTATATGTTCACATTACCTGTAGTAGATCTATTGCGGCGACATCAATTACATCGGGAACGACGCCACTTTCTTCCATTTTTAGTTTCACTGAAGAATCATCGGCAAAAACATTGCCAACTAAAAGACAACACAAAATAAAATTCACAACCACCATCGTTATCAGGCTAGGTTCAGATGTAACTGTCAATGTCAACTTTTTGGGGCTTAGTTTTAAGCTGGAAATAAGCATCGATATACCTATACTCACACAAGTGGGATCCAATAGAAAACAAACTGGTTTCTGATGGCAAAGTATTTGTGGTATTACGAGTATTATTTGGGTCTTCTTTACCCCACACTGCTCAAAGACTTGGTTATTACTACGTTCATACATATCATTCCTATTTCACCAGAGCCATAATGTTGAAAGTGAGTGATAAAATGAAAAGGCGAGTATTTATGGGAATTGTTTAAGGAAACTTTGGTTTTTATTTCATTTATTTTTCTACCACCAAAGTGCCCATCGATGCTGTTGTATCTAATATCTGCTAGGTTCTTGGAACAGTTTAATATTAACAATTTTTAAAGTATGAATCACAATTCATTCAATAGACGAATATATAGGCAAACAATTAATAAGTATTCAAAAATTAATTACATAATAATAAATTTCATAGTTGCCGGTCAGGTTATAGCGGTTTCTATTTTCACAATTATAGCTTGAGTAAACATTTTTTTATAGCAATGCATTTATAATTGAAATGCGGCATTTAAGTTCGTGCTTCAGAGACATTAATTGAAAATAAGTTTCAAGCTACAATGATATTATGCAAATGAAATGAAATTAAGTTAAATACCAACATTGTGTACATAATCTATACTTCTATACTATTATTATAAAGAGGAAAAGTTTGTATATTATGTTATAAGGGGTAATCTCTGGATCTACTGAACCGATTTCAAAAATTCTTTTACTAATAGAAAGCTACGCTATCCCGAAGGGCTATATGCTATTTGTTTCCTTTTGTTTTAGATAACATAAAAAAATTATTTTTTATACCTATTTTACTTTGGCGGCTATCATTTCTATCTTAAACCAGATTACCAGATCAGTTTTCTGCCATGTGGGTGAACTGTCTGTTTGCGTACACGGGCGGGTCAGCTAGTTTTATGTAATTTTGATCGTTTAACCCTTACCGCCCATACAAAATTACACACTAAACAGCCCATAGGTGGTACCACCATATATTTCGGTGCGTTTTACATAGAAATCATTCGATCATGTTTGTAGAAAGTGTGCGTAATAACGAAAATAACTAATTAGGATAACGCCTGAGTACTTTCTCTCCTTAATTTTTGTAGTGATCAACGATCACAGGGTGGAGTCAATGTTGTCAAGTCTTTGTTTTGGATTGTCAATCGTCGATTGCAGTGTTGCTGTAAGAGATTTCTTAATTTCTTTCGTGTTTGTATTTTCTATAAGTGACGAAGGAACAAATTTGTGAATTGTACTAGAATGTTTTGGTCAGAATGTCACCACAAAGAACTTCTTCACACCATTACCTCTGCTAAATAATCTCAAGAGCATTGGATTGACATTGCTGAAAACGCTTCGGAGAAATGAACCGAATCCCAATGGCGATGCAGTCATCGAAAGACCGCGAAATCTATTCAACTTTGTTTGGTATTAGAGCCAACACAACGATATGTTCGTTTGTTCCGAAGAAGAAGAAAGCCGTAATTTTGATATCCAGCATGCCTACATGCATTACGATGGGGCAATCGATATGACAACTCCATCTATAAAACCAGAAATCATATTCGATTATAACTCGACTAACGGTGAAGTAGATGATAATAGAGTTATATGACTAAACGTAGTACTAACCGGTGGCTTTTGGCATTATTCTACAATATAATTGATGTTGCTTCTTGACATCATGATCCAGAAAATATCCGAAAATATCTTCGCAAACTTTTCCTGAAATAACTGGCTCGAGACATATGCTTGCCATCGATTCAAGTTCGGAGCTTAGATCCGCTGACAACGCGATTCTATTTATCAAAACAGCCATGGGAAGCGTACCTACTCGGCTCGCAAATCGGAAGTATGCACTCCCATTTCGTTTCCATAATCAATCGAAGAATCAGATAGTACCGGTCGTTTGAAGAAGCAAGTATTTGCAAGAAATTCTATAATGATATCTGAATCAAAGAAAGTGTCGGAAAGTTTGCCAAAATTGTTGCAATACTATTTACGACCTGCATATTACTCCTCCTCTGATTATTTGCTTGGATTGTAAGAACAATATCTCAAATAAAATTATAATAGCTATTATGTACCAACAAAAATATTTCTATACAAAATGGGTACCACCCATGGTCACTTCCGCCATTGGTTTGAAAAATGGTAAAAATCCACAGGTTCTTTTCACTTTTTTTCAAAAACTTTTAGTTTTTATTGCGTAAAAATGATTTTCTAGAGATGTCATGGAATCTCAAAAAAATCGGAACAGTGGAAAGAAAAATATTTAGGTTTGAATGTTGAAAAAGTACCCGGGTACCACCTGTGGGTCGGTGAGGGTTAAAATTGATCCAAAAAGTGAATCCAATAAAGTAGGTATATAGAAGTTTTGAAAGAAAACCCAAATAGCACAAAGCTTGCGCCGTTTTAATACCTCAACCTCAGATGACCCGTTTATACGAATGAGTTGGAGATACATATTCATATCCGCCCTGTGGAGATTAGGAAGAGAATCAGTTCTCCAATCCTTTTATCGAATATCTCTTTAAGATCGCTAAAGAAAAGTTTTTTCTCGCTAGAGCCGGACATTTGCTCAAAAAGTGAATAAACGACTCTTTGATTTTCATCGTTTCATTTCAATCGTTGTGAGGGATCGCTAGTTTGGCTACATAGCCCCTATTGGCCAGTGCCATTACTAACTACCACGACTCTTGTGATGTCCACGCGAGTTCTTTGTAGCAGTTCGTTTGTTTTTGACCTATTGCAAATTGGCCATATCTTTCTGGATATGGCACAGTTTGTCAGACAGGTCGACATGAAACCAGGGGCCTGTAACAGAACATGACAAGTCGACAAGTGTAAATTCGCTTGTCGAACTATGCTTGTCCGAAAAGTATAAATTAATTCTGTTACAGAATTCAAACCGTTGCACTTGTCGAAAGAATTGATTTCCCTTGACTTGTCGGCATTCTTCGACAAAAGTGTTTAGCAAGTGAAAATAGCGAAAACTACAGCGGACAAAAAAATTCTATTTTAACTAGTGGACTGTATTTTACTATTTAGTCTGGCAGTAATATTATGTGCAGTTGATTTTTTGAAATTTTTTATTAAACAGATGATCACTAACGTCAAAATGAATTCTTGGAAGAACTTTGAATCACCTGACATCGTTTAACTACAATTCTACAAGTGTTGCTTGACACTTGTCGTGTTCTGTTACAGAAAGTGGGAAAATATATATAAATTCCCACCTGTCACCTTTCCTGCGGCTGCGACAATTTGTCGAAGTATTCACGGACTTGTCATTTTGTGTTACACAATTTTCTACAAGTTGTCAAAATTCACTTGTCAAACAAGTACTTGTCGCGTTGTGTTACAGGCCCCAGATACTCCAATAAAATGAAATGTGTTTTTCTAGATCTTGAGTAGATAGTTTGGAAGATCAGTGTAGAATATAGTCATCATGAAAGTGAAATTAAAATGCATGTTTCTTGAACTCTGTCTAGTGATTTTCTTTTCGCTTAAAGGGTGGTACACACTATCGATAAAAACTGACAATTTTGGTTGATATCTATCAAAACTGAAAGTGGGCGCATTCAAGATCTTAGTTGACTAGATATGCAGTCAATCTAAGATCCTGAATGCCAAAATTGACAGTTCAGATGTCAAAAACCATCTACTTTCTATTTTCGCTTGGATTTGTTTGGAGAATTGTTATTGCTGCACAACAAATCTGTTTTTTAAAGAAAAGAAGAACAAAAACAAACTTAGAAATATGAATGCACGAATTAGAGGATGACATTTTATGCAAGTAACATATGTTACACATGTGTTCGGAATGTAAATTAGTTATTTCATAGGCCAAGTTGCATTTTTTGCTGTGAACGATTTGCTGAGTTCGTCGATTGTTCTACATAATCCAACAGTATATGAACTGCATAAAAAATGGAAAAAATGAAAATACTCCTTCATAATTTACTTAGATTTTCATTTTTGTAACAAGCAAACAACAGCCACACAGTATAACCACACCAACCAGTCAGCTGTTTTTGGCGGTAAGTTAGTGGGCTAGTCAAGATTTTCTTGACTAAGAATCCAGTCCCCGACCTCAAAAAAATTGACTAGCTGTTCTGTCAATTTTCGGGCTCTCGACCAATCAGAGGCCGTTGAATTGACTGCATATCTAGCCAACTAAGATCTTGAATGCGCCCAGTGTGTACAACTGAATGATGGTTTGCCGATCAAAACTGACGAGGTGCAAAAATGTTTGCTACTTTCTGACGGTCAGCGGCCATCTTTGTTTTCGCTCGATTTTGCGTACACAAAATTCGTTATTCGAAAAGCAAACAAAGGAAGAGAGGGTCGAAAAGCAACAACAACAACGATGATTATCATGAGTGATGAGTGTCAAACAAAACCTATAGTGTCCACGCGAGACTCGTCATTCAAAAATTACATAAGTTTTGGTTGTCAGTTTTGATCGATAATGTGTACCACGCTTTAGAGGAAGAAAACTGTGTTTTAGTTGCCACTCAGGCTTCATCTTCATCTCGTACTCAAATTCTAGTTTTATAGAAAATTTGGACAGCTATATCAATCCAATCCATTGAAGTCGAACATGACAATTATTGGTTTGGTAGATCGCAATGAGGAGGAAATCATATTTTGTAAAGCATTCCACAGTTGGTTTAAGACAGAACCTCTGTACTTGAGGTTAAAGTGATGTTAATTCTTGGAGAGACGTGACCGGTTTTTTGTTTGCATTTTCTCCTGGATTTGATATTTAATCAAATGCTACCCTTTTTTAGCTTCAGGGCCACTTTTTTGAACACTTTACGTTCCTGAGCTCCATATTTCCTACGATATTCACAAAAAAGTACAATATACCGCTATAAATTTTATTTTAATGGAAATCTGGAAATCAATTGTGAATGTTACATAATTTAAGGGTTTGCTTTTCCGTTTAATCTTTTCAATCAAAATTTTCAAACTTTTCGACTTTATGGTGCTCACTTGGCGAATCCAGCATGTAGAATAGGAACATAGTCGTCATATTGTGCCCGATAGAAGTTCCCAGCCACTGGTACACCCAAGTTGTATTCCTTGATAAGTTCACGAGCTTTGGTTTTCATACGCCCTGCCCTTGTGCTAAAAACAAAAAAAAATTAATATGATATGCCATAGAACATATTATTTTAACTATTTTACGTTTTAGAAATGGAAATATCGGTCTCAATAATATTGGGCTGTTTGAAAATCAAGAAAACATAACGATGCACACCAGATCCCAATGGGGGTCCAGAACCAACGTATTCGGCAACGGTCTTCCCTTCTGATAGCTTATTTCCAGGAATATTTACAACCAGCCAGTGTCGAACTTCGGCAACCCCAGCCGCCGCATCTGGATCAGTCATCAGCAATGTGTAGAAGGTATTTTCATCGGCTGCCCATTGCACTGATGGCTGATCTGTAACTTGAGTGGGAGTAAGCTCATTTCCAAAATCAACTTTTACTCCACTTGGATAGGAAACCTTTTGATAGAGAAAGAAGGATAGGTATGAAATTATTAATTATTTAATTTGATTGGAAATAAAAAACAAAACGTAGTCCTCTGGAAATCTATTGAAACTTAACACTGAAGCTGTGTTTTCAGTGGTTAAACAAGTATTTTAATTATTTTCAATTCTCTTCGCCACTAACTTGTGATCATGACTAGAATATTTTGTTATTATAATTCACTCACTTATATTAATTATTATTTTCACATGACGTTCTTAATCATAAATTGCTGATGAAATACCAAATGGAACGAAAATATTAAGTACTTAGTTCGATACACAAAAGTTGACTTCTTACCTGTATTACGCCTTTTGGGGCGACATCAATTACATCGGGAACAATGCCACTCTGCTCCATACTTACTCTTACTGAACTATTTTCAGCAAAAACACTGCTAATAAGCGCAGAACTCAGCACAAACATAAAATTTTTCATCGTTATCTCTAGAAATTAATATTAAATTATCTCACGCAATTAATCTTGGAAATTATATACTCACCATAACAGAGGTACGAGTACATTGAGTTTCATTTCACTCAATTAAGAAAAACTTATACACTCGTAAAATGGTTGAAGCCCAAAGCATTTCATAGAGCAATGCAACAGGTTACCAATTTAGCATTGAAAAGTCTGCATGCACAGCTGAGAATCAATCTTTTCTCACCACACTATGCGAAGTAAACAAAATACAATCTTACCAATTAGCATATGTACGGTTCACCCATACTTTTTTTATACATTGGTATCTCATTTTGCCTATGCGTAGTGTTTTTTTTCTAAATGATACGCTACAGTTTGCCTATTTTGCTTTGTATAATACCCTATCGTTAGCTAAGTATGTGGCAATTAGGTCGACCACAGCCTTATTCAAAAATTTAATTAAAGCCTGAACTGAAGGAATTTATTTACGGAATTTCAAGTTCCTTGGAGCAATGCCAATCAGGACATGTGTATTTATATGAGATTGGAATGTCATAAAAACAGCTTTAACCCTAAAGTCTGAATTATACCCGATTTTTTTTTTTTTTTTTTATATTTTTCATAACGCTAAATAAATAAGTTCTTATAACACTAAAAAAAATACTTCTATCCCTAAATAATTTCAAAAGAAATAAAATTTAATATTACGTCGTCTAATCGACGAAGGTTAGTAATCTAGGGTTAAAAAACAAGAGGAAAGGCATAGGTACACTGCTGGACAACATAATAGGTGTATGTCCAGATTGACTTTTGTTTTTGCGAAATTACAGCGCAAAATTTATTTTTGCACCAAATAAACACACTTTAAGCATAAGATGGTTCTAAAAGTCACTGCACTGTGGAAGAAAGGCGATTAGTTAGGCAGTGGAGAAGTCAGGAGGGATAAGCTCACAAATATGTACATTGCACATTTCGTAGACACATAGCAGTATTTGTATGGTAAAACCGCTCAAAATTATTTTATGGCGTTTTTTTCATTCTGTAAACACGGCTGTATCTCGGACTGGAGCCTAAACGGCTGGGCGGATTTGCTTAAAACTCCATATCTGGGATCTGTGGGACTATACCTATACCACAAGGCCAATATGGTATTTTCATTTTAGCCCGAAAAATGAAGGCACCTATCCTTCATTTGGGACCGATTTTATAAAAAGCGGATTTTCTCGAAAACGGCTCCAACGATTTTGTTAAAATTTCATATTTAGGTTAGCTTAGACACATGCTATCAAATGTCATACCAGGTTTTTGCCTCAAAAGTTGTACAACGGTACTTGAATTTTTAAATGATTTTCTAAAATTGGGTATTTTTCGGATATTACTCAGTCGATCGGTATTACCGATTTTAATATAGTAACTGTTTAAAAGTGAAATAGCAATAAGAACTACGATGCAATGTGAAAAGAACGTCAACATATTTGCATGTACATTTTTATGTACATAAATACATATATCACTCGGGTACATAAGATTAACAAATCTACCGCGCATACAACGAAAGCATGGTTTGCACCAGTAGGAAATGTCGAAAAAAAAGAACATGGTAATGTTGTGGGCCTAACGGATGATTGTGCTTTTGTTGTCTTTTTCTTTCTTTCAGTTCTCCCAATTCAATTCTGCGTTATAGCTATGAATTCAAACTCAGTTTATACGGCGCGGCGCTTAAAAGCACGCGAAAAGAATGTACTAGTACTTATGAATAGCGAATTAGGGTAAAGGTGTCAACAGTGAATCAGAGTACACAGTGAATTAATAGCTCTCATAATGTCTCTTTTTATTTTAAAATGAATCTGGAAATGAGAAAAGAACACATTTTTACTTCCCCTCGCAACAGACTAACGGTCTGCGCGATTGCATTGTCGAAGGTGGTTATCCTCGTGTGTTTCTGTTTTCTGCATAGGTAAGTAATTTTTTTTTTCTGTTTTATTTTTGATCTTATTAAAAAAGTGCATATTGTAACTTCATTTGAATTTAATATTCGTACTTTTGTTTATATAGACTTAATAATTTTTGTCGATTTGTTTACTTTGGTGAAATATTTTATAAATTATTAACATGTTTTTGCGAAATGACAACATTGTACACAGTGAATCAGTTGAAAGTGGTAGCATTTCGAGGCTCCAGAATTCAAAATTTTCAATCTATGTTAATTTTTCAAATCTATATGTTCGCTAGCAATAATTATGAGCAACAGAATTACCAGTTTCATTTTTCTTTTATTTTCGTGCAAAAAGTAACGTTTTGTGATATTTTTACAAGAACTGTTAAGCTTTTTTTATTTATTTTTGTATTAATACTTGAAGAGTTTTTATTTTCGTTTTTATTCTTTTGTCTATCCCTAAATAATAAAACGAATTAATAAATATATATATATTATGAAAAAAACGTATGTTTTTACTAAATAAATTGATTTTAAATCCCTGTTTCACTGTGTACCATGTACTGATTCACTGTGTACACCCATAGTACACAGTGGATCACATGGGAAGGGTAACTTCAACAATTTTTTCACTATCTCAACATTAATAAAGCTTTGAGATTTTGGGCTTAAAATGAAGACAAAACATTGAAAAAGCTGTGAAAAAAATATCATGGCTATACTATGATAAATGCGAGCTCAACGGCACGATAAGTAAAAATTGATCCACTGTTAACACCTTTACCCTACTTATCTGCAGAGGTAGCCATTGAATCTTCTAACTACACTGAGCTTTTATTGGTAAATACAATCCTTAACTTACATATATTTTTGCCCGTTAAGCTCTGTAAAAATGTTCGTCGTTTTAGACAAGGGTCAGCTAGTAATTGACTAAAACGAATCGAAATTCGTTGTTTATTCTTATAAACTATACATAATGGCGCAAATTCATAGTCAGCCCATGAATAGTGCCTATAGCCGACTATAGTTACAGCCGGCTATAAATAAAAAAGCCGGCTATAACTTTTCGTTATTCAGAAACACATTTTTGCCTGTGTATTAGTTAGTATTGACTTTCATATGTTTTTGTAAAGTGATTTGAACGAAAATATTATATGAGAAATTTATAGCCGACTCCAATTATTTAAAATGACGTTTGGGTCATTTGAAATTTCGAGCCGGCTATAAGTGACTATGAATAGCAAAAGGTATATTTTAGCTTATGTAGGTGAAAAAATTCTTTTATCGTCGGCTCTATCTGACTATGAATTTGCGCCAATTACTTTATCGATACGTTTAAAAAGTCGAAAAATGAAGAAAATCGTGTCGTGTCGCCGTCGAAGCCAAAAAACGAACTCACTAATCTTCATCAAAGCTGTGTTTTCATTGGTCGTTCTTCGGCAGGTCCAAAACTGACAGCTCAACGTGTGGTTTTGCCAGCGGTTGTTGCTCTTTGAGTCTTAACCACCCGCCACATATGTATACGTGGGCACCGTAGCGCAAGTGGTTAGTGCGTCGGACTACTGAGCCTTGGGTTGGAATCCCGCCGCAAAAAAACACCTAAAAAGTTCTTCACAGTGCCCACCTCTTCCGAATGCCTGACATGTATTCAAGAGTATCATTTGTCATGTAAAAGCTTCCCAACTCGCCGTTCGGAGACGGCATAAAACTGTAGGTCCCTTCCATTCGTGCAAAAATATAACGCGCACACACAAATGGTTGCGGGAAGCTAGGCTTGGTTCTACCTAGTACTGCTGAAGCCAAATATTACATACATATATGTATAAAGGCTAAGAGAAAGCTTAATCTCCTATAACTAGAACTAATTCTATGTACAGTGAGACCTTTGTAAATTGGCCACCTGCGGTGCATGTATTTTTGGTCATTTTGTACAGGTGGCCAACTTATAAGGGTGTGTATTTTTCTAATTGATTTATTTTTTAATAAAAATGTTTCTCTTACATAGTTTAATTTTTAGAAACGCTGCTAATATTCTCTGGTTTTCCACTAAAAATCACTTTAACCCTTGAAGTTAATCAGAAGCTAAAATCATCTCTATATTGCACACGGTAAAACAAGAACAAACACTTCGTTATTTTACCGCATGGCTAGATGTTTGTTCAATGATGAACCGAAAATATTGAACAAAATTCATCACACATTACACTTGGCCAACTTTTGCAGGTTATTTATTATGAGATATGAGATAAGGTGGTAAGGGTATGCATGCAAATTCGTGGCCAAGTTCCAAGACAGACAGGCTGACATTGGACAACATATGAAGCTATTTTGAGGAATATTTGTATGCAATTTTCTTGGTGCAGTTAAATATGGGCCAACTTCGTCAGGTTGCCAACTTACGTAGGTGGTCCAATCAGTCAGGTTTCACTGTATGTTCAATCAGTTCTATTTTACACGAGTTTTTTTTTTACATCAATTTACTTTTGCACGAATCAGTAAAAAAATAAGTTCTCTTTTTACACGATGGTTGGTAAAATAACAGCAAATAAAACCGCAAACAATTTAAAATGTCGGATTGTTTCCTAATCTTTTAACGAGATCTGAAGATTCTAGTCGAATCGGGAACACAGCCATTGATTACCGAATTTCTTCATTAAACTTCCGAAATTCATGTTGAAACTGCTAGATTTGAAGCACAGATCAATTAAATAATGGATATTTCTGGCCAAGGCAATGATCTTGCACAACTTTTGACAGACAATGACAACGAATAAAACTTTCTTTTTACAAATCCTCTTAATAGGTCTGTTCCTTTACTTTTTGCTCCAAAAATAGTAAATTATTGAATTTCAAGGAGTGGGGGTAAAATTCTCTCAGAGTAAGGCAAAATCACCAAAAAGTAGGTCCGTTCGCGTACTTTTTGTACTAAATATGGGTTTTCTGTCAAATCTTGAAGAGTTGTGGTAAAATTCTCTCAAAGACAGAAAAATCACGAAAAAGTAATCGAACGCATTAAGCACCAAAAAATTAAGAATGTATGTGATTTGACAGATTTGACAGTTTTCATAATACACCTCAAAGAAATTTCTTGGACTAAAATTCGTAGCATGGGGAAATTTCTTACTCTCTCGTGAGCACTCTCTTCTAGGAAAAACTACGAAATTTTTGCAAACGCGAACGGGTTTTCGTTATTTTTCGTGGATTTTCGTTGTTTTGGGAGGGTACGCGTAAAGGAACGCGATTAACCACAAAAGCTGCTACAAACGAAATGTCATAAACATATGTGAAGCAAAAGTAAACACAGTGTTGTTGTATGATTTTGGATTTTACAGAAAAGTGCACCCCTGATGATTTCCCAGAACCAATACAGTATGCAATATATTGCGAAATGCAAATTTCAACATCCAATTGAAATAATTCAAACAAGTGAAACAGCTGACTTTGACAGATAGTTCAATTTCTACTGGAAGAAATAGGTGTGTTTGGTATCTTTTTTGGCACACGGAATTGAGATCTGTCAAATAGTAGAATCCTCTCAATGAGAGAGAACTCCTCTCGAAGACAGAAAACTTGCACAAAAGTAAGCAAACGCTTTTCAAACAACACTTGGTCAAACCTATCAAATTGTTCTAACAATGAAGATTATGACATTTCACAAACTATCAGATGGCTGGTTTGACAGAGTTGGCTCGGCCCACCCCGAGGAATTGGTCTTGCAGATAATTCATCGCAAAGAGACTTCCAAAAGAGAGTAAAAAAAAATTGAGAGCCATGAAACTGTCAGATTCTATGTAGTTTACGTAGAACTTTCGAAAACTAGCATGTTACCAAACAGACCTAATTTGTCCAGTAAGAAATAGTAAGATTTTTTAGCGAGGGGAAATTTTTACTCTCTCGTTGCCTCTCTCTTTTCCAATTTTTTTGTGTAAAGGAACGCGATTTATCTAAAACCAGTAAGAATCAGTAACAATTTTCAAGTAAAGGAACAGACCTTATATATAATTTAATTAGCTAATAATATAAAATTCCGAGCTTTTCTTATAGCAATATTCCTGGAGTTTTTTTTGACACTCTCATCAAATTTTTTGACACCTCATTTGGCTCTCCATTCTCTTGATTTTTTGCAGATTTAAGTAATTTTACGTAAAATTACAGATCACCAAACAGACCTTATATCATTCACAAAATCTGCGATGTATGTATGTACAGTACATATGTACCTTATATTCATTGCTAATTCAGAAGGCATCGCAGTATGTTTTGTCATCCATAACACAGCATTCGAATGTCGTCTTAAATGTATCATAGTCTCCGAGCTCCGATTCCTATCGATCTGGTATCTTTTAAACTTTATAAAATATTTTTGTTAACCCAAGAAAAATCAATTTTCAATATTTCCCGACGATATGCGTCACACATCTTATATCGTATCCAAGAGCGAAAGGTTTATTTCGCGATGAAATTTTATCCGATATAGGTAGGTATCTATATTAACTGTTAACTAGCTTGAATCAGCATTGGGTTAATAATCCACTTTTGAGCACTGAAAATAACCAATGCCAAGGTTGACGTTAAAAGAAAGATTTCAGCATTAGCATATCTAGCGGCGCGGCGGTAGAACTGTGTTACCGGACACTAGTACGACAGGTTTATTTTGTTTTGAAAGAAATGAAAGCAAAAAGTCCTACCAGAAACTAGCTCTTAACCTACAGTTACAGTTCACTACGGAATGTAGTGCTATTAGTGCCATATAAAGGAATAGCGACTTTCAAATAAACGAAACTGGCTTATTTTGCTTTACAACGCGATCGGCTTCAACAAAATTCAAAGTAGATGCATGCAAACGTACTCGTACGGTAAATGAATAGGAACAACTTTTCTTTATACACGTTGTATATACATATTTAACATGCCAAGGTCATGCTTTATTCTGGGACATTCTTACCAAAACCCGTTGACGGTTAAAAAAAAAGAAAATACTATTATAAAAAAAAGTATAACCACCCAATGAAATCAGGTATACGCTGCTTGGATATAAAATGAACATAAATCAAACCGATATCAGCTTCAATCTCTGTAAAACCAGTTTTAGTTCGTATTACTGAAACTAATATGTCACCCTTATTAATTACACTTGCATAACCGAAAGACAATCCAATATAAATCCGGTTCCATAAAATGAAACGGTAAAAAAATTCAAAAATCTCAAATAACAAAACGTTATTAATATCAATATTTAATGCACACAATCACTACAGCTTATGAAACTACAATTAAGTTATGAAAAAACCAGCTCTAAACTAGAATCCAAGCTGCGCATGAACCACTGGTACATAGTCATCGTACTGCGCCTGGAAGAAGTTGGCTGCAACTGGAACTCCTAGTTTATACTTCGCTGCGAATTTTTTGGCTGAGAAGTTAGTGCGACCTTCGGCTGAGTTCTTACTTATGGGTTTCTCATCAAATTTCAGTTTCTTTGGTTGCTTGTAGAGAAGGAAAACGTATCGATGTAGGTCAGTGCCCTTTGGTGGGCCAGAGCCAACATATTCGGTGAGAACTTCACCTGACTTGATTCGCTTCCCGGGAATGTTCACCACTAGCCAATGATTGAATTCACGAAGCTTGGGTTCAGCTCGACTGGGTGCATCGGGATCGGTCATGATCAGTGTATAGAATGCTTTCCTACTGGGCTTCCATTCGACGGTCGGTTGGTTCTTCACTTGCGTAGGTGTTAGTTCAACTCCCTTGTCCGCAAAAACGCCACTATCATAGCTCACCTGAAATACTCACATATAATTAGTTACTATACCGAATCTGAATATAATTCTACAAAACAACCTTTAAGAAATCAGCTGGACCTTCAGTGATAACATCGGGTATGACCTCCAAATGTTTCAAGAACTTTGTAACGTCGGATTCAGCCGCCCGGACCGCACCAAGGATTGCAGCCGCAGTTAATCCAACAAAAATGAAAATGTTCATGTCGATCAAAACACAACTCCACAACAAATGGTGCTTCGGATATCGGACGGTCCGTCTATGATCAGTGCTAGAAGAGAAATGGTTCAACCACTGGCAAACGCGTGGCGAGGTGAACTTTCAGATACAAACTTAAGACTTGTTCAGACTGTCGTTGATTGGAGCTTTTTTTTCTTTACTTTTTCTGTTTTCGCTATGAAATGCGGCTAAATACATATACATATATACATATGTGCATTTTAAGAGTTGCTTCGAGAAACTGGTCATTGTCAGCATTTGGTAGACGTCACACCTGATGAGCTTTGCCGCTTATTGTAGGTGGTGGTTACGTTGTAACGATATAAGCAGACACGCGAAATGCTAATTACATTTTGACTTGACCTTAAAACTTACTTATTCTGCTTTACAAGTTGAATACCCAGAACCCTTTAGTTAGAGACGAGATTTATATTCATGTAACTTCAAGTGTTTCATATACTCGCACGCAAATATATCATAACAACATTGATCGAGCTTTCGCAGAAGGTGTACGAGTACAATCGCTAAATGTTAGGGCAGGTGCGGATCATATCCACTTGTATACATTTGATTTTGCAAATGAAATGGAAAGTAGGTAATTTATACTAAATACGAGTATAAAATACATACATATGTATGTACAATGAAAGCAGCAGCTACAAGACGATTTGCTTGCTACTTAAACTTATTCTAATATTAGTTATTGCCTTTGCATATATAAGTAGTTGGACTGGTGCTGTAAAATAAAATACTCATATCAACTTGACCTTTTATGATGGCATTTATATAATTCCATGTTACTTGATAGAAGTACCAACTAGTATTTTGCATAAGCTTGTTGGTTTTTAACTACCACTTTTGCAACAGTTTAGAGAGTCGCTAAACTCACAAGGAATCACTTACTATAGATACCATGTTTAACCTTATTTGACAACTGGTAAAGTAATACCTACGACGCAATGGCTTGCATGGGTGTGCCGCTGAAAACAAAATGAAAAGAGAAGGTTCACATAAAAATCGTTGACCCCGTCTGAAAACAGTCAATAAAGTGCGTGATTCATATGCTTCATCAATTGTAACGTAAGATAGCCAAAGGTGGTCGTGGTTTAGTGCGAACGAAATGTGGAGGCTTAAGAAACCAGACTGGCAGCAATGTATTTTCCATAGTATTTTTCTTTGGTTGCATTAAAAATAAACACTTATCTGTAAAAGCAATTGAACAAATGACTTTGAAAAACGGCAACGCATCCAACAATTCCGCACAAACAATACGTACATGCATACAATATTATACTTTAATCCTCTGTGCTACCTAGATCCCAGAAGATCGACGCGGTAGCCAAATCTTAATTTGTGAAACTCTACGAAATAGGTACCACGCTTTAGGCTGCCAGGAATCGAGTCTCACAATTTCTTGGTTGAGCATCAAAAGATAGAATTTAAATATGATGCGACAATTCCTAAGAGAATCTGAAATAGCTAGAGCGGTTCAGCGAGCAACTTCAGTATGGCACCACAAATACGAAATACCAGTGGAAATAGTTGCGCTACATAATTCACGACTTAATAAATTTAAAATGTTAATACGTAAAAACAACAAACAGGGTTTGCGCGGTCATCTTTCATAAGGTGCATTAATACTCTTGTTAAATCACAATATCTGTTTTGGGTTCTATACTTCCCCGGCTTAGGAGCACACTTGCAATTGAAGTATAGCTACTGTACGTTTTGCCAGTTGAGAATAGTCTTCAAATATCCTCAAACAAGCTACGAGCGCAATACAATAACGGTAGACTTTCCATCTAGAAGTGAATCAAAGTGTTTTGGCGGAAATCCTACTTTCCTGAAGGTGAGTTTTTATTTTGTGTAGCTTGGTGAAAAAGGTCAAAACACGTCCCATGCGATATTTGTGATAGTGGACTTCGATCCTAGTCGTCAGGCTAACAAGCAATTCAACTTAAGTACTTGCAAGGATATTAAGGAGCTGTCCCTTTTCAGTTACCTTTTGCTTCAAAGTATCTGTGAAAATACTCATATTTGAGTTTGCCCTTGAATTTGCTAAAGTAGCTCCACACGTATGCTTCAGCTTCGATTAGTTCCTTGTAGGTATTAAGTTGGAACAATCGATATATATGTCCACTCAACAGTTGACTCAAAAAACATCTCGTTGTTTTCCGCTGTGAAAACTAAATTAAACAATTCATTTATAGATAATTAGATTAGATTTATTAATACAAAAGAGAAAACTATTCTTAAGTCTTTAAAGTTGTACCGGTGGGTGTTTGTTTACTTTCCAGCTGCCGTTGCAAGAGGATTACGAAGTACCAAAATGACAGAATCTCCACGCAGAAACATCTTCGAAATGAAACGATCCTTGTTTACCGGCTTAACCTTCTTTTTACCTTTACCAGTACGTGGAAGTTCAGTCCACATTTCTTTCACATTCTCCAAAACCATGTTGCAATGGCGATCAAAAGCCTTCACACGTCCAAGAAGTTTCTTGTTGTTGCGGCAGTTGATAAGAACCTGTGTGTTGTTCTTTACGGATTGTGTAAGGACGGATAGCGGCCCGGTATTGAATTCCTCTTCCTCTTGGCGAGCTAATTCCTCAGGTGTGAGTTCCGATTTTGGTTTCACAAGAGCCCTAGGGAAAGAAAATTAGTTCAACTACAAACGTAAAGAATGCTTTGATTTATTTATTTTTTATGTACACACATTTTTTGTTGATAATTTTATTCAAATAACTAATTAAATATGATTACGAATAAAGAAAACGTTTACTACGCGATGCACGCCACTTTTAATAATTTGACGTTAGCGGCGTTGTGCTGTCATGTCATTCTACCGCTGTCAGTTGTTGCCATAGAACAACGAATAGAATAGAATAGTAATTTTTTTGAATGTTCATTAAAATATTAAAAGCCACGACACCAGGGCGCTCATCACGTAAGACAGTCGTCATCGTTTTCGACATCGTTAAGCGCACCATACACACTTCAACTCAATTGTAAACTGAGTCAAATCAAAGCAAAATCAACCCGTGTGTGGGGCAGTCATTTGATCGATTTGACGGTTGAGAGGCTGGTTGAGGAAAAATCAAAAGATTTTGATTTTTGGAAGTTGATTTGCAAGTCTTTCAACTCAGTTGAACTGTGTGTGGGGAAGTCATTTGATTTGCTGTCAGATTGAGCAAAATTTGTACTAGGCTTCTGAAATCTGTGAAAGTGCGTGTGAGCGAAAAGTAAACATTAAGATAACTTTAAACGAACACATAAAGAAAATTCCAGATATTTGTGGCAGTTTATACTCGTGAAGACGATCGGTCGCTCGTCGTTTGAACGTAACATGAAAATCTGTCAAGTACAATCGTCTCGGCGAGCATGATAGCACGATATCTATTTAGCTGTCGTCCTCCTGTGTTTAATGCAATTTCGGTGCGTTTTCAATTTAAATTCGTTTTTTTGGAAAATGAATTTGGTTTCTTTGACAAAAATACGAATTTCATTTGTAAAACAACGAATATAATTTTCAAAAAACGAATTTAAAGTGAAAATGCATAATCTACTTTCTGCCTACTGTCATTTTTCATTAAAAAAAAAAAAAAATTAATATAACTTAAAGATTTCATTAGTCTATTGTAAATGATAATTATAAATATGAAATATGAAAATGCCGCCAAAACCACAATGTCAAATTATGACTTCATCAGCAAATGTCAAATCGCTTATAAATGTTGTTTTCTGTGGTTCTCAAACTGGAAAAAGACGTAGGTGATGGACGACACGAGACTGGTAGTGTTTCGGGAAGCATCGTTTCGTCGACGTCGTTTGGTGCAGTCGTGTGAGCGACGAACGTCGGTGAAATTACGTGATGAGCGCCCAGCAAAAAATAAACATACTTTCTCGTTGACTGTTCAATGAGTTTTTATATAGTAAGATAAGAAAAATGAAAGTTTAGCTAAGTATATACAAGAACATATCAAGTTTTTTCATAAATTTTATATATTTCCGGTGCAGCGTGCAGTATCTAAAAATCCAGTATAATTTAATATTCGAGTTCCACTTACGAATCCCTCCGATATCTCCGAGAGATCCGTAAGTGAAACACGATTCCTCAACTGAGGAAAGGGAGATTTTTACGTATTTGCTGTGAATATTTTTTTTTGGATTCGTCTCCTCACTCTTTCTGTTGAAAACGAACATGTGCTTATTTTGGATATTTCATGAAAGGAATTCATAGTTCTAAATGTTGTGACGTGAGAAAATGTTCATGTTTTTCATTTCTGCATATTTAATTCAAGTAAATGAATCTGAAAAGCGAAGTTAAGAAGAATACCAATTCTGACAGATAAATTTTCACTCTACGGAGAATGTTGTTCCACTTAATAGAAAAATCTCTGCTGAGGCAGCGGTGGAAAATCTCTGAGGGATTCGTAAGTGGAACTCGACTAATAAAATAGTCTCAGCAGTTTAATGAAGAACCGAGTAGGTACCTATAACTTCTCGCAACCATGCGCTTGTTATTTATTTACACGAATATATCCCTTTTTTATTTGAAGAGTGTACCAAAATGACATTTCCAACTGATCATCTAACTCCTTGGTTAGAGATATTGCTGAAATGTCAAAATTGTAATCTTCTTCGCAACGAGGGAAAAAAATTATGGAACCCAAAACAAAAAAAGCTAAAACTGCCAACGAAAGTGAGACCCAATCTTTGACCAACGAAGAACCAACATGCAAACATTTCGTCACCCGAAAGAAACGATTTTGCAAAATGACAGTGGCCAAAGGCAAAGAATATTGCGGTGAACATGAGCCACAATTAGATTCTTCCGATGGTAGAGTTGAAGTTTCGGATGAGGGAAGAATACCCTGCCCACTGGACTCTAAGCATTCTGTTTACAAGAGGAACCTACGGAAACATTTGAAAATCTGCAACGCTCGGCCAAAGGATCTGCCCGCATATATCGTTCCAGGAATCAACTGTGGTAAGGATTGTGAAAATTCCGCCGAATCAGTGGAGAGTCCCAAATTGAATGAAGTTCCTGCAAATGAACTGAATGCAATCATCGATAAAGTTAAAGAACTATATCTAAAATATGTGGATGGACAAATTAACGAATTGAAACATTCACACGCCGTTCTAGCAGACGAGCTTTCGAAAGAGGAATACGGATTTGAAACTAGAAAGCACTTGATACAAACCGCATCGCTACTAGGTTGTATAGATGATTGCGGTCTTTTCAATGACTCTGCTTGTTTTATTGAATTCGGAGCTGGGAAAGGTCATTTGTCTTATTGGTTGGCGCAAGTGCTAACTGGGAATGAAAGTTCCAAGGTAATCTTAATCGACAGAATGTCACACCGTCACAAGAAGGACAATAAAATCGAAGATAGAAATGCTGTGCACAGAATAAGAGCAGACATTGCTGATTTTAAGATGTCGGAACTGGATTTACTAAAGGATTCAAAGAGCATAGTTGCTGTTAGTAAACACTTGTGTGGAGCGGCTACGGATTTAACACTACGATGCATTCTACAGCATGCCACAGATGCAGTCCTGATTGCACTTTGTTGCCACCATCGATGCGAATGGATACCTTTTGTTGGTAAGGAATTCTTTCTCGATAACGGATTGAACCGAAAAGAATTCACGTTAATTACAAAGATGGCCAGTTGGGCAATATGTGGGACCGGGTTTAGCAGAGAACGGCGGAAAGGATTGAACACGGAATCAGTGACAGACGATGATGCTGTGGGCAATGTCTCGGTGAAAAAAAGAGAAGAAATCGGTTTACAATGCAAACGAATTCTGGACTATTCAAGAATGGATTACATGCGAAAGAACGGTTTCTCTGCCTCGTTGAACTTTTACGTCAGTAAGGACGTCACTCTGGAAAATGTTTGTATTTTAGCCTTGAGGAACAAGACACAATAAAATAAATATAAATAGATAATTAAGTTAAACTCCTTTTATTTTTTGTCGAAGTACTGCGCCCTGCTAAATCGTGACGATCCGTTGCTTTTGGTCGGTGTGTAGTTCTTGCAGAATCTCTGTCCACGGATGAAAAGATCAGGTCTTCCAAAGTAATGTACATATGCCATCGCGTCTTGTACGCATTCTTTCATGTGCCGCGGACTGCCTGTGAATATAGCTGGTAAGATAACCATTATGCCAAAATGTTCATCATTTGCGTTGTTTTGAATAGCATCACGAGTGTGAATTAAATCATCAGCTCTCAGCTTAACTTGATTTAACCGTATGTACAACAATCACTCAGTTTCTATTTTTGCATACATGTCCACATACTGATTGAACAATTGGCGGCATCTCAGAATATGATTGTCGGACGTTTTGACGAATCGTTAGTCTGCAATATGGGCGTAGTAATCCATTCCAGTGAATTTTTTGTTCGTATCCGCTCCTGTGCATATAATAAATGATAATATTTTCATACTTGTACTCAAATTAAAATGAAATAATAATTGCATATGTTTCAAGTATGTTAGTACAGTATAATCTCGATAATTCGTACCCTGTTAATTCGTAAACCCCGCTTATTCGAAATAAACTGCCGGTCCCTTGAAAAACTCGCGGTTATTCGTAAAAAAGCGGTGCTTTTCGGTCCCCTCGGTAATCCGTAATGATTTTCGTACCCAAAATCATTAAACGTCTTGTAATTCGTAAGTCTCTGTTTACAACCCCGTTTATTCAAAATTCAATATAATTCTTTGAGTTGGTTCATGTTTCCAATCTGTATTTAATAATGTGTTTTCTTTGTATATACATACATACATATGTATGTAATACTTTTTACTTTATATATAATCCCGTTAATTCGAATTTTTATTTTTTAAACCTCAATAATTCGTACTCCCGCTCTTTCGAAAACCCCTATAATTCGTAATAAGCTCTAGGTCCCTTGGTATGTAGTACGAATTATCGGGATTCTACTGTATTTGCTCACTCACTGGTAGATGGATTGACTTATTTGAATGTTGAAGTTAGTGATACTTTCCCTTGCCAGAGGAATATACCGGATATTGCAATGCATCGTGTGGGCGATGTATTTCCGCGACTCCTAACCCCTTTTAATTCAACACTGCGGCGTTGATTGATTCTGTCACGCGCGCCGTTCGAATTGGTCTCCAAGAAAAGCAATCGACACTTCACCGATAGTGAGTGCAATAATTCGGCGCTCGCGTTGTCCAGGGCTCTTTTATTGGGTATGATGACAATTGAATAGTCGTCCGGTGGCATTCTGTCTATTGGCGAACCAATTCACTTTGAATTTTGCAATTCGGCGATTATCCTGTTTGGTGCCTGGACTGAATCTCTCGCGCTGAGCTTAAGCCTGTAATGAAAGAACTTTGCAATCATTTCTGCTCCTCGTTTGAAAGTGGTAATAATGATACAGATTGATGATATATTTGGCTTTGGACTTTGAATGTTGGCATAAAATTGTCTCGTCCGATTTTTGTTGTACCGAATGATGCATAATTATATTGTTTAAGGATGTTCAGTTTTTAATATTTTGAGTGCTCTTTGCTGCAATTATTGTCCATTCGATCGATGTGTCGGAGCCAATGTAGTCGACGTATTTTGACTTTTGGACTGAATCCACATCTTGATAGAGCTCATAGAATTTGCGGTTATATCTTCTACTCCATTCGTCTTCCTCGCATATGGATCTAAATATTCGACGAAGAATTTTTTCTTGAAAGTGTTCTAAATCTGCTTTCCTTCTTATCGTCCAGCACTCGGCACCATAGAGCAAAACTGACAGGATCAATGTTTTGTGGAGCATGATGTTCATCTGCCAAGTTAGGAGTTTTGCAAGAAGAACGCTCAAAAAATACTTCAACGTCTCAAACAACGTCAAGTAAATAGTTCAAAAATTACTACAAACTGATGTATGTAGGTACAGATGAACCTCTTTTATCCGGGATGCTCGGGGCCATCGGTGTTCCGGATATTGAAGGTTTCAATAAAATCTCCCATACTCACACATTTCTCTAAATTATTGATAACACTAGTCTACAAAACTTTTGCCTTAAGAATGGACACAATAATTTCTTATAGATTATCTGACGCTGAATCTAAATCTGACAACAGAATTGCTCTAGTAGCTCAGAATTTTGAGATATACCAATCTCGAAGTGGTAAAAACACAGTTTTGGGTGATATTTGAAGTTAATTAACATCCTGTAGTACCTACTATACTTTTTCCCTCTCAATTCCATTTTAGTTTGTTTCGCTACGAGGGTTTTTCCTCTTTATTTTTAGCTACGGTATGTACTTCGATATTACCATAGACACATTATTATTCATTAAATTTATCATACACATGTAAGTATGTACAGGTAGTTACATCTCTATATATAAAACAGTTCACTGACCGACTGACAGACAACGCACAGACCAAACCGCTGGACCTAAAGGGCTGAAATTTGGACAGTACATTCCGATAATGACATAGACATCAACTAACTAGGTATACCGGAGCTATGCAACGGCATAAGAAATTCCATTCCCTCCATTCCTTATTTTCCTGAGAAATGCCTCGTATCTAATAAAGACAAACGGAAAGGAAATTGCTAACCCAAAAGCAAATCTGCGAAGATAGAGCGCTGATTTCAAATGGAAGCAGCCCATGGAAGGCTGCCGAAGAACTTGGTTTGAGTGAAAGCACAGTTTCAAGCCATTTAAACTACGAAAACTGTGACTTAAATGGTTGCGCACCCTTACCCATACGTCTGCGCACACGCACTCTTACCCTGGCCTGACTTCGAGGCAAGAGTGCGCAACTTGACCTATTTTTTTGATTAAAACATATGAAACATTAAAAAAAATATAAAAAATAGACGCAGCAGCGACTTTCCGGTAGAAGTTCAAGCCTCGGTTCAAGCCGTATTTCCTGATAATGAAACGAATATCGAGCTGCACTTAAGGCGCCAGGATAGTTCACCAAATCGGTACCAGCCAGGAGCTGCCGAATAATGCTAAGGGCATTGTGCATTATGCAGAACTAGGTACGACTATGTTGGGTGGCTTTGTCAGTATTTTGTAGAAGGCGAGTTTGCCTATGAGTTAGCAAGGAAAGTAGGAAAACTGCCGAATACAGGAAAAACTAACTGAAAATTAAAACCCAAGATGAAATGAAACGATGATGTTGAGATGGTCGAAAAACAACAACAACAACGATGATGTGTCATACAAAACTTATAGCACAGACAATAAATATATATTATTTGTCTGTGCTTATAGTGTGTATGCTCGTTTCATAATGCAAAAATTATATCAGTTTTGAGTGACACTCTTGTATAATGGTGTGTACCTCGCTTTATGTTTGCAGTTTTGCGTGATACCAGTCAAAACTGACACTCTTGTTGAATGGTGTCTATCTGGTTGACAACCAAATAAAAGCACACATGACGTAACTTGCAAAATAAGGTCTATTTGGTAACAGGCTAGTTTTCGAAAGTTCTACGTAAACTACATAGAATCTGACAGTTTCATGGCTCTCAATTTTTTTTACTCTCATTTGGCTCTGTCTTTGCGATGAATTATCTGCACGACCAATTCCTCGGGGTGGGCCGAGCCAACTCTGTCAAACCAGCCATCTGACAGTTTGTGAAATGTCATAATCTTCATTGTTAGTCGAAAACAAAAACAATTTGATAGGTTTGACCAAGTGCTGTTTGAAAAGCGTTTGTTTACTTTTGTGCAAGTTTTCTGTCTTTGAGAGGAGTTCTCTCTCTTTGAGAGGATTATACTATTTGAGAGATCTCAATTCCGTGTGCCAAAAAAGATACCAATCACACCTATAACATGACATCGTCTGCAAATGGATATGTGTGTATAGTCCAGACTTAACGGTTAAATTCACTATGTGCGAACAAATTTCCGGATATTAGAGATATTGCTGATAATAGAGGTAAAAATTGAAAATAAAAATTCTCTAAAAAATTACTGTTATTAGATTTTGCCGGTTATTGGAGTAAAAGAGATGTATCTCATATATTTCATTTGGAAAATATTTAAAAGTCTCAACCAAACTAGCAGATGCCTAAATGCTAAATGGCTCTATAGACGTTTCACTGTTGGTCGATTTAAATGTCGTTTATAATAAAAAAAAAAAAGTAATTTTTGTACGCAAGCTGATATCACTCGAACGAGATGATACAAGTATTAAGAGTTAAAAACTATTTAAATCATTTAAATTGCTATAAAAAGAAAAGATTTAAGAAAATATGTATTTCTCAGACTTCTTAGAGAATACTTCAAGGAATAATAATAGCATCATTACGACAACAAGTGTGGAAATACCATAAGGGCCAAACGATTATAAGGAATGGATGATCCACCCACAACAGATACTACTGTCAAATTTCCTGGAAATATGGTTCTCAAAAGCTCAGGAGGAATTTTATTAGATAAAATATATAGACTACAAGCACTTACGAAAATCATACATGAGGGTACTCATACGTGGAGTAGATGGTGACAGAAGGGTAAATAAGCTAAGGACAAATTACTGTATTCCGAAGGATTTCCTTCAAATCCTATCGTCTAGGGTCGATTACTTTGTTTTTCCTTTTTTTATTATTAAATTCCATACATGCATATGTATACACATACATACATTATCCCCGTTCCACTTCATATTATACTCTTTATTAGATGGGTTATGTTACCCCTTTACGCTACATAGACAGGGGCTGCTTTTATACTACCTACTTGTAATACATACAAACTCGTATAAGCTGTCTCTAATTTTCCGCCTTTCAAGTAAGTACTCGTGCATACTGTCATGTTTCATCTATTTTAATTGTAAAAACAAAGTCAACCCTTTTCAGTCGCTCCAGGACCACCTTCAAACGATTTGCTTTTATTTATTAAAATTTTCATTATTATTACACATTGACACTGGTACCGGGAACTTAATCTTGTAGGGAGTAAAGTCATGCGCCCCATGTCACCGCGTACACGACATGCCGCGCCGCGCCGTTTCCTTTGAATGGCAAGCAAATTCCTTCAAATTGCGACCGAAACGAAATGTATGTCATGCTAATCGGTGTTAAGCCCATAACATGTACGCTAGGAATGTATGTACACCTAACCTACAAATTACTGCTGTAATAGAAACACATGGCCCTTCGAATAAGTCTGAATAACAATATTGTCTTCCATAATAATGAGCCAAATTCTTTTTCTTTCTGTTTTGGTTTGTTTTGGCTGATTAGGCTGCACTACGGATGGAGCGATTAGTGACATGAAGGTTAACTGGGAGGACACATACTGCTTATCTTTGTTTACTCTTAGGTCACTGACATGGATGCTTAATTAGATCCAGAGATGGATGTTGATAGTGTGCAGGAATGGGCAGAATATGCTCATTTGTCAAATGGGATATGAAAGTGGATTTAACGAATTTGCTGTCTCATTGTATTTATTTGCACTAAAGGTACGTGTTTAGCAATGAACACTAAATATATAGTAACTGTTCAAGATATAAACATCCTTTCCATTATAATTGTAATCCACAGGGTTATTTGAACCTTTGACTATACTCTTGAGATAAGGGTATCATCCGTCGTTGAATTATCTGAGGATACATTTATTAATGCGAGGTCAGGGTTAAGTTGATGCACTGAGACCATTTATTAGGTCCATTGTGTCCATTTTCGCTCACCCTGAGAAACTGGTAAACTGCTGATTTAATACCAACCAGATAGTAGCATGAATCTCAGAAAGGTTTTTAGCTTAATTGTACGTAAGGTCATCTAGCTCTGTGAAGAAGTATGTAACTGCCAAGAGTCCTTCTGTCGGCTAAGGGCAGCTTAGTGCCTTGTCTGACTAGTTAGTGTTCCATACCTAGAAACGGATCACTAATGGATCAGTTCGGTGTCTGTCTGTCTGTCTATATGTCTGTATGTCCGTCTGTTACAGGCGTTTTTCTCAGAGACTATTTGACAAAATTGCTGTCCCCATACCTTACCTCCAAAAATATTGCATAGAAAAATCTGGATAAAATCACAAACATTCAGAATAAAGTGTAGATTGAACCAAAATTATCAGGGCTGCATTACGTTCAACAGCTAATTTTTTTTATTAATTTTTGTACGGAAATTTGTATGAGTGAGAGTGGGCACCGTAGCGCAAGTGCTTAGTGCGTTGGACTACTGAGCCAGCGGTCTTGGGTTCGAATCCAAGCACCAAAGAGTATCATTTGTCACGATTGAGCTTCTCAACTCGCCGTTCGGAGTCGGCAAAAAACTGTAGGTTCCTTCCATTCGTGCAAAAATATAACACGCACACACAAATGGTTGCGAGAAGCAGGCCCAGGTTCACCTCGAGCTGTAGCGCCAACTAAGTAAGTAAGTAAGTAAGAGTAAACATTGAATGGTTGACCCTAGAAATATGCCCTAAAAATCAGCATTGAGCTTATACATAAACCATTGATTTTAATCAACATAAAAGAATCTTGATAGGTTCCTATACAGTAGATTCCGCTTTATTGGGACGGCGGATAATCGGGACGGCCGCTTAACTGGGACAAATAGTCAAGAACAGAACAGAACAGATTGGTTTTTTACTTTATTGTCACATCGCATTATTGGGTCAGCTGCTTAATTGGGACAAAATCGGTCTAGACCGAAGTGTCCCAAATAAGCGGAATCCACTGTACTTATAATATTAGTGCCTGGCTACACGATCAATTCCATACCGATTCTTTTCAGTGAGACAGGTATATTTTATGTGAGTTGAAACGAGAAGGGTTGATTTCACCAAAAGCACACCGAAAATCCGATTTGATAATAATTCTCGGTGGAAGATGCATGTTCTTTTCTCAACGCGTTTCATTTCTCATACATTTTTTCATTTTTTTCCGACCGTCGGAGGGTTCACATCACGGAAAACTCAAAAAAATAATTCTCTGTGCAGAACGGAGCACGGAGATTGTGTGTTCTGTTTTCAAAGTGTTTCCCTCAACACATTTTGTGTGTAGCCACGGGGAAATTTTCAATACCTAGTATGCCATTGACCGTGTAGCCAGGGCCTTAGGTATCTCTCCTTTTACTTCATTGGGAAAAATTCCAAAACCCCACGCATGCGTAAATTTCTTGTATTCTTTATTTGTTGTTTTGTGTGGATGTATAACATATTCATTCTTCAGAGCAGATGAGAAAGAGCATCAGATAGGTAATTTTATTAAGTTCCTTACATTTTTGTTCATGAATTTATCAACATACTCGTATGTAAAAATAACTGATAGTACGAAACACTTATTGCGCAGGTACGACTTTTTTTTATAATTTACACACGCTAAAGGGGATATGAATACACCTATAATGTTAACACACAGCGCGAGCACATGGAGAACAAGAACGCGAGATATACAGATCGGCGTAGAGATAGGAGGCTCTGATGTAAGGTTTGAACCAACTCTAGGGGTGGTGTCCAGGATATCTGGAGAGTTGTGTATTATTGAAATGTTTGCCCTTGCATATGATTCACAGAAGTTTTTTCCAGATGTTTCCTATATTGTTTTGTGCGATCAATTTCTTCAGCCAGAGCAGACCGGATTTTTTGTTTTATTTGTCATTGTTTTTCTCACTCTAAAAGGTAACCATTGTTCCTCCTAAAAACTTTCAACAGCATTGTGCAGAAAACAGCAGCTACAGCTTAGAGTCTGAAAACTAGACACCTTGGTAGACGAAGCTGCACCTTGTTAATGTGGCAAGAAAACCAGCTTAGCGAACAGATGCTAGTCCCAGAAATATATTTGGGTGCTACGGTTTTGGGCTCAGCACGAAAACCTCAACAGAACGTATGTATGCTTATGCTAGTCCCTGGTGTATAGAGCAGTTCTAATGGATGTTGCACTTGCACCTCATCTTAGTTGTTTTAAAGCGTGCTTTAAGTATGCTCTAAAATCAGTGTGCCTTCCAGCATGACCCTAAATATTTTAAATTGAACAGTTGCTCCGTCAAAAATAACCTATGACCGGTACCTATACTCTTCTGATAAAGGAAAGCATATCCAGTTAAAGGCGGATTTGACTTCAGCATCGCAACTAACGAGCTTCAGAGAGCTCATAGTCAAAAACTGCGATATTTCGTTGTTATAATGGGAGAGCTATTTCATCTACATATTACAAAAAAAAAATTGCTGCTTGTCGAAAATATAGATTATGAAGCACCGGACGAAATCTGTACTATTATTACTTTTATTATTATTGAAGGGTGTAATGCACCGCGAACATCCCTCTCGGCTTTATTCCTATTGGAACTAGTTGGAGAAAGCTTTGCTCACACCTATAGGCCAGGTGAGAATTGCCTAGGTCATAGCACCTCATCCAGGCGAATTTCCCTTTTTTGTTTCCTTCGCTCAGTCTATTAAGTTTAAATAGGCATTCCCAGACAATCCTATAGATTTGATGAAATGGGCTCTGGTTGCCTTGATAGTGGCTTGGCTGTCTGATATTATTGCTATGTCGCGTCTGTTGTAGCGATTTTCAAGATTGCGTTGGGCACATATGTCAATAGCGCAGATTTCGGCTTGAAAGATGCTAGTGTAATTGCATATGGGTTCCAATAGTTTCCAATAACATTCGATAAACAAACATCAGCTTACACATTAAGCATTTTCCATTTATCCGTTCATTCATGCACAATTCGCTTTAACGTAATATGACAAGCGGATTGCTTTGAAATGCTTTCTTCGCTGCATAATCACCTCAAAGGTGAACCACCGATGATTAGGTAATAATTTATATTTTGTTTATCGAATGAATTTAACTAAAGCCCCTTATTCCCAGAACAAAAATCGTTGCGAGAAAAAAACTCGTTGCGAAACAAAAATCGTAGCTTGTGGTGCGAGATTTTGAGGGTAAATTCCTAGAATTTCAAATTCCGTAACAAGATTTTTGACGTACGAGTTTTGACATTTTTCTTTGTCATTTGAGAACTTTATTTTTTGTGTTATTTTCCTCTTATTATCACTCATATTGAATTAAAACTATTTTGAACAACAAATTTAAATTTTTTAAAAGAGGAAATGACGTTTAAAGCGGGAAAATGTGTAGTTTCCCTTTTTGCTACTCAAAATTAATACAATTACAGTAGAAGCTCGAAAAAGTTGATCGAAATGTCCCAGAGCTTGTCAACTTTTCCGAAAAGTCAACTTTTCTGGACAGTTTTCAAAATCTGTATATGGTGGGTTTCGTTATTTTCTGCGCACCATTTGATCAATGCATTCACGCTTCCAATGGCTTCTGGATAAGAAATTTTTGTCGCTTCCACTGTCTCGATATCTTATTCGTCGTTATGAGTACCAGCTTCCTCTATCTCGCCCTCTTCTTCAATTGAGACCGTATTCCACTCTTCAATCTCTTCCAAAGTCAAATTCGAACTCAATCCTATTTTCGACAGTGATGTATTGACTTCTTGAATTTGGTCATTGTAGGAATGATCCGAAGCAAACAAATCGAACAGAGGAATGTTATCATCAGCATCAAATTCATTGTCATCCCAATATTTAATCTTTTTCCATGCGTTTTGCAGAAAACGTTGCGGAAGTTCATCCTAAGCAGATTTGAGCAACAAAATGCTATCGCGAATATTATGCTTTTTTAACAAAACTTCTATTGGCATATTTTCTTGGGCCACAACATTGCACAATAGCTTGTAACGACAGCTTAATTTGACCAACTTAATGGGATTCTGGTCCATGGGCTGCAAAACTGCTGTAACATTTGGAGGTAAAAGAAGCGCTGAAATGTTACCATCGTCAGTTTTAAGCAATTCGATAAGTTTGTGCGCTGTGCAATTGTCAATCATTCATCATTGTCGCTTTCGACGACAAATTGTTTTCGGTTGAAAATCTAAGAACCTAAATAAGAAACGACATATTGATATTGAATTTGTAAAACTGACACAAGTCCGGTTTACCTCTTTTACGAACGAACCATGAAACCATTCATAAAACAGTTTTGATGTCATCCAAGCTGATGGCGAATTAGTGTAAATTATCGGATTTTTGAAGCCTTTAAAACAGCGCGGATTTGCAGATTTACCAATGACCATTGGGCTTACTTTGTGTGAACCCTCAGCGTTTGCACACAACAAAAATGTGATTCGCTCTTTTGGGGTTTTTCGGCCAGGTGCTGTTTTTTCAGTTGGAGCAACGTAGGTTTTCTGAGGTAACAAGCGATAATATAAACCTGATTCATCCGCATTGTAAACTTAAGCATCGCTAAGTCCAAGTTCATTAATCATTCCTCTCAATTTTCTTATAAACGGTGCAACTTGCGATGTGTCGCTCGAAAGAATCTCACCACACACTTTAAGATAACGAATTCCATGCCTCTTTTAAAATTTTGCCAACCATCCATCGCTCGCATTAAATGAATTGACACCTTTTTCCGGATACATTTTTTCGAATAAAAACTTAGCTCTGGCCTTGAATACTGGACCGGTAACAGTACAATTTCGAGTACGCTGATTTAAGAACCATTCGTATAATTTGCTCTCTACCTTAGGATATTCAGTCTTATGAAGAGTTTTTATTTGAGCATATTCAAAGTTGTCGACTGCTGCTGCGAGAAGGGTTTGACGATTTTTTTGTTATCTTGGAAATTGCCTGCTTTGTGACACCATATTCGATTGCCAAACGACCGCCGCGAACACCATTGTCAAGTTTCTTTAACATTTCTATTTTTTGTTTTAAATTTAATCGAACTTGTTTTCGTTTACCATGTTTCTTTGCCATTTTTTTGCTCAAATTTAGTTAATTATCGGACAGCAAATAAAATTCAATGTGCAAATGAACAATACGTAAGAAAAAGTCAGTAATAATTTAAAACAACGGGATTAAACATACATAATAAGGCACGCATTTGCCATGGAAACATACATTTCTTCGGAATGCGTAGCTGCTGTGTTATGTTTTTTACATCGTTAAACCGAATGCAAGTAAAAAAGAATCACGCTCTAAAAATTTGACCGAAAGTCAACCTTTTAAGGCAACGTATGCTAGCTCAAATTTGGTCAACTTTTCTGTAAAGTAAACTTTTCTGAGAGTCAACTTTTCCGAACTTCTACTGTATTACCTCTTTCATTGAAAACAATGTCAAAAAATCGCACCGAAAAGTAAATCGTTGCGAGAAAGAATGGTTTCTCTACGATTATTTTTCTCGCAATGATTTTTGTTCTGGGAATAAGGGACTTAAGTAAGCAGAATGATTGCAAAATAACTACAGTATTGTACTATTAATGAGTTTAGTACATATATATATAAGCCCCGATTTTGAACACAATAAAATATTCTTAAAACTCATATCGAGCGGCCAGTTTCACTCTATCAATATTCGGCAAATTCCTAGTGGGTAGCCACACTTATTATTTCGGCTTAGAGGAGCTATAAGTTCTCTACCAGTAGGGACCCTTAGACTAACATCCATTACATGACGATCCTGCCTGTCATTCATTACACCAGTCTTTCTTGGGATTTCCTAATCCCATGGTCTCTAGGAAAGGGTATAGTAGGGGAAGCTTATTAGTCATTGTATCGTGGTATTTATGGCTGATACATTTATCTTTTCCTTTTCCTTCTTTAGCCATTCTTATAAACGTCCTATTTGCAGCTTCTTCTACTATGAGGTGTAGTGGAGTAAGTTCCAGTAGCACCTCAAGTGCTGCAGTCGGACAGGATCTCATTGCGCCTGTAATGCATACTCTGTACTATGTTCAGTGTGTTTCTCATTGTAATTAGACTGGTTCTTTTAGGCCATAAAATAATCTGTGCTAGAATATCTTTCAAGTATCTCCAGCGGTTTCTCCTTAATACCATTGAGACTTAGAATCTGTATTGCGAAAATTTTCTTGTATGCAACCATTTTTCCAAGTTTGATTAGCAAGTCATGGCTGCATATAGCTTTGTTAAGACCTAAAGTTGTAATAAACATATTTTCATACAATCAGTCAGCAACTTAAACTATAACCTGAGAACAGAAGGAATCAGAGCTAGTTTTATTTCAGCACGACCTTCCCCATCAAAGTCAACGCAAGTCTTTCGTTATGGCACAGGTGATTTGTAGGCTTTTAACTAGTATTTCACTTATAATTTCAGGTAATATTTTCTTAAAACTCAGAACTAACAAATCACTTTGTGTCTCCGGTAGAAAATAATATCCTATTCTGCTTTATTTGGACTTGTTAAACGACACCCAAAATGAGATTCTAAAAAGATACATCTCTTATCTGAAACTTTTATTTGTAGCTGTGTTCCAATTTTCTACCTAAGACATTCTTTATCCCATCGCGTTACCCTTTAATTATTTTGAAACACGAATATACCACCTAGTTAAAGGACGATAGTGCCAGGATATCCCAGCAAACGAACATCGACACCCAGATAAAGAATGTATTGTGCATTTGTCATCCCGCCCTCTTCAAATAGCTAACGACAACAATGTAATGAATCTAATTAGTATTTCTAGGCTTTAATGGCATTTTGCCTTCTCATTGTCTCATTGGGGTAGGTCTGAAGGAACACTATGTATCCAATCAGAGTTAAGCTTCACTCCTTTACAATCCATTCCAGAATTTGTTTGACTTAAATCTGCAGTTTCCAAGTGCTCCAGACTATGTGAACATAATTAAAAGATAAATCTTTAAGCCACCTTAACAACGAAGATTGTTTCAAGTAACAACGGATAATATTCTTTTACTGATTATCCGCCTTGTGTAGGTCGTATTTCATATTTTCTGAATGGCATTCCAATCAAATGCCTAGCTGTTTTTCTTTTTCCCAAAAATATATACAAATATACATATGTATGTATGTACATGTCCATAATATTAATTCATAGTAACTGTTTCCAAAACAAATTTTTTTGAGTTTTGTATGGAAGGTATGTACCTATTCGTATGTACATAGCTTCATCCACAATTTCACAACATTACCATGTAATTAAAAGAAAATCAAAGTCAAATCAAAAATGCTAACCCACAGGAACTACCGCTACAATCGCACACGCATATAACAGCAAAAAAAACATACCTACCACCGAGGTGTAATGATTTTCAGGAAACAGGCTGATGGATTGGGGTTGATGTTGGTCGCCGCCGCCGCCGTCGCGTTGCATGGAAACACCTTGTGGTTTTGAAAAAGTTTCCTTTTCCATATTTCAAGTACATAATAATTACAAGGTAATTACCAAAATTTCAATTTTTAACATATCAAAGGAAAAATGTATACTTTGTACGGTTTCGGTCTGTGCACCGATTTTAATGGAAAACAAATTTTCCGTCCCGAAATTCAAACCGCTAAAAAGCTTAACGAGAGCAATGTTGTCCTTAGAATCGACGGAAAGGAGAAAAATAAGATAGAAAAATTATAAATCAGTATCTGTCGGAGCTCATGATTCTATACTTCAGTAGGTACTTTACCTTAACGAAGAGGTTGGTCTCAACTTACTGTGTAATTAGATATATTTATAGTTGGATTGCGGTGTTTAATAAGCTTTCAGGATACATGGTCGATGGAGTGCATGCAACTGTCGTATTTAACTTTTTTTTTGACATTGACATACATAACATGTTATGGGACATATGTATCTACGAGTATGTAATAACGGTTTTCATAATCACACGTGTGCATGAGTTTCTGTCAAGACTTTGGTTAATTATAACTTTTATAGTTGCTTGTTTCTCAAGTTTATAACTTTTTTCAAACTTTCAGATTTCTTTGCGAAATTTCATCAGTAGATGAATCGTGAAACCTGAAACGCATTCGGCTAGACGAAAGAGTAGATATGTATTACTCGTGGTATACAATAGAAAGTTGTCTTTTCCTTCCAATAGGATGTGTCTAATAATAATTGTTATTCTTTACACAATCTGTAAAAACAATATGGAGTGGAATTTCCTTCATACATACATACATACATACATCTTCCATCTAGAATTCATTTATATGTTATTTGTGAATACATAACATATTATGTACGATAAAAGAGTCCTTAACCCATTTTCTCCACAAGAAAGGGTAATTTAAATTCCGTGTTAATCTTAATCGTTCATGTTTACTTGCTACTCCAAACTGTTAACCCTTTCCATCCCAAATTATTAATCTGTTTGTTAAAAACTAACTTTGGTGTTTTTGGGGATAATATGGGCATTCTAAACATAACTGCATCATTTATTTTTTAATGGGAGTCATTGGGTGGGCGTGGCTAAATGGTAGCCATATGGCTATATGGGGTCCTAACTCTAAATCAAAACACTTTTTTCTTTTCAATTTTGTTTTATATTTTACAAAATTCATATTTAAACATTATCATTTCCACAAAAATTTATTTTTTTTGTATCAGCACTAATATTTACTTGTTCAAATCCGCGACCGAAATTCAAGTTTCGACAACACAACAGAAGAAGTCGACTTCACGAGCAAAATGTAAAAAAAAACAGGTACCAAATAAAAAATACAAAATTATTTCCAATAAACTGGGAGAATATGATCCTGCCAGATTAAAATAAATCAATTCCTTGAATATTAATTTTTTTTTGTAATAGTTATTTATAAAAATGTAAAAATGGCTACCCTGGGAGGGAAAGGGTTAACTGGTTCGAGTGAAAGTAAAATGTAAAATTTGCGTGGTGCAGACATGTTGTGCAACCAAAAAGTTAGAGTTTTGTAAAAAGTGCTGATATGTATTACGGTTTCGTCAAGATAGTTAGTTATAAATGTTGTAATAGTTGTTGAATCCTGCCTGTCTGCCCATTATCTGAAATGTGTAGAAGTGATATGTTTCAAATAAAAATATTAAAGTTATCTACCGTTATTCAGTGATATGAAATAAACTTGTAATTGTAGGTGTCCTCATATGATAACACTCGGAGGATGTGTATATGTACATACATATCTTTTTCTTTTTTTCTACGGACTAGCTGTTTGACAGTTTGGCACTAACTGAAGCTCTGGATATGTAAGAACAAGATGATGCTGAAACTCCAGACGTTTTCATTGAGCCACCGGCTGTGGGTGCCGATGATGGAGTGAACGTCGAGAGATTTTCTCGTAATCAACTTATGGGTCCAGCTGAACATAAAGATGAAGATAACAATATAAAAATGAAACAAGGGACAGCTGGCGCTGGAGTCAAGTTATTAGCAACTTCTATATTTATGGACCAAAAGCGCTGATATTCACAATACTTATATGTTGGTTCAGTGCCAAAAGGGAAAATCATAAAATCTAAACCCGATAGGTGGCGCTGGAGTCCAGTTATTAGATCTATATAATTATATAAATATGAATGTATGAATGTATGTTTGTCTTTTATAGACTCGGAAACTACTCAACTGGGCACCGTAGCGCAAGTGGTTAGTGCGTCGGACTACTGAGCCAGCGGTCTTGGGTTCGAATCCCGCCGCAAACACCTAAAAAGTTTTTCACAGTTTTCCACCTCTTTCAAATATCTGACAAGCATCAAAGAGTATCATTTGTCACGATTGAGCTTCTCAACTCGCCGTTCGGAGTCGGCAAAAAACTGTAGGTCCCTTCCATTCGTGCAAAAATATAACACGCACACACAAATGGTTGCGAGAAGCAGGCCCAGGTTCACCTCGAGCTGTAGCGCCAACTAAGTAAGTAAACTACTCAACCAAGTTTGGTAAAATTTTCAGAGTACGTTTTTCTTAATATGGCATACGACATAGCATCAGTGCGGTTACTCAACAACCGGTGGTTTTAGTACATGTTTTTAGTTATTTATTTATTTATTTTATTTATTTCTTCAAATGATAAGCTTCAATTTAATACATTAAAATATGAAGCTAAGGTTAGACAATTTCGATCGTTCAATATTCAAAGATATCAAAAATAATTTAAATATAATCCATACATCCATTTCGTAGTTTCAGGTGAAATGTGAATGTGAATAATTCTGGTCAATTAATATAGACAGGCAGACAGACAGCTAGATTAATAGACAGAGAGTCAGACAGACAAAAAAAGGAAATTGAAGCTGAAAAATAGAACAGCAGTGATTGCTTCCTACTATGTACCTCCTTGCTATCATACCAGAATAACTATTTGCGCGGGCAAATTTTGAGAAGATAGGTGGAGCAAAGCGCACGGGGTTACGGCTAATAAAAACCTAATTTTAAACATCACAAATTCAGATTAGTATTTCGCAGTTCACTTATAAAATGCGTTTCTGATATATATATATATTTTTTGTTTCTAAGATCAAGATTACACGATTCTTTTGTCCATACGTTTCGTCATTCGTCTTTTTGACAGGTATGTACATATGTACGGATCTGATTGCCTGGTTCCTGATACGTCTATTCGTGATTCTGACGATTGCAATTCATATTAAAAAAGTAAAATTTCAGGTGGAACAAACTAATTTTACTTATTATGGAAGTTAATTCGTACAAAATAATTACGTGTTTACTAGCAAATGTAAAAAGTCCTTTAAAAACAACTTTACAATTCACCATTAAAATGTCCAGCTTCGTTTTGGTTGTCGAATGAGAAACGTCAAAGATCAACAGGAAAAAATCTAAGAATTCAATCAATTCATTTTTTCGTTACTTCATTCCCCCTTACAATGTCAAAAAGACGAATGACGAAACGTACGGAAAAAGGAGTCGTGTAATCTTGGTCTAAATATCGCAACAATATTCATTTTTGAGGTGAACCTTTTTTTACATAGAAATTTCGATGAAAAGGAAAACATCCCTCGATATAAAAAAAAATTCAACCAACTGACAGTTTGAAATATGTAATATACAGCCAAATGCAGAATAAGCATTTCATGATCGTTTTGCAACATTCGTGATGAAACAACTTCCAGCTTAGCTGTTTCAACCCCCGGTCTAATCTATATACCTAATTAAAGAAGTCGACGGGGGCATGTGACTGTTATTGTATCTTATGTTGTAGATAGATTATGTGTTAGGACGTCGTCGGTCGTAGAGTCAATAAACCCACTTTACCTTTTAATGTTTTATGTTACGATAAAAAAAAAAACAGAAGTCAGAATCATTCCCCTAATCTGGTTTTCCTTGTTTCAAGATAAATTATCGACTCAAAAATGTGTTTATAATGGTAGTAACATTCCTCATATGACACATACAAAATGGAATGTTATGAAGTGTGTTTAATTTTAAGGTTTCAACCATAAATAAGGGATCTCAACATCAAATATACACAGAAACCATTTAAGAGGAATTTTGTATTAAACTGTTCTTCAAACTACACTTATTTTTGGTACTGGTAATGGTAACCTTTTAGCCCATTCAACATGATGACAATAACCACACTTCTGTTAGACCACACTCGCATTATTAAAACTATTCCTTAACTTAAACTCATTTAAATATGTACACAACATATGTAGTACATACCAAGAACCTACGTCATACGATAAAATAAATTTCAAAATCTGTGAAGCATACTGCCACGTGACAGCGTATAATGGTAACAAACAATGAAATTAAAATGGTAATTTTCAATTTGCAAGAAAGAAGTGCAATTTCACTTCGTAAGTGGGGCTGTGTGTATGGATAAGCAATTCATCATTGGGATAGAATAAATAAGACCCTTTTCACAATTGCAAATTACCGTACTCGTACCTACCTACTGCTGAAAGGACGAAAGGATAAAAGGATATCTCGAGTGTATGAAGAGAAAAAGCGTGTTTTTAGGTAAATGAAATGTCTCATGGTGAATAATTGTGGTCAGATGGAAGGAAAATTATTTCCATTTGTCGACTATAAATAAGCCCATTAATTGTCGGAAAACGCTGTTGATGACAGCCAGATGAATTGTATTTATTTCACATGAATATAATGTTTATCTTTAGTTGATTGTTTAAAAAATATGATTATTGGAATTATTTTATTAAAAAGGTTGTCTACGTGTGCATGTAGTGCTTTTAAATAATTACCGTCTACCGTGAACGATTTTTCTTAAAACTTCTTACACAGCACATTCAAAATTTATACGTGAATCTTGTTTCCAGCATTTTAAGCTAACTATTTCTTGACTTTTGACATTTTTAAGGAAGAAAAGATTTATTTTTAAATGACAATGGTAAAGTTAAGTCAGCCCAAGGAAGACCGCGTAGGGCAAATTCGCCTGATATGCAGTTCGTAGTAAGGGGACCATACTTGGCTCGCATATTCAAGCAGAGGCCTTACGAAAGTAATGTAAAGGGGTTCGAGAACTCCTTGGACCAACGCTTCACAAAACCGAGCTCAGAGTTGGCTCTGCTAATAATCCTATCAATATGGGACCTGAAGTTGAGTTCCCTATCACAGAAAACCCCAGATCGCGTAGTGTGGTGACAAAGGAAACCGGCTCGTTGCTGATGAGATAAGGTCTGGAAGGAGGTGGGAGACGTTTACGAGAGTACGTGATGACTTGACATTTACTGACATTGAGTACGATAAAAAAAAATTGGGAGATAATATGTGCCTGTAAATTTTCATGTCGTCTGCCTAGATAGATATAAAGGAGTCTTTTATGATACAGTCAACATCATAGATAGTTAGGAAGAAGATCAATGGTGTATCCGATAGAACCTTTAGAAGCGTTTACAGGGAAAATAAACTTGAGAGGGGGTGTATAGCAGAGAAATCCGCTCGTGACAAAAAAAAAAAGTTCAAGGCCAGAGAAACCTTTGCAGAGGAATATCTCTAAAAACCGATGCTTTTGTTAGAAAAATGCACTGTGGAGTAATGAATCCGAGTTGTGTAGGTTCGGATCGGATGGAAAAGTTACGTTTGGCGTCTACTTAACCAAAAACAGAAATCCAAAATACACTATCAAAATGTTTAAAACGGTGGAAAAAACATGATGGGCTGGTTTTCTTTTTTCTTGGCACGGGTGTGACCGATTCTAAAGATTACCACAAAAATCGGCAATTACCCTATAAACCCATTTTTTTTTTTTTTTTTTTTGAGGAAAAGAATCACATTTTTGGCTAGTTAAATTTATATTTTAAAGTGTGAGAAATACTATTAGTAGAAAAGTCATTTGTTTCATTACATGTCCTTCAATTATCTTTATGAATTGCGAGAATTAAGAATGTGCTATTTATATGTACCACTGTCCACTGTAGCAACTTAAGTATTTTCATGACATTTTTGCAAAGTAAAAAAAGTATACGAAGAATAAGTGAACCCACACCAGAAGCAAGTATTTATATGTACGACTACGTACAGCAAAAACGATTTATTTATTTTAAAAATATGTTCGGAACACACCACCGCCCGCACCGAGTTACTTTTCATCTGTCTTTCACCATTCACTTTAACCCAGCGGGACCTTAGGATTTCTTCCCAGTTCTTCACTGGCTGTGATTTCTCATGTCCACGCTATACTGCTCATGTCAATAGTCTTCGACTTAATTCTTGGAACTTATGGCAATTGTCCTCGAATCCACAACCTCTGCGTGGCGTGGTAAGGTAGCGATGAAAAGATAAATTTCACTGCACTTATTGAACTCAAAAATACAATTCATAACCTACATACTTTAATACGTACTTTCTATTAAGCAATTCTTACACTGGCCCTCACTCCTTATGTCTGCTAGAGGAAGAGGACAACAGCAACATCAACACATCACTGAACAAGGAGATTCATGGTACGAGGATGATAAGTAGCTCAGTATGTTTCGGAGAATATTGGGTGTTTTAAAATATTCGGATTCCTAATGGGCCCGCAAGGAATACTTACCAAGCTTTGCTTTGATGTTCATCTTGTTTGTAGAGCAGCCATTAGACTTTAAACACCACTTCCACATATCCATGATCTGGGGAAAGAGATGCCATTCAAGTTAGAATACTTTTCAGACGCATAAAGCATTTATGCTAAGAAAAAGTTGTTAATTAAATATAAATAAGCTTTGAAAAAATATGGTGATGGAAAATTTAAAAGGCAATTTTCTCTGAATATATTTCGGTGGACTAAAATCGTTCCTTAAAGTAAAACGAACAACCTCTGTGGAGTAGGCACAAGACTAGAGTACATTTGGAATGCAATAATACATAATGTAATTAATAGCTTACAACAGAACGCGAGTACATAAAAAATAACTAGAGAGATCAACTGTAAATGACTATGTTAAACATTGAGACGTTTTAAATATTGCTACAGGTTATTCAACAAACACGTCAAAGCTGACTGAATAAATTCATTCTTATTTTGATATTTGGAGAACTTCATTGGACTTGTCTACTTTATTTTTCTTTAAAACTTTTAGAATAATCTCAAATATTGAATGTTCTGAAATCGTATCGTATTTTAAACGAATTAATTTGACTATATGATTTTACCCCACGGCTCTAGCGATATTATTTTATTTTCCCCCAAATGATCAATGTTTTTCACTATCCAACACCCTTGCTTGGTATATACGGCGCAAAGGTGCAGCAAATATTTCTAAATAGATGAAGGATTCGAGATCCTGTATAATTCCCTTAAAATCTGGGCTAAATATATATCTGAAAACTGATTTCAAAAAGTTCCTAAATATCTTAAAAACGGCTCAATATGCGTAAATGTTGACAGTTTTAGAAAAATCAGGGCACTCATTATGTACTCGTAACTTCACCGAAGCGACGATTGTCGACCATGCGACAGCACCAAACGATGTCGCCATGAGTTCGCTTCAAGAAATTCTATAGCTCTCGTATCGTGGTCGTCTTTCACCCTCGTTTTTCAAGTTTGAGAGCCACTTAAAACAACACACGATACGACCGATCTGACAGACTTGGTCTGTCCGACCAGATCCGACAATGTGTACGCTAGAAACAACCGGTCAGACAGACATGTCGGATGGTTTTCAATATTGACAAAAATATAATTTGTGCTCTCATGACCGTTTTTTTTTATTATTTATTTTGTTTCTCGCCTCTATTTTCTTCTATTTCACTGTGCCACTGCCCTGTCACTGCTTAAGGGATGGAAACTGACATTTTTGAGTTGTACTCAAAATATTTTTATGATTGTAGTACTGAAATGGAGCCAATGTATTGAAAATTATCTTGCACATACAAAAATAAACAACTAAAAATAAATTAACATATTATTATTATTATTATTTATTTATTCATTTCTTTATTTTATAATGTTAGTAACAAAATGTGATTTTAAGAAATAAAATAAAAAACATTGCAAAAGCGTGCCGTTTGTCGGAAAAAATTGACATAAGTTAACTTTTACAAAAATAAAAAAAATTTAAATGTAATAAGTCTTATACGGTTGCGAAATTATACAATTACTAACATAGTGACTAAGTTATATATTTCTATAAAAGTTTCGATAGCTTAAGGCATGACTGCAGTACCGAAAAGCAGCTTCCAACCTCGTGAGCCGTTAAGAATTTGTAAGTCCAGTCTAAAAGTTGTCTTGGAAAAGTAAAGCAAGCGTAGCTCTGGCAAAATAGGACAAATTATGTTCAAAATATTGCCTCTTACGCGCAGAGCGGTGGTGGTTCGTAAAAAGTAGAATCCAGTCAATGCTGTGTATAAAACTTAAAACAAGTAAATGTATCATTAATGGATTCAATTTGCTTTTTTTTGAAAAATACAGATTGCAAAATAATTTCAAAGACGTTGGGGTAATTGTCATGTGAAATAAACACTTAGTCGATCAGTCGATAACACTTGGACGAGAGATGAATTTTATGCTTACGTGAGGCATGGCTATCTATAATGATATCTAAAACTACGTCGACTGTCTTACATGATGATGGCCCAGGTCAGAGTGGTTTGGAATTAAAAAAGGGTGAAGTTGTGATTAAAATCGACCATCGGCAACCATACTGCAGCCAGATTACGCAAAACATCTTTAACTCAAATCTTAATTGCTGGTTTTGGTATATTAAGTCAAAATAATAATAATATTTGGCTTCAGCAGTCCTAGGTAGAACCAAGCCAACCATTTGTGTGTGCGCGTTATATTTTTGCACGAATGGAAGGGACGTACAGTTTTCTGCCGTCTCCGAGCGGCGATTCGGAAGAGATGGGCACTGTGAACAACAACGGCGGGATTCGAACCCAAGACCGCTGGCTCAGTAGTCCGACGCACTAACCACTTGCGCTACGGTGCCCATATTAAGTCAAAGTATAGTCTTATTTGCAAACAAAAACTACTTACATAAGTTGATGTGCATACATACGTACCTACCTTTATGTTTTTCCTTTTACATTATGTCGTCTGTTTTTTTTAGTTCTGGACACACCAGAATAACTCATACTACTAATACAAAACTTTAATCAAATGCGAAAGGCTACACGAACCATTCGCCTTTGGTGTTGGGCTTCAAAAGTTAGAAAGACGGGACGAAATATTCTAACAAAAATAAATTACTAGTTGAGTCACGTCATCCTCCCACAGGAGTATCTATGAGTATGTGAAGTGAAGTCTTACAGCACAGTTGTTCAACTGATTTCGTCTACTTTTAACAGAAACTTGAAATAAGAAGTTTAAATTTAATAAATGCTTACAGCCTTTCTCCAGAAACTTGTCCTCATTTTGTACATTTCAGACCATTTCTTTATATGCAAATCCATGTTATATGAAATAAAAATATAATTCCTAGTTTTTCTATAGAATATTATTTATTATTTTATTTATCTCTTTTTTTATAATACTTTTTTACATTAAATTTATATCTATGTACATTATATTATATTTATTTAAGATCACATAATTTTAAAAATTCGTTTTCAAAAGCTTTGGTTTTACAATATTCTCTAGCAGAACAAGGAATTATTGACTCTTTTTGTTTGTTTCGCGTAGGATGTCTTTACCTACGTACATAGATGTAAGCCAATTAGCTTGTGTAATAAAAATAAATTTGAATAAGAAAGAAGATTAATTATTCTAACCTAGAAATATGTATAAATATTGTGAAGTTTTTATAAAAACATATGATTACATTCATATGTATATCTTGCAATACCCTCTTAAGACATTATACTGACGCAATTTTCGTTGAACATAAATGAATCGTTCGTTGTACTGTAAGAAGTTGGCCATAATTTACAGCGTTTTTGTTATTGTCGGCTGCTTCCATTAGAAAGTGCTATAGAAAATAAATAAAAATAATATTCGTCGTATATTATGATTCACATTCAAAGAACAAAAAGAAGATTAAATTTAAGCATGTCCTTGTTCGAAGAATTTGCTTTGAAGTAAAGCAACAGAGCTATACTGGCATATTGAGTGGTTTAATAAGAAAAAAAAAAATGTAAGGCTTCATCAATCACATAGAGTTCAATGTTTTCCTGTCACATCCGAAGAGAAAACCAATTATTGTAAGTGCTATTGAGCAGTACAAGTATTTCTGTACCATAGCTTTTGGGATCAGGATATACGAATACATAAGTACAACGACCCTATAAAGTTGATCAAGTTGGAATTTTCTTTAGATGCAATACCTCAACACTTAGCAATATTAATAATAATAATAATATTTGGCTTCAGCAGTTCTAGGTAGAACCAAGCCTAGCTTCCCGCAACCATTTGTGTGTGCGCATTATATTTTTGCACGAATGGAAGGGACCTACAGTTTTCTGCCGTCTCCGAACGGCGAGTTGGGGAGCTTAACATGACAAATGATACTCTTGAATGCTTGTCGGGTTAGCAATATTAAGCTTAGTGAATTATTTTAAATTAATCTGTATGACGAGTAAGTAAAAATCCATAGGATAAAATACGAAAGCCAATGGAGAAAGTTCAGCCGCTTCGTGATTGCCATTTCCAGGCAACAAATGAGAGCAAATATTTGTATGCTCTCTCTGCGCATATTTTCTTGTCCACCGTGATTTGGAACGGAACAGCCTATAGCTTGATTCTCCTTCTCTATTTTCTTATCTCTCGCTGTGCCAGCATGGTTGCCACTTAGAAGAAAAATTTGCTATCAAAATGGGGAAAAAAGGTCCCAAACGAAGAAAAAATTACCAAAACATTTTAAAGCTAGAAACGTTGATAAAACACTAAACAAAAATATTAAGTTTCCATTCAGCGAATCGTATGGTAACATATCCCTATTCCTTTTAGGTTTAGTATTCTAAATGGCGCGGCAGCGGAAACATTTCCAAGTGTTTAGTCTTCAAAGAAACCAATCATTTAAAGCGTTGATTTAACACAAAAAGGAGTCAAAGAAATAGAATAGATGGCGCGTAGAATTAATATCATATTGTTTTTTAACCTATCCATTGTTCATGTATACATAGGTAAGTTATAGATGTATAGTTCTTAACAACACAACATGTTGTATATGTATGGCAACTCTGTATTAAATGAAGTAATAAATAATAAAGAGACGTCATGAGACGTCAGTCGTTGGCAGATCTTTAACGAAATAACACACAACAGAAATACATTTTTAAATCTGTCAAAGGAAAGAGATTAAATGACTACATGGAGTGATGTTTGAAATGGACCCTAAGGACTAAGTTTGGCATAATTCAAACTTATGAAATTCACTCCATTATTGACCGACAATTCTTGATTCGTTTTTTTTTTTTGGTACTCTATTTTTTAAAAAAAAAACTACCAAAATAAAAACAAAAATCACCAAATTACCAAAAAAACTACCAAGTTTGGTTAAAAATTACCAAAGTGGCAACGATAGCTAAATAGCTATCGTGGAATCACTATCGCCGAGAGGAAAGAATTTGAGAGATTTTCTTGTTAAGTGAAGTAAACACTTTAGTCGATCAGTCGATATTATTTGGACGAGAGAGGATTTTTATACATATCTATGTATGATGAGGGCCTGAAGTTTTGGTTTCTAGAGCTAACAGATAGGGCTGGGCCTAATCCAGGACCTTATATTAGAGATTTGATGTTTATTTTCATAATGGTTAGGATGGTTGAAGGATGGTTGAATATGTATGTGTAAAGCGTCGGCCAGCCGAACCTTCTGACTTCTTACCGTGCTGCATTCAAGACAATTTGTTTTTATATATTTTGCAATTAATGCAGCAAAACCTCCTTATTGGGGTACTCCAGTGAACCAAGAAAATCAGAGCCAAATTGTAGGTGCCCCGATATGAGAGACCCTCCAAATTGGGCCAAAAATCATTGCGCTCGAATTATACTGTTGCATGTATTCGAAACACTACGAAAATGAATGAGTGATTTGTGGATTGTGGCAACAACAGATAAAAGCAATTGTTTTTTTTACAAGCGCATTTCCATACATGTAACACATATGTACATACACACAATCCACTCCGATACTTGTAGTTTCTAAATCACCTTGCTTTTTGTTCCAATTTGGAGTTTGTTTTCAAGCAATTCTAACAAAATCGTTGCTTCACGGTCCAATCCAGAGGTACCTCGTTTTTAGAGGTTCGCTTATTATTTATATGAAAAACCCAGTGTATGCTTGAAGTGCGGTCAATTTCAGAGGTGCCCCAATTCCAGAGTACTGTATTGAATACTGTATTGACACTCTAGCCACATTCTGAGTGAGTTTTGACTTAAATTGGGCTGTATAATAAAATGGGAAAAATGTCCTCTTCTTTGTTCCATTTCCAAATGTTATTTAATGTTTCCATCCCACTTATTTGCGTTAAGGAGCATAAAATACTTTTTAATCTAAATAGAGTTAATGGAAGAGTGACTTTCATTTTTATTTCGGCCAATAAACTTTTCAGTAACATCTCTCCTTGGTTCATCATGTATCCAATCAAACATGTCTTTTTGAACATATGTAGTGCATAGATACTCATAGATAACAACAAATACTGCCCCGTTAAAGAAAAAACAAACAATTGAAGGTAACAATTTATAAATATGCATGCATTTTCATTTCATCCGCTTTATACTGGCAAAAAGTATCTTAAACAAATAAACTTACATTGATTTACAATGCTCGTAGTTCAATGCAATTCATTTTAGATGCATGTATACATTAGCAGGTGTACGAGGCTGATACGCGTTGGTAATTGGGTAGGATCTGCACTACAGAATTGACTCGTTGTCAAGGGAATCTAGCTGTGTTGACAACAAGTTTCGTTATCTTTATCGACAATATTCTGTTTATTTTAAACATATATCAGTCTATTGTTTACATATACTTTGTGTCTGTCAAAACTATTTATTTATTACTTTGTTATGGCATAGGTAAGGTAGAGTCCTTCTCATTTTGTGCATAATCATAAATTAAAGTTTAAGTAAAAGATAAAAAAATATGACATACTTCACAGCAAAACTAATTTTAGATAACATCTCTAAAAGTAGTCCATTTTAATTGTATCAAAGGACTTCGTCTATAAAACTTTTACAGCTCTTTTGTAATCAGAGACAGACTAATCCTTGACTGTAAAAGACTTAACTTCGATGACCACCGCGGACGAGGGACCAAAGAAAGCGAAAAAGTATGACAACCCCAAAAGATAACATCCACTTTTATTTTATTATTCACTTTTTGCATTCAAATGCATAAGTGCACTGCGTCAATGCATAATTTTGAGTTATGTATGTCTCTGCAGGAGCATCATAGTCGCAGAGCATTTTATTTTCCATAAACTTTTTAAAATATTCACTGATTCTCCGATAGTGACTCCTTACTTACAAAATTAACATTTCTAGGGTGTTAAAATAAATTAGTGCATTCCGAAATATGAGAGAAGGAGAAACTTCGGTGGGTGAAGTGTGTGCACTTTGTACTTTGCCAACCATTTGAAGCTGTCCAGATTTTGGGGTGGCAGCAGCGCTGAGATAGACGATGAAGGAATACTTCTCCTAGACATGTAAATAATTTTGAATCTTTTTACAAAAGTATGGTATGATAAAGAGTGCCGGCAAAATGCATGCAGTTAAAAGGGCCCTGGCATACTGCAGGTGCTAATTTTGGATTCTGGTATAAATTAAGTTTGTCAATATGAAAGGACGATCAACTCAGTGTAGTTTTGCACTCAAAAAAGTGTCAAAGAACCAATAAAATAACCGGCCAAGTGCGAGTCAGACTCACGCTCAAAGGGTTCCGTAGTTTTAAGACTAGTTAGTTATATTTAAATACAAAGTACCTACCGAACAAAGGGACACTTCCTTCCGGAAAATATATGTAGCTATGGTTTGATTTGTCCCGGTTGGGACATAAGCGTCACCGTAAGATCGAACCGTTTCAAATATATCTTCTCATCTATAGGTGGCGTATAAAATCCAGCTCTGGTAGATGATTTCACAGAGCTTGGCTTAAAAACTTTAATAATTCTAGACCAAATTTTACAAAATGGTTCACTGTCACTAGCAGCGTAAGTCTTGTGCCGCATAAGTCTTATCTCAATTTTCCCATCACTACCGTACAGCACATTCAAACTGGCTTCCCTTGACGGCAGATCAAACTCATCGATTTTGACGATATTATCACCAATTGTCAGAAGTTCTGTCGCGCCATTCCCATCACAATTTGGCAAATTAGTTAAATGCTGTTCTTCGCTGACCGTATCCTGGATTAGGGGGTGACTAAGCCGCCAGGAAGTAGTTGACTGGTTACTTTCTTCTCGCTGAGAACAGCCTGCAATTGAATTCTTGTTCGAAAAGGTGACTTTTCTCCTAAACTTTGCTACTTACTTGTATAATCAGATTCGTGGATCGTGGTGCTTCGCAATCGCTGGGACCTTGTAGAGTTGTGTTTCTGGCGACTTTGTTCGTCATCGAACGGCGACGATGAGATGATCCGCCCACCGAAACACTGGAACGTTTCCTAAATAAAAAAGACTGAAAGTAAATAAAATAAACTTTGAATCTATAAAGCGATATACAAAGTACAAGTGCGTGCATACATACATTGTTGATATGGGTATATTCAAAATCTTTATATACTTGCATACGAACCTTGAATGCCTCCCTGAACTTATTGCTCATTATGTTATACAGCAGCGGATTAATGCACGTCGATAGATAGTACAGCACACCCGATATATACGTCATGACATTATAGAGCTTAATTACTATAGAATCATGATGGCTATCGCCGCCAACCCCATAGACAGCAATCAGCCGCTGTGCATGAAATGGTGCCCAGCAAAGGAAAAACGCAATTACGACCGCAACTGCAATAAATGCAATATACAAAACACAGGCACACATTAGATTCGTTCATAATTTAATACTACAATATATTTAAGGGGAAAATATTCGATATTAGGTACCTCCACCTGCACATTATTAACAGTAATATTATTGATATTTGAAATTTGACTGTACCGATGCCAAAACAAACAAGAAACATACATTGGTACATACATCAAATATAAACAGTTCATTGATACATACATATTTACGAAAGATATCGCAAATGGGTCGATGAATAGGCAAGTGAAATACGGATGTGCTTTCCAAGAAAAAGGGAAATTTGAATAGATACAGCTTTTATCAAGAGAATTTTAATACACGTGTATTGTATATGATACTTCATTATATCCTCTGTTAACGGAATTAATTAACGTTTGCGTGACATTGCAGAATTTCGAGGGAATCACTGCTTAGCTAACAGTTTATTTAAAGACGCGACTCAATCCCGATTGTTTACACGTTTCCACCGATCGATAAACCAGAATACGTAAATTCATCACAACTCAAAATTCCAAAAAAAAAAATTCTGAACAAATTATATGTACATATGCACGTATGTAGTAGGTACATCATATTTTAAATATCTAAATCTAAAGTGAAATCGAATTTTTATTGAAGCAAACATTAAAAAAAAATTCATAGGTAATTGGATTCGTGAAAACTCAAGTGGCCGACTTTTGGAGCTGACGGGGCCGACTGACTACTCAAGAAACAGACTTGCATTTTAATTTTTGTAAATATGTAGTTTTTTTAAGGTAGGAAATCCACTAATAAAGCATAGGATTTTCTAATCTGCACATTCCAAATATTCAGATAAACTGAATACTCAATTCATTGTTTAAATAACGGTATTTTGAAGACCAGTCAAACGTAAAAAAAAAGTTAAAGGGCCGACTACTGGTGCTGGTGGCATCACCCTATACACATACATATGTACGTACATATGTATGTATGTAGTATGTGCAGTCTCGTATGTATGCAGCTTCTTTTTTTGTACATTTCCAGCGAGTCGAAATGCGTAAATTCATCTAAAATCTCAATAAATCTCTCAATGTAGTTGTGGGTTCTTGACTTCTTGTCAAAAAATTCAAAACTGACTACAATAACGGACAGCTCTCATTAGCGGACAAAAAACTTCGGTCCCGTGGCTGTCCACTTAAGAGAGATTTCACTGTAACTGCAAATCAGAACTAACTGCAAGAAGAACCATAGTCTATGAAGTTTTTCCGCAACATATTAAAATGGATGTCAAAATGTAGAAATTGTTTAAGCAATCTCGTATGTGTATATTTCCGAAATATCGTAAGTCGCGAGGCTTAGCAGTCGGGTATTGTTTTGCTCATTGATCAAGAGCTTCCTTTTATTGGCTTTGTTCGATGAGGCCGTTCCGAATAGTTCAGCACAGAAAAATATCAGATTTTCTCGTTCAATGAAGGCGTGAATAGTTTCTGTCCGAGAGTGTTCTTGCTTTGTGTTCAATGACTGTGCTTGACAGCTTGACAGAAAACACAAGCACAATGAGGAAAAATAACCAAATAACAAATCAGCTGATTAAATGTTTTGACAGCCTTTTTTTTTGTACTGACGAAATACTCGGGGTTAATCCAGTAAAGAACCAGTGTCGACAACGAACGCAGGGCATCATATTCAGTGCGTTTTCAGTTTAGCACTGGTGGACATAAAACGCATTAGTGCATTTCCAGTGCACCTTAGTCCGTCCTAGGGCTGACATCAAACAAACCTAGTGTATCGACGAGATTGAAGTTTACCGAATGAACAAAAAATCGAAATTTAATTGAAAAAAGGGCAATCTGTTATTGTCAAATGCTATGAATAATCTCGAAAACATAAGTACATACAACAATCGAAAATGAAGTTGTCATTTTAGATTTTTGGCTTCAGCAGTCCTAGGTAGAACCAAGCCGCAACTATTTGTGTGTGCGCGTTATATTTTTGCACGAATGGAAGGGACCTACAGTTTTCTGCCGTCTCCGAACGGCGAGTTGGGAAGCTTTTACATGACAAATGATACTCTTGAATGCTTGTCAGGCATTCGGAAGAGGTAGGCACTGTGAAAAACTTTTTAGGTGTTTGCGGCGGGATTCGAACCCAAGACCTCTGACTCAGTAGTCCGACGCACTAACCACTTGCGCTACGGTGCCCGAAAGTTGTCATTTTGGATAACTAAAATATGATTGTAGTTGATCTGACAGTTTTCATAAATCTGTGCTGTTCTGTTCTGCCGTTTTTCTCATTGAACAGAGCTATTGTCTTTTACTTATAACTTTACAAACTTAGGTTTTACAGTGCTGCCTAATCACGGGATATGGCCTTAGTCTGACAGCACTAACTATTAGGGTAAGTTTTTACAAGTATCTGTAAAAAATGGCAGCACTATTTCTTTCACATTAGTGAAATCATATGTATGTATGTGGTCCAAACATCATTGGCGCAAAATTATAGTCGATTAAAGTACACTTTAAAATTATTTTAGCACGAAACTAAGCGTTTTCATAAGTATAGTCGTCATAAAGCCCACTTTATCGTTAGCGCTTCGTATTAAAGTTAAAATCACCCGAACCTCGTTTTAAATATTTAATATGGAGCTAGACTACTACGTTCGTTTTTATCGAAACTGTCACTTTTATGTGTGTTCGATTAAAATTTCTCATAGGAACGTTGCGAAATAGAAATTATTTAGCAGCATACTAAAAAGTGCCTATTATTGAACAAAAATTAAAGTATGCTTTTAAGTTTAAAGTTGCGTATAACTAGTACGGAGTTAAACTGATAAAGTGGGATTGACTATAAATTTGCGCCATTGATTCTATCTTTCTTTAGGTGGCGCCAGAGTTCCGGGTGAACCAGGGCCTGCTTCTCGCAAGATGCCTCATGACAAATGATACTCTTTAAATGCTTGTCAGACATTCGAAAGAGGTGGCACCGTGAAAAAACGTTTAAGTGTTTGCTGGGATTGAGCCCGGACAGCATTGCGTAGTAGTCCAACGCACTTACCACTACACCACGGTGCTCACTAACTATGCTCATTAATTATCGCCAGAAAAATATGTTCATATGTAGGTGCATGTACATATGTACATTTATGTTTGTATTATTCTGCTTTTACTAAATTGATTTCTTGTTTCAAAATGCTTCAGTTTACAACTTTATGTCGGTTATTGAACTCTCTTTTGTCATTTCTAAACATTTTCAGAACATTTGATTCAGAAATATACGAGCACGAGTTCGTCCATAATCATGTTTCGATCGTTTCTGGTTCGTAACGTTTTATGTTTAAGTAAACAATGTCCAAAACTGGTTACTGTACAGTACATGTTATCGTTAAAGTGCATGATCGTTACATTTAATTTTCCCCTATGGCAAGGATACTCATATGACCTGCATATGAACATTAAAACCAATGTTCTGCATGAATAATTACTCGACAGAACGCACCAAATTATCAATAAGAAAGGAGCAGCTGCTTACGCATGTAACGCCGAGCCTGCGGGGATCGTTATAGTTCGATAAAATTACTGTAAGACGGACTACTATTAGAAGGAAAAAAATTGAGATATCGTTTTAAAAATAATTTAATACTGCAAAATTTAATACAATCCTCGACATCAATCAATTTCGTCTCTCACACTATTATCGAGAGATTTCTGGTTAATTGTCCGGAAATATTTTACCGACAATAAGTTTATTGAACGCATAATTTTTCCCAACACTGCAATATAATTAGTCGAAAGGACAATATTAGCCGAATGAATAATTGTTCAACCAAACAATCGATGTAAAAATAACTTGTTTACATTATTTTGTTTTTGTTTTATTTACCAAGGGATGAAAAAATCAACACATCAAATTAACCCCTTTGCAATAGGTTGTTGACTTCAAAATGAACTTAAATTTCTATCAGAAGAAGTGTATCGAAAGTTAGATCATTTAACAAAAAAAAAACCCAGACTAACAAAACAGTCTGTTCCAATTCTAACAGCACAAAGAAATAATTCAGCGTGTAGTAAATTATGTACATATGTATGTATTTTCATTGTTTGCAGTTTTTTGGCAAAGTCGTTATGCCCGCAGTATTTTAATTGACAGTAGAATAGAAAAGAATAAAAAACAAATGGTAAAACTTTCTCTTGATTTTAAAATACAAAGTAAGAAACAGTTTTATAATCAATATGATTTATGGAAATACTATGCAAAGTAAAGAGACCGAAGTTTACAATGCTTTCGAACTACTTCTTGAGTCTGGAATTTCTAAGATTTTTCAGTTATAGTTTAGCAACCAGAGTTATAGTTATAGCTTTACGGGCAATTTAGGTTTAAAACAAATTTGAATCAATTGTGGTTTCTGACCGAGAACTAGACTGGCGTAGTAGTGTTATTATATAGTGCACTGAAATAGTAGACTAGATGCACATATATACATGCATATTGATTTTCTAAAACGTCCCGACATTTTCCGAAATCCGCACGAAACTTTGCGTGCATTTTTCCAGAGACGAATTTATGCTTTTGGAAGTTCGGTACGACCTACGAATTATGTAATTGACATGCTTTTGCATTTCAAATGTTTAAGAAGGTTTTTGTTATATTATAGACTGGAATAGCAAACAAAAATATATTAAAAAAAAAATGTGTATACCTATTACAATTACAAAAGTGGTCTACAATACCAGGAAGAAATAAAAGGCCAATATCTGAACTCTCTGCAGTACCAAAGCTGTTTGAAAAGTTAGTAACCCAGAGGCTTTACTTTTCAGTCAAAGAATCGATAACGTCAAAACAACATGGATTTGTTACAAGCCATTCAATTGTGACTAATTTATGCTTTTTTCCCATTTCTGTTAAAAATCTACGAAAAACATAAAGCAAGACTTTGTTAAGGTATTTGACAGAGTTCACCATGGATTACTATTACAAAAACTTCAAAAGTTAGCACTTAATGTAACATTCCTGAAATGGTTAAAGTCTTACTTGTCAAATCGGAAACAAATAGTTCAGATTGATGATTTTATATCATTTTTGCTTGAGGTGGAGTCTGGTCTTCCACAAGGTAGTCATTTAGGACCGCTTCTATTCGATTTGTACGTAATTGATGTACGTGACTTTTAAAATTTTCGGATTGTCTGATGTTTGCAGTCGATGTTAAATTATTTAGCCCAATATCTTCCAATCAGGACTGCCTAAATTTTCAAAGCGATATTGATTTTATTTTTAAATTGGTGGCAATGTAACCATCAATCTCAAATGATCAATATTTAAAATCTGTAGTGCCCACAGAATGCTGCCGCCCGTGGTTTTAACTTATAAGTTAGGAGGTGAGCCACTTTCAAAAGTCGATGAAGTGAACGATATTGGTGTTACCTTTGACTCCAAATTAACTTTTTCGGCGCACATTGATTTTATTATATCGAAAGCGAATTCTCTTTTAGGTTTCCTCAGGACAACTTTTACGGTTTTTAAAGACGTGTACACGTTAAGGGCGATTTTTTTGTCATTGGTACCGCCCATACAAGAATATTGCTGTATCATTTAGTCGCTATTTAAATGGAAATGCAATTACAGTGGACGCTCACAAATTAGAACTCTCAGAAGTTCGAATCTTTTTTTTTTTGTCATACTCATGCATTATATTTGGTTATATGCCTGTTGATATTTGATTTGCATGTACATATTTTGCTCAGTCTCGATCAAAAAGTGAAAATATTTTTTTCTGGAACAAGCTTGGGATGTGTTGCCATAGAGAGTACTAAAGAATTCTTGGTCCAACTTGTAAAATTCGTACTCGGCCAATACGGCAGTGACGATGATTTGCCACTAGCACAATTGGTACAAAAAAATCAGGACTACAATTTAGTTCTTCAAATAAATCAAAATCTCTTAGCAGAAATTTATCCAAATATGTAATTATAGAGAAAACCGAAAAATCGAATAAAGACGTTTTTGTTGTATGAAAGATCTGATGATAAACTCGGTAGCTATGATTATGGTACAGATAACAACGAAGACGATGTTGTCGATGTTGCACCAGTTGTTTCTCATTATACAGCCATTGAAAACGTCGATAATTTAATACATTGATGTAAAAAGAGCGAAATGCGCTCCGTAACGGTATCGTTATATCAAATTCAATTAAACCAAAAAAAAACAAACAAACACAACTGATTATATGTTTACAAGAAAATAATTATTAACTAATAAAATAGATGAAAAGATGTGAAAATAAAATGTTTGGATGCTGTTTTGTTTCACTCTTTTTAAGTGAATTAATAAAACGTCCAGAAATTATTTCGGAAATTAAATTACCCGACGAGCACAGTGGTTCTTATTTCTGAGCGACCACTGTATAAGGATTGAAAGAATACCAAGAAGGTTCACGCGTTTTGCGTTAAGAAATATGAGATACGTAGTTGGCGCTACAGCTCGAGGTGAACCTGGGCCTGCTTCTCGCAACCATTTGTGTGTGCGTGTTATATTTTTGCACGAATGGAAGGGACCTACAGTTTTTTTTTTTGCCGACTCCGAACGGCGAGTTGAAAAGCTCAATCGTGACAAATGATACTCTTTGAATGCTTGTCAGACATTCGAAAGAGGTGGGCACTGTGAAAAACTTTTAGGTGTTTGCGGCGGGATTCGAACCCAAGACCGCTGGCTCAGTAGTCCGACGCACTAACCACTTGCGCTACGATGCCTGGTTATCTTTCAAGATGCGCACTAATAGATTACTCTAAAACGCCGACGACAAACTTGGTGCGTTTTTTTTATAAACGATATTTTAAATATAATAACATTAAATCTCAAGAGCTAGTTGCACTTGTTAGTTGGTACGTTCCCACTCATAGAAGTTATCATGGTCTAAATAACCTAATAACTCTTTCTTTAATGTTGCTCAATTCTATTTGCAATAAAGTCGATCCTTGATTAGGGATAGTTTAAAAAATATTGTTAAAAATATATTCAACTGTGGTTGAGTTGGTATAAATTAGTTTAGTGCAAATAGTTTTCTTTTTTTTTGTAACAAATTGTAAATCCATTGATGAATAATAAATAAATAATAAAATATTCCAAAGCTGGTCAACGTTTCTGGAGACTGGAGATTGGAAATTTTAGCGTCTACCAACCTCGACGGGCTACATGGAAATGAAATATTTTCAAGTCTAAGAAAGTAGAGACCCCTCCATTATGCGGCAGGTGACAAAAATAATAATCCCAAGAATTATGCGATTTGGATAGAATTTGGTAGTGTTTTTCACTAAATAATAAAATTACCATATGCTTCCCCTCTGTTATCACAATTTTGTTCAATAAATAAAATTTAATAAAATTATTATTCTTACCCAACATTTTTAATACTCTCTTGGTCCCCTGATGATTCTTACTGCGCACGCAATTTCCATTTCCAGATCGATACAGAATATTTCCATTCGTTTTTAATGAGTTCGCCTGATGCAGTTTCACTCCAATCAGCAAATACAAAACCAGTATAATGGTCATTGGTGCAAAGAAAAATAAGAACGTCGATAATTGGAATGAATACTCTACGATTATCCTGACCACGGTGCACTTCTTCACCCCAAAGAAGCTGTTCACCCCGAATTGCGCCGCCTGCGGCAGAGCGGTCAACAACGATACCAGCCAAATTAGCAAAATGATTTTGGTGGCGCGGTTTAATTTGGACATAGCATGTGCCAGAAACGGATGGCAAATTGCCACGTAACGTTCCACGGTGAAGGCGGTTATTGTTAGGACCGTTGCGTTTGCAGATGTCTCCGCTAATACTCCTCGACCCACACAAAATACCTCACCAAACACATACGGCCATTTGGACCAAATGAAGTAAACCTCTTGGGGTACACCTGAAATCAGCAGCAGGAAGTCGGATATGGCCAAGCTGAAGAGGTAATAGTTGGTAGCCGTGTGCATTGAGCGGTGCTTTTTAATCACAATACATGTGCTAATGTTACCCACTACTCCGGTTACGAAAATAAGAGAATAGATTATCGTAACCGGTATCACAACGTTGAGAGAGTCTCTCGTTGGACCAAAAATTTCAGTTATATTTGGGGCGACTGTGGATTGGTTTATCATTTCCAGGAATTGACTCAGGGATTCATTTGCCCGGCCATAGGAATTCCATAGTATCTCCAGATCCCACGTTGTGTTGGCAAAGTCATCCATTGAAAAACAGCTGTTTAAGTTTTACTGAAAAGAAAGAAAAGTATTACGTGTATGTGTACATATATATATACTATATAGTTTGTAAGAAAGTGAAATGAGTAGAAAAACAACAATACTGGGAAACGAATTGTAAAAAAATCAGCACACATTATGTTGTACATACATATAATATCTGTATATACTAATGCAAATATTAAAGACATTTTTCTGGGAGGTATCCATCAGTCATCAAATCGTGGGATTTATTTTACGTTAAATATGTTAAAATATTGTACAATATTTTTAGTTAAGTAGGTAGAAAAAGTATTCTCATTAATTTTTCTTGTTACTGCAAAGTCCACTCTTGAGCATCTTGAGCTCTTGAGCTTTTGAGCAATTGGTTGTTTGGAAAACATGAATGAATTCTCTAAGTTTAACCCAGCAATTCTTATGCCTAATAAGGTGCCATTTTGAGCCATTGCGTGCCACCATATACATATAACACAAAAAACGTACAGGAACATAATTGACAGAAGTGTGGATTTTTTATTTTGATTTTCAAATTATAGGTAGGATCGGTTGTTTTTTCATTTGTCTTTAAATATAAACGCAAAATGGTTAACGAATTTGCAACCAACTCGTTTGAATGTGGTTGAATCAAATCGTCCTCCAAATCTTCATCACTGTCGCTGTCATCGTTGTTGTCGAGCTGTGCAGATTCGGATTCACATTCACATCTGAATCTTTTTTAAAAAAAAAAAAACTAAGCTTTGAGTTCGTATCGACCAATATACCAATCTTGTAGTGTGTGTTGTAACCCCTACTAACAAGAAATTTGACAATACTCTTACTCACACATAACGAAATCCCGATTTTCTACGCCAAATAATCTCTTCGAGTTATTGAGACATTCGAATTATCAAATAAAAATTACATGTAAATTTCAGTCTTGGCGCTATTGCCAACCAATTTTATTTGAGTTATAAAATATTCGAGTTATCAAAGTTCGACTTATCGAAGTTCGACTGTATGTACAAACATATAGATAATGATTGGTACGGTGCCCGGGCTAATATGCTCGCTAAAAAGGTAGTTGCATGGATAAGTCTCTACAGAATTTTAGCCAGCCATTTTATGTCCGGGGCATTTATTTAGCGGCGGAACTTTGACCAGCGTTGCCAGTTTAGATAAATTATTTTAAACAAATAAATACTAAAATAATATAAATTGTTATTTTGTGATAAAGTGTCAGGTGGGTATGTGTGTTTTATATACATATTGCCTATTAAAATTGATATAAATCTCATATTTTCCATTTTCAGTTTTGAAATTTCAAAGCACGCCAATGAATTCAACAAATTCGTATGAAATCTGACATGTTTTATGATTTATTCAACGAAGCGGGAAAGTTACATGTTAACTATACTAAAAATGATATATGAGTGAGTGTACATATGTATGCACATAATCGCGTAGTATTAAACCGAATTGTAATTTAACACACATTCATTTTTTATACTACTGGCAATGCTGGGGAAGTCAAAGAAAAAATTAAAATAATCAGGAGCATACAGAAAAAATGTTTTGGACAAGGATTGATTCATCAATTTTTACGACGAACTCTACAAACGAAATTTATCTTCGGTTTGCATGTGCATTTTTGGTGACCAGGGGAAATTAAGTTTATCACGACCACAGTACTAGCCTTAAACTAAAATTTTAAACTCTCGTTCAGGTTAAGTTGACATAAGCCATCTGGATTTGAACCGTGAACCTTCAGCGTGACAAGCGACGACTACTACTATGTATGTATACGTATAATATATTATACATTATTATACATACATTTATACATATGTATGTATGTGTATGTTTGAATGTTGCAAAAGTTCTCCGTTAAATAAATAAAACTCTTGATAAAATTAATCTCTCGTTAAATTGAAGTCTTTCTTTGGTCCCTTGAAAATCTCTCGGTAAATTCAACAAACCCTATATGTATTTATCTACACTCGTTATTTTGAAGCGATTGTGTTTGCTGTTTTCCACACAACACGCTATAAATTTAAGTAGACAAGACGACTTTTCGATAAATTTGAACTAACGAATACGTTCAAAATACTGGAGGAATAAGTTGCTTGTTTGAACCTGTATAACATTTTTTCTCTACGTAATTCATTTTGCATTTGACCGTAATCCATTATGTAATGTATGTAGGTAGGTATGTAATTAGTCGACATACATATAAATATGAAATGATTTTTGAAAAAATGTGCGTGCTCTCGATAGTTTGAATTATGTTTCTTATTTCCTCTCGATAATTACAACTTTCGTTGAATAAAACTCTCAATAATTTGAACTTCTTGCCAGGTCTCCACAAATTCAATTTATTGAGAGTCGACTGTATTATCGTATAGGTTAGATATAGTTCTTATTTACAGCAGTCAAATACGTGATAGGAGGTAAATTGACAAAGAAATGTCATAATGAAAGCTTCTATATAAATGTACACAGTACACACTTTTATTCGTTTTCGTGCGGCGTTTTGAAACCAAGACAAACGTAAGCCCTCAACATGTCGTTGTTGGTGAATAAACAATCTACAAGTCTCCTTCATATTTAAAAATACGAATAGATTCTCTCCTACACACCACCCTAAGTGCATTCCATTAAGAAGACAACATCAGCTAATAGGTACATACATATAGATAAATTAAACATCTCATCTGCAGGTTGAGGAGAACATCAACCAAACTCGTATTAACCTCCAACCCAGAGATGTTGTTTCTCGTTAGCCACTTCTGCTTCTGCATAAATTTTCCCAAAATCACCTGACACTCCCAAGCTTTATCCCCTATTATCGTACTTACACCAAATGTCTATATCCCGAAACTTAAACAAAACAAATAATCGGTTATGGACACCCAAACAAAACTTAGGAACGTCTGCAGCCAACATTTCAAAGGAAGATGAAAGAACGCAAAACGAAGTGTTTGCTTGTTAGCAGTTGCCGCCATCTAAATCGAAAAGATAATTATTCCAAAACGAACTTTAGACTGCGTTGCGTACACATCGTACGAGTATGCAAAACAGTACACAGTAATTAAGCTAAAACAACTTAGGACAACAGGAGACAGGACACCGACAACAGTGTTTGACCATCAATCTCACAGCCTATACCAATGGACGGGGTGTGTGTGGGACGTATTGAGATTCAGTATCAGTAGGGACGAGGAAAAGTAAAGGAATCTTACGCCCCATCACTTACGTAAATATTTAATTTCTATATATTTTTTTTTGCACATACTAGGAAGGCCGTAAGCGGATGTTTCCTTTTCGGGAAGTTTTCTTTTGCAAATAAGGTGGGCATGACATTAATCATGATGAGGGTTTTTTTTGTTTTCTTTTTGCGGGGCTTTGTACGTGTACTTGGGCAGACCGCCGTATATCGGTTTGTGGCATTAAAAATCGATTTAATATGATTTCAGCATATAGATAAATTGATTTCCTAAGAAGCAAGTTATTTGTAGAGTTGAGAACAACCGGCCAGCGTTGTCCTACGATGAATGGCAGAGTTCGCATCACGAAAGATAAATGATGGACATCTATGTACATAGTATAAGATCGCAGGATTTCTTCTCTTCGATGATATTGGAAAGGATATTTAGTTTAAAAATAATTGCTCCAGGGATTTCTGTTTATCTTTGTATGGGGAAGCAATGTACAATGGAATCGAAAGATTTATTGCTGTTTTATTGCTCCCCATTGATGGATACTATGAGACAAAGACTTCATAATCTTTTTTTTTGCTTTTTGCTCTTATTTTCTTTTTGGATTTTGGATTTATTTCTGAAAAGTGATTGATGGCATCTTAGACATATTGTTATCATTCATTAATCAGACCTCGAATCGAATGTATGTACGAGTATTTTGCATGGGTGAGTATGAATCCTGGCAGACGTGTCAATATTGATAATTTAATTTTTTTTTATCGAGTGATACTCGTGGATATGAATAATATCAATAGAGGAAAATGATTTATGAAAAGTCTACAGGCGATTGGGACTCGTACCTGACTCAAAAGAAAACTGATAATTCAATGTGTTGGACAAAAATCAAATATTGAGGCTGAATCACTTGCAACCTTCGAATTATAATAAGGATTTCAGAGCTGAGAATTCAGATTGTAATTTCAGATTATGTATTTACTTTTTTTGGGTATAGTTCGCAGTATTTTTACGTCATTCAAAAAGTTTAAGATTCAAGCTTCCCAGTCTTAAATGGTTTAGACCCAAAAATAGCAAACGTACACTAGACATGGATAGACCCTAGCTTACTTCACGATGTATCGTGAGTGGACACCAGGGCCTATTTCACCAAATTAGTGTCTTGTTTTACAAATTACAAATATTTAATCCATAACTTTGTGATTAGAGTGGAAAAACAATTGTGGAAAAAAAATTGGTGATCACAAATTTTCAAAATGCCTGTTGCACCGGATTTGTGATGGACATGTAATCTACAAGTGTTTTCTCACAAGTTTGTTGAACATCGCGATCGTGGCGAAAGCCTTGTGGTAAATAAACAAAAAAAATAAGATATTTTTTGGGTTTCTAATTAGAGGTAAAAAAAACATTTTCTTTGGAAAGTTTTCAAATTGTTTAACCTACGATGAACGAGTAGGAAACATATTTTAAATTCCGAACGTGTTGCTTTGAGTATTTTTTTATTTTTTTGTACAGACTTACAAAGTAATCTTAAATTACTAGCTTATTATAAATATTTTGACCACTAGTAGGCTTTCGGCTCTTCGGCAATTTAACTAAGAAGGGCTTGAAATACCTTCTAGTCATTGCGTGGCAAAATTTGAAGCGGGGAACCATGGTAAGTACCTACATATTTATGTATATGTACATATGTATGTATTTGATAAAAAAGATCTTTAGCTACAGTTGTATCATTACCACAAAAATGAATTCGGAAATGTATACAGAGTTGCTGGAAGACGTTTTGGTGTCTTATTATGAATGCGATCCGGATAGAAATTTCATTTTCCAGCAGGACAATGCTTCCGTCCACGTTTCAAGGCAATCGAGTGAATGGTTTTCTTCGAAAAGCCAACACGTTGTCCCTATTATAACCCTATCGACAACCTTTGGGGCATACTTGCTGGTAAGGTACATACATTCAAACGGGAAGCAGTACAACAGTGTTTTTAAGCTAAAAAATGGAATACCTTACCTAAATTAATCGAATCTATGCCAAATCGTATTTTTTCTATCATAAGAGTCATGATATTAAAAAAAATTATTTAATTTACCCAATGTAAGTAATACATGAATGTGAACCTCGATTTTCAAGATTTTTTTTTAATGTTTTGAATTTTTTAGGTGTTAATAACAATTTTTGTATAACAAAAGAATAAGTAAACAATTCAATGTTATTTAAACCAACAAGCATTTGTTTATTATAAAAATAATCGCAAAAATTGGTGTGCGTATAGACGAATATCTACCACTGTAGATTACAATAAGAATAACATTTTAAAAGTTGAGAGGCAACGCTATTAGTTGCAGAACTTTGACCAAGTGTGACACGTGCACTTTCTTATGACAAATATTTATTTAATTAACTGGTTGAAGATTTCAGTTCTACTCCGATGAGACAAGACGGTCAACCACACCAAATTGTTTCAACCCACGAAAAGCACACGATAAACTGTATTCTGAGAAAATCCAATTAATTTATAGAATTAATGAACAACTCTTCTACGTCTAAGCATATCTGCCCTAAACAAAAAGGCGTAAGGTGCGTGTGTTGATGCGTAACATAAGGAAGAAGTTGATTCGATTATTCAAATGTTGTATGTACACTGAAGCAGATGTTCGGCAATGGGTTTTCTAGATTCCTGTGTATACACATACGACCCACAAAAAGGTGGAACAGATATTAAAGAGAAATACATTTCGAAATAGGAATATATTGCAATGCAATGGCTTTATTGAAAAAAATAACTTGCTTGTTTACTCCTTTCATGTTCAGTGCTCAGCAATGTGTTGCGACCTAATCTGTTCTGCTTTCGTTGTGAAACCAACATTAGCATTTAATTCCGCGATCACATGTTGGTAAACAATAAAGCATTGCACATGGATTTTTTACATAATTTTCTTTTTATTTTTTTTTAAACACCCTTTTCATTGAAAACACCAACATTCCAATTCGTATGCATAATCTAACTACGGCATTTGAGCCATACGAATATATTACCATATAGCTGTTGCCCGCTCGGCTTTGCCCGTGGACTAAAACAGTCGCGTAGGAAGCAATCACTGCTCTTTTATTTTTCAACTTCAATGTCCATAATAATTACAAGTTGTATTCGAGATCGTAATCAATAGCAATTAACGCACGAAATCATTTCAAATAGTGGCATCTATCAACGACAGCGGAAGCAATTCTGGCCATCGCACCCTAAGGTATTTTTGAAAACAATCATCAAATACGATCCACAAAATAAGTGTGGATTGTATTTGTATTTTGAATGAGTGAAATTTCGTCCAAAAGCGTAATTTGATAGTTTTTTTTTTATTTTTTTTACTAATTTAAATAATATTGCGTATAAATGAACTTAAAAATCACACAGGATGTTCAAGAACAGGTACAAAGTTTAACTTCATTTTGTCAATTATAATTAACTAAACTAATTAGTTTTGGAGCTTATCACCGTAGAAATTTGACAGTTAAAAGCATACATACATAGATAGGTACTAACAACGCCTACATTGCATTGGGGTCAATTTATTAGTTGAGTTTCTAAGAGTTATAATTTTACGATATTTATCTACCGGAATTGGTAAAAACGGAGCAAACGTTAAATTAGTGAATTGGAATTCGGCCTGTTGAGTTCGTCCCGTTCTCTTTACAATTCGACGTCAACTCATGACAGTAAAACTTATGCACGAATGTTAAAATGCATGTGGAATTAATCCACCATCCCTCCTTACTGTTTCAAAATGATTTTGAATATTCCAGACGAATACATACATGTGTTCGTAGAGAACGAATCACGTGATGTTCGTCCCAGCCTCGACCGATACAAATGCGACACTGGTGAAGGCTAAGGTTGACAAAGATTCAAAATGATAGCTGATTAACTGGGCTTGAATGCCATGACTGTATCACGAGATGAATATTGAATCATCACCTTAAATATTCGAAGAAATCAGGTTGATGGGTTCCAAGAATTTTGAGTGAAGAGCATAAACAGACTCGTTGAAATTTTTCCCAGAATGGTTTGAGAATAAAAAGTCAGGCTTCTTCAATAAAATCATAACAAGTCATGAATCTTGGTTTTATAAGTAGGTACGGCCCAGAAGCCAAACAGCAGTTCATTGTATGGTCACCAGAAGCTTCAAATCCAATAAAGGCCAAACTACAAAAAGTCATGATGTTGATTTACTTCAGCAGAACGGAAGTGGTCACCGTCACTTCGTCCCGCTAAGACCTGGTCAGACAATAACTACAAGTTCCCCAACAAAAAAAAATGTACTTCATAGTTACATTTTGCCCCACGACAAAACACTGCCGAAAAAACTAGCAACTTTCTTGCGTTCCCAGATATTAATGAACTTCACCCAGCACCTTATTAACCAGATCTAGCGCCGCCTAGCGTTTTGGCTTCTTCCGAAATTGAAGGGAAACATCTTCATATCTCATGAGGAGACTATGAATGCAGTTAATGTCGAGATACGGCTGTTTGGAATGCTTCGGCAGGAGATTCAGTAAAGTGATCCCGAGCCGTGATGCATGGAACTATAAAAATCCTACCTCAGTAACAAGTGGTATTCGCATGGATCGAAGATGGACACCGGGGTGGGTGCTGGTATATTTGGAGCAAACACTAGAATACCAATACCAATGGGACAAAATCTCAGAGTATTTCAAGCTGAAATTCATGACATTCAAGTGTGCGCCAACGTCATCCTCGAATCGGGAATAAATGGTGTCCTCATTCATTTACTCACGGATAGTCAAGCAGCTATAAAAGCACTAGGTTCGAACCTGACTGACTCCAAATCCGTCCAGAACTGCTTCAATACTCTCCAAGACCTCTCCCATAGAAACCAAAGTCAAACATTGGTGCGTGCCCGGACATGAGGGTATTGATGGGTGAATGGTATTGTGAGATCCACAACTGCATCAAAAGAGTTGAACCTCTTCTGGTTCCCTAAAATGACACGGTGCCCTCCGCAACTAGCGGGTCAGAACCTCAAAAAAATAGATTACAACGCAAAGTATTTTTCAGTAAAATTGAGAGGTCTTTCAAGTTTTAAATTCGTCCCAAAAATTTCTCTTAAGTAACAAAACAGAAGAATATTGACTTGGTAATAATTTGAAAACGGTTTCTTCATCCGAAACCAGCCATTCCAACTTATTTACAAAGCGTTGATTCTATTCTAAAATTTTGTGTTTTTTTCCCTCGTAAAGCATGTCTGGAACGTTTTGGACTTTGAATGATTTCTTAATTTTTAAACATATGATTTTGTCCTTTAACCTCTTGTTCAATGCATCGTACTGCTGGGGTTACTATTCCTCAAAACGGTATTTTTCCTACGAGACATTTTTTTTGTACACTAAAGATCAATTAGAAATGAGATATGAAAGCATGTAGGGGAGAGTGAGTAGGAATGGGACACTTTTCAGAATAACCACATTTACTCGCAACTTATAAATCATATCTTAACAAATTTTATCTTGATTGATGGGACTGCAATATGGGAGGAATGGGAAACGTATATGTACTATATATTCAGGAAATGATTTTTAAGTCGATTTCCGTAAGAAAACATAGCGCAGCGGAGGTAAATTACACTTACGTTTATTAAAAAACAAAAATTGCATAAGAAAAACTTAAATAAATAGATACATATGTACATATATACTTCTGGGTTAAAAAAATAGCTAATAAAAAAACAGTTGACTTCTTGTAAAATATACAAAGAAAAAAGAATAAAATATTAATTTGCAATAAAGTTGTAAACTTTACCCTCAAATCCACGCTAAAGGAGTAAATATCGCGTGGAGTCCTTCTATTGATAGTATCCCAGTCCTGCATGGCACTTTAAAAAATTAACAACAAATTACTCCCAAATTATTGCAAACACTCAACAGAACAGGATATTATTCACTTTGTAATAAGCTTACACAGCAATTAAATTCAGTTATTTCCTCAATATGTATCACTCTTGAAAATTAATTTCACTCAAAGTTGACCGAAAGATCTTTCTTTTTTTTGCAGAAAATACCTTTATTTGCAATAAACTGCGTCATTTTCAATGCAAACACGAATTGACTTGTTGGAAGATGAATGCTGCCTAACGTTCTATTTTGATGTAAACAAAAACAAAAAAAAGCAGATGTTGTTGGAGAAGCTGTTGTCCCATTCCTCCTGTGTCCCATTCCTACCCACTTACCCCTAAATACTAGTACACACAACTTATAAAATAACAATGAAATGATTGATAATTCCATGCCAATTGTTTTTCCAATATAGACAAACATAAAATACGTTGCAGAATATCAAACCGGAAGTAAGCCATGCCCGACCTATGTATCTACCTCTACGCACATACGAATATGTATACAGAAAACTGTATACTTTTTCGACCATGAATCACGCTTAAATGTCCTCCTGTTCGATTTCAGCCAGTATTTTTCATCTCTGGTTTGGGTATCTACAGTGCCTGTCGAGAGATAATTTTACTTTTGTTTTTCTATCAGAAGGATTCATTTCCCTGGCACAACCTGAAGGCTATTTTTATCGATTTCTTTCGTATTCCTGCAAAAAAATCCGACGCGTGTCAGTGTATCAAGCTGAATATCAATTTTGTCTCATGGAAAATACTTCCATTTCATTGATTTTTTAGAAACTAACAAATAGTTTAATAACTACATTTGTAGCTATTAAAGTAACTACCTACTAGTAAAAAGAAAGACAAAATCAAGCCATTTTTTTTGTCTATAACTCTAACCTATCTAATAACGATATATATAATCGTAGGTACAAGTCACATTTATGAAGAAATAGTGCTACGTCCGTCAACAACATAGTATTTCACCGTATTTCCATAAAACAAAAAGCTAAAACATCGCGTGTCATAGGCAGACAGTGCTTTATGCCTTGAAATGCACGTGCTGTAGTTACTCATTTTATACAGCTGATTTCGTGTTATTATCAATTTGCAAACTTTGATGAAACTTACACAATAACAATTATCAGAATTGCCTTTTAAGGCAGATACATTTCAACTTTAATTTTCTAAACCCGTGTGGCTTAAAACAACACAATATTCGCCTTCTATTCCGGTCACGTAACTCACCAAGCCAATCTTCCGGGGAGCTGCGGTCATTTGAACTTCTGCCCCCATTTTTAACATTAAAAGAATTTATTCACCTACATAACCTAAAATGTACTTTTTGCTGTTCAAAGTCACTTTATACTCGTAGTCGACTTTAAACTTATAGCCGGCTCGAAATTTAAAATGAGCCAAACGTCACTTTAAATAATTTGAGTCGGCTTTGAGCGACTGTTAAACTTCTCATATAGTATTTGGGTTTGTTCGTTCAAATCACTTTACAATAACACTCCAAAGTCGATACTAACTTTACACAGGAAAAATGTATTTATGAAGATCGAAAAGTTATAGCCGACTTTTTTATTTAGTGCCAGCTGTAACTAAAGTCGACTCTAGGCACTAATGGCCTGACTATGAATTCGCGCCACTATATTTTTATTTTATTTATGTAATTAAGCTATGTTCAGACGATTGCCAGATCTGACAATATTGTCAGGTCTACAAATGTGCTGACAATTAGCTGCAAATGAGCTGACAATGACAAACTACCTTACAATGTTCAATTGCCAGTTCACACGGTTGCCAGGTTTTGTACCAATTTCTGACAATTTATTGGCAGGCGGTTGGCCTGCAAATGTACTGACAATGTTTTCTCTGACAATATTGTCAGATAAAAAATTGTCAGTTCACACGGTTGGTAGATGACTGTTTACAAAAAAACTACAAATTCATTGCCAGACGTTGTCAGACTCATAGCACTCGATAGAAATTTTTTTCTTCGTGCTAAAATACCTTTATGCATTTAAAACTATATGCCCTAGGTAAAAACTTTGTATGGTTTGCAGGTAACATTACGGCGCACCAAAATATAAACAAATGTTTAGATAGTATTAACTTGTTTTCCCGAGATAAATGCAATTTTCTAAAAATTGATTAAAAAAAAATTTAAAAAAATTGTGTTTGAAGACCAATAACCCGAAAATGAAAGCACGGACGGTAATAGCCGTAAATAACTGTCATAGACATCCATCAATTGTCTATCGAACAAGCCCACCTTGGTTGCTCTGGCCTTCATAGACCAGAAGTTATAATTGAATAATTGTTGGTACCTATTTCTCCGAAGGAACTTTTTTAGACACCCTGTAGCTCCATGGATGTTAAAAATAGACACCCCCACCCATAGTTTTTTTCACAACATGGACCAATGAATCTTTCCCCATAGTAACATTTTTCAACACCCTGTAGCTCAGTGGATGTTAAAGATGGCCCCTCTCTCCCATAGGTTTTTTTTTTTTTTTCATAACATGGACCAATAAAGCTTTCCCCATAGTGACTTTTTTCAACACTCTGTAGCTCCGTGGGGGTTGAAGATAGACCCTCCCCTTCAATATGTTTTGTTTTTTTCATAAAATAAACCAAGGAATCAATCAGCTCCCAAAATAATAATATATTTCACTGAAAAAATAACAAAAATATCTGACAATAATTTTATTTGCAGATGTTAAAGCTTTCCACATCTGACAATAAAAAACGAACCTGCAAATATCCGAAACGCCTGACAATGGCCTGACAATGTCACAAAAAAGTGTTCACACGATTGGCAGAGGCCTGACAGTTTATTGTCAGATAGCGGCCTGGCAATTGTCTGACAATGATTTTTCTGACAATATTTGCAAACTTAAATAATTGTCAGTTCACACGGTTGTAAGACATTTGGGACAAATTTGTCATTTGCAGACCTGACAATATTATCGGATCTGGCAATCGTCTGAACATAGCTTTAGTCCTGCCATAAGTTCTGTAACAAATTCAAAACACCATAAAAAAAAACCAGTAAACATTTTGTATTCAATATTGTTTCATTTATTAGATGGCACTGGATCCAAATCTGGATTTCCCGACGGCCAATCTTCTGCTGCTCTTAAGCCAGGAATATTGACCCTAAGCCACTCCTGTGTGGTTTTGGCTTTAAGCGCTGGAGCAGAGTCCTGTTGGAAGATCCAGTAGAATATTGGTCAAACCCTTTACTACACCCTCTAGCAGATCTTGTTGGTAAACTTTTGCGCTCTCCTTTTTACGCAGAAATGAAAGGATGTGACACCTTAGTGAGAGAGCCATACCAAACCATTACGGAAGTGGGATGATGTTCGCTTCCTTAGATGACGTTAGTTACTTAAGAATATTTGCATTAAGAATTTAAAATTTGCATAAGGAAAACTAGGTATATATTGAAATTTCTATTTAAAAAAAACTTCCGTCTATGATACATTTTCTGTAGATTAACGCCTTCGTAGTGTAGTTTTACAACGCGTTCCATCCATAGCTCCCATTTAAAATGTTTAGCGTTCTCTTCTCATACAGCACAGTCGCCCCAAAGTATCTTGGGCGGTATTCTTTAGAAAGAAGACATATCGCTCAAAAGTGCGGAAAACGTCCTCTTACTTTCAATAAGAGGCTTATTTTTTCGGTTGAGTTGCTGTTTGAAAAATATGTTTTATCCTGTAGATGTAGATCATATCTCAGTCGCGAGCAGTACCGAGGTACCCTAGTCTCCAAATTCAACATATATAATAAGGTTTGTTGTTAGAAAAAATTCGTTTTAAGAAGTATCGAAGAAACCTTTCTACTTCCTCAAAAGGGAAAAAACCCCACACTTGGGCTCCGTATTAAATTGTATTGTATTTTATTTCGTTTGTAAAAATTTATAATACCTTATCGCACAATTTACAGATATATACAGAGATTTAATATTAACATAATAATATTTTTCTTCTGAACCATTCTATGTAAGATTTTAATAGAAAAGATGTTAAATGTAGTTTTTGAGGAAAAAAAAAACGAGAAAAAACCTCAATTTAAGTGTGGTACGCGTACCAATATATAAATATGTATTTATAAATAAATGATAAATAAATAAATAAATAAATAGATTTATAAGTGAATAAATATATTAATAAATAAATAAATAAATAAATTAATTAAATAATAAATAAATAAATAAATAAATAACTTAACAAATAAATAAATAAATATATTACTAAATAAATAAATAAATAATAAATTGGAACAAATATTAAATGACTAGATTTCAAAATTAAAATTTAACAGAAGTATATAATAAATAAATTAACATAAATTAAGTAAATTAAAAAACAAAAAAAAATAAAATAAATAAATAAATATAAATTAAGTTAATATGTACATATGTATACAAATAGATAAACATAAAGATAATAAATTAACAAGAAGTATATAAATTAACAAAGAAAAATAAATAAACAAATATGAAATAAATTAATAAACATAACCATAATAATAATAAATAATACATAGAAAAAATAAATTAAGACAGTACATTGTACATATAAATGGTTTGACAGTGCATAAGTATGGTACATCATGTCATATTGTGTTCTAGAACATTTAGATGATTCACACCTAGTCATGAATGTACTATTGAGTTTTCTTATTCTATCGGAGATCAAATCAACACCTGCTCTCATATGTAAATCTACTGTGGAGTGATGCCAGGGTAGATCCAACATCATTTTCAATAATTTATTTTGGGAGATTTGCAGCTTTTTAATATAACAGTCAGCGCAATCACCCCAAACTTGGCATCCGTATAGCAAAATCGACTGAAAAATAACTTTATGAATAATAATTTTATTTTCATTAGACAGTAGAGATTTTCTGTTTATAAACGGATAAAGCATTTTAATAGCGATATTTATTTTACTAAGTGTTCGCCTGTTATGTTCTCTAAATGTCAGTTTTGGGTCAAGGAAAATACCCAAATATCTCACAGAAGGCTCCCATGTTATTTGATATCCCATAATTGTTAGAGGGCTTGCCGGAAAAAAGCAAGATTTTCTTTTGCGCGTGAAAAAGATAGCTTGCATTTTTTCAGCATTTAGTTTGATTTTCCATTTTTTGTAATAATTATATAATATTGTGGCCGCATTTTTAAGATTCATGCGACGACAATATTGCGGTGTCGTCAGCGTATATTGCCGCTTCACATTGTGGTAATGTTGGAAAATCTGATGTATATACGTTATAAAGCACTGGCCCAAGGACTGAACCTTGGGGTACGCCAGCGTGGAATTCAATAATACTAGAAACACTACCATTAACGTGTACTTTAAAACAACGACTGGACAAAAAACTTTGGACAATTCTACAGAGAAATGATGGGAAATTCAAATTTAACATCTTATAGACAAGGCCATTGTGCCATACAGAATCAAACGCTTTTTCAATATCAAGCAGTAGCATACCAGTTGACTTTCCTACTACACGGTTTCTTTTAATGGTATTAGATATTCTAAGTACCTGATGGGAAGTGCTGTGACTACATCTAAAGCCAAATTGTTCGTCGGGATATATTTTAAGATCATCAATGATCTTAAGCATTTTCTCCTTCAAAACTCTTTCATATATTTTACTTAGACTACTAAGAAGGCTTATTGGTCTATAGCTTTCTGGTCTATCAGGAGGTTTACCTGCTTTTGGTATTGGTACTACCTTTGCTATTTTCCAGGAATCTGGAAAATATTGGATTTTGAGACAAGCATTAATTAAAAATGTTAAAAATTTTACTCCTACTCTAGGCAGTTGTTTAAGATATATATTTTTAATACAGTCTAGTCCGCCTGTTTTTCTAATATTTAAGTTGTCCAAAAAGTATTGCATGTCTATTTCGGATACATACACGTTGTTGGGCGTTTCAAAACAGACCGCATTAAAGGCCTCTACTGCTTGATTTACAACGATGGTTGTACCAGTATCTCCTAAATGTTGAGATACAACGTGATTCTGCGAAAAATTTAAGGCAAGTGCTTTGGCTTTGTCAATATCCGTGAAATAGGTGTTTAGGTTTGAATTATTTTTAAGACAAGGCATTTGTTTGTTTTTATTTTTAACAATTTTAACGATATTCCAGAAGGGCTTGGATGCTTTATCCAGAGCTTTAAGTTTTTTGTTCCATATCTCATTTCGTTGAGCCTGAATACATTTATTTATTATTTTGTTAAGGTGTTTTACCTGGTCTCGGTAAAAGGGCAAACGATATCTCTGCCAATTAAAGTACCTATATTGCTGTTACACAAAATATTTTCTGTTTCGAGCTGTGAGTTATGCTTTCATTGGAAATACAACGACTCGAAACTGAAGATATTGCACGTTTTTCTTCCGCTAGTCTTGCATTAAGGTGGTACAGTTTTGATGACCTGAAACACCTCAGAAAGAGAGAACGGTACATCTAGAAAGACATCGTTAAACATCGGAGCCGCATAATGAAAGGCTGGTGAGATTTTGGACGGGATTAAGGGATTTGCTGAAATGTTCTCTCAACTGTGGACGTAGCATAACTTTCTCATTTTGCTTGAACGTTTTCATGGCCATTGTCCGTATGCCATTGCAAAAGCCGCTTGCATCTTTCCAGCATATTTTTTCAGTTTACAAGTTAAAAGATGCCCTGTTTACCGATGATTGGCTTTCATGTGGAGATTATTCCGAATTAGCGGAGACATGGTTCTGCTTGATATATCCAATTCCTTGGGCATACTTTTGTTTTCGGAGCGGATTTCTGAGAATTCGTTCACGCACCGCTTTTACTACCACACTCTTGGCATGTACTTTACTTCAGATTTTCTCGATATTCCGAGTGGTTTTAAAAAAAATTTGGTCAGTACTCTTTCCGCACTCATGCAATGCTATTAGCGCAATTCGATTCCCTGCAGCACCCTACTCCATAATCATAGATCGCTAGCTGAAACCGATCTGGCCAGTAAACTGTACTAATCAATGCATGTGTTCAGAAAAAAAAGTTAACGGTTCTATTTTTAGAAACAGTTTTAAGCAATGAGTGCTGTAACAGAACTTATGGCAGGACTAGGTACATACCCACATGCATATGTAATGTATGTATGCGTGTATGTACATATGTACATATGAAATTGACTGGAAGTCGTACTCATAAAAAAAATGTTTATTAACTTTTGGGGAGCCAGAGAGCTAAGGGTGACACAAAAAAGGTCTTTTCACCCAGTCTAGTGGGGTGTCATCATATGAAAGGACACTCATTACATTCTGGAATTTTATACAATTTAAGGTCACGTAATTTCTAAAATATTTGTTAAGATATGCGTTTTTTGTTTGACTAAACTACTGAGTCGATTTCACGTTTTACGAGCAGGACGCTTAATAACATGTGATGTAATGATAAGACGTCATACTATGCCATGCATGCCATATCGTAACAAAGGTCTATTTCCATTTGTCAAATAGAATACTCTCAATCAAATGGAATGCCAAAGGAATAAGATGGAATAACTAAAATGAGATGTGCTTCGTTCCTTTGGATAAAAACCCATTCTATCTGCATAACTAGTCCCTCAAGTAAAATCAATCTTCTTTAAACCAAAAAAAAAATGCCATCAGTGCATGTGTCCCACGTTATTTATTATATTTTTTTGTTCATGGCGTGTAGGTAGTAAAGCGAAATGATTTCTTCCTGCGACATTAAAATTAAATAGACTTGTAATGTAAACCGATAATTTCCATAAAAGTCGTTTAACTTTTACTGTTCATACCTAAACAACAGAGACTTTTGAATGAAAACCTCCAACTCATCTTAATCGTTAATAAAAGAAGTGAGTTCACTCAAAGGACAAACCTTTCCTCTATTATACATATACAGATTTAAAAGAAGGTCGCTTATCTGACCGAAGGCATTATATTCACAGAAAAGAATACCAGAAGTACCAGCAAACATAACTCTTTTTGTTGTTGTTGTTGTTGTTGTTGTTTTGGTTGGTACCGGTTATTGTCACCCCCATCAAAACAATGACACACAGCTAGATTAAGTTATAAAAGAAGGTTCGTGACTTACCATATCGCTCCGGCAACAGTAAACAAAAGCCCGACCGCAGCAGCTATTTCATTTTTGTTTTTTTTTTTTTAAGTACTATTAAGTCGATCCTGTCAATTGGAATTTGCATAAAATAAACCTACAAGCATCACAATCCTTTGTGGTTGACTTGGTTTTCGCTTTCAACACCCACCCGCTGGCACTTAATTTTTTCCTTTATCCCTCTGAAGTCTGAATCTTCTTTTGATGGACATGTAAATTGTAAATCTATTTATCTTTGCCACTAAGATGCCCTTGCCTACCTACCCCATATACTTAGTAAATCCCCAGGATTGCATGCATTCCAAGCGTAAAGTTTCAAGGTTCCGGCCAGCACTAACGGTAGGTTTGTTTGCGAAAAATCAGTCTTTTCTAATAATAATTCATTGGGACACCGATGGATTTCATTGCTCATAGCATTCGCACTTTTGCCACGTACGAATGAAACAGTTATGTATATTTTGGGTTCGTTGAATACATGTACGAGTATGTATGTGAAAATCCTTATTGCCACCACCATTGCTGACGCCACCAATCTAATCACCACATTATACTCGTATATGTGCTATTATTATTTATTTGGAGTTCATCATCAACTCGTTTTCGGTTAGGGTTAAATTCTGCACTGGCAAACGCACAAAATGGAATTGTGTACCGACCCGGTCACGCATCCTTAATGTTTCAGATCAGCTATCGTTTGTTGGAGTGTCGTACTCGTCGTACCTACGCACAGCCCTAGGCCGTGTAAATAATATTTAGTATTGTAATAAAGAATGAACGCACAGAAGGATGGGCAAAGTGATAAAAGTGGAAAGTGTAATAAAAGTTGACAAGATTTGTACTCCACAACAACAAAAAAAAAACAGGACGAGCGTATGTATGTTAGTAGCAACTAATATCCGTGTATACTTGCTTGCAGCCTTAGTTATGTGTAAATATCTGTCATAAAGGTTTAACGAAGTAGGTACATATGTAGGTAGAGGTATGTACTTGGTACTTGGTTCAACATTTTATTGATACAGGCGAATGGGATTATTCAAGTGTTTGTTGCTGAACTAAATATCTGTATTATGTATTCCGTACAATATGTCGAATCTGGCAGAACATTTTTAGTATCTTTTGAGGTTTAATCATTACTTCAATCCAGATATTCTGTGTGCAATTGGAATAGAATTCTTCTTTTCTATTATTTTTTATTTTATTTTGATTAATCTATGAATGTATGCCACCTTGACAACCCCATGTACACCTCTCTCAACCGGTACTTGAATTCTGATAAACAAGATAAGATGCTGGTCTTGCTGGGGCTAAAAGGCCTTTCCTCTGACAACTGACAAGAAGACTGTTTCACTGTTTGGATGAAGGTCATTTGTTACGTTCGGTCCTTTCTACATGGAAAAAATTCGGGTGTTTGAGAGGCAGTATCTTAGAACCTGTCTCAAATTGTACAGAATACCAGAGTCCTAGTACGTAAATTACTATCCCACCAAGGTCCTATACAATGGGGCACAACTGAGCAGGATTTACAATTTCCTTATTAAGGCGATTCGAAGGAATATTGCGAGGGCTACGACCATCGACAATAGCCCGATCTTCGGGGCTTTTTACCGCAATGAAATTTACCATAAGAGTACGCTCCGATTGGGCTTTATCCCTCCAGAGGTATTTCCCCATATTGATGCTAAAGGGTTAGTTCAAAAAACGGGTGGTATTCCGGTATCGTACACGAAATAAGCGGCTCATCCACGACGGGTTCGACGCCAATGCTCATTAGCTTCTGCATTATAGTACCCCAATTGCGGACCGGGACATAATAGGTCCGTTCGCGTACTTTTTGCACTAAATATGGGTTTTCTGTCAAATCTCGAAGAGTGGGGGTAAAATTCTCTCAAAGACAGAAAAATCACGAAAACTTAATCGAACGCATTAAGCACTAACAAATGAAGAATGTGTGAGATTTGACAGGTTTGACAGATTTCATAATACACCCCAAAGAAATTTCTTGGACTAAAATTCGTAGCATGGGGAAATTTCTTACTCTCTCGTGAGCACTCAGTTCTACGAAAAACTACGAAATTTTTGGATACGCGAACGGGTTTTCGTAGTTTTTCGTTATTTTTCGTGGATTTTCGTTGTTTTGGGAGTGTACACGAACGGACCTTATAGATACGCAAAAGCAGCACGCCGAAATTTTGTGGTTTATTGAGGAGGAGGGTGGCCCTCTTCCATGTCGGCGCGTTACTTTGGTAACATCTTAGTTTCTTAAATTAGGTTAATTATGTTAGGTTAATAAATGTTAATAAATGTTAATAATAAAGGTTAATAAAAAATTGATACGGAACATAAGTTTACAAACTTTTCTGGGGATGTTATTGTTAGATTAGTGTAGTGGTAGTATAGTTAGCTTAAGGCCGAAAAGGAATAGTTCATAAGATGGATAGATATATAGATAGATGGATGTAAGTTTATATTGAACATGGATTAACTAAAATGTTTTTAAAAGACAAAAAAAAAAGTGTTTGAGTAATCAATCGTTTCACCGCCCACGGGTTTCTACTAATTAGAATAACTGTGTCTCCAACAACAAAGTCAAGTCAAAAATCATGGGTAGAGCTTGTCATTATTTTCAACTGTTAGCAACCATAACACATAATTATTTATGCAGCTAACATTTCAAAAACAAAAATAAACAAGCTAAATGGGTTATATTATAAATACCCTTATAATGTGTTACAGTGTGATTTTTTTTTTAGAGATTCTTCGATAACTTTTTTTCAACTGAAATGTTTTAAAGACGTTCATACAAAGTTTTTTAATAAAAAAAATGTAGCTAAACATGTAATAAAACATTTAATTAAAAGCAATCTTTTTGTTCAAGTTCGTGCCACTTTTTGTTATACAAAAGTACCAGCTTTTGGATTGTTGCCTATAGGGTAGGGGCTTAGGTCTGGGGACGAATTACCGCACTTACTCGTTATCGAGTCAACGACTATACCACGCTGAAAACATCGGTTCTCGTTAGATCTCCGAAATCAAGCAGTGTCGGGCGCGGTTATAACTTAGATGAGTGACCGCTTTGAAAGACCGCTTGTTGTTGACATAGGAGTAGGAGTAGGGGAGTACCGAAAATAATCGACTCCATTTGGCAACACAATGGACCCACTTAAGTGTCTAAGTGAATCCAACCACATGATGGGGATAGCCAACCAACCTAACCTAACCTACACGTTATCGAAATGTGATGACTTGGCATTACCGCTCACGTTATCGAGTATCATTTTACATACTTATCATTTACTCACTCACTCGTTATCGAGTGCGGTAATTCGGCCCTGGCTTGCTGATTGCAGCGGTCATATCATGATTTGTAAAATTTCCTCATCTTCACTCTGTTTCTGGTAATCTTTACAAAGTATCGAAAGGAGAAACTTTCTCAGATCGTTAAAGAAGCGGCTCCGTGCTTGATGTTAGGAACAACACAGTCCGGAAGTATCTTTGGTTTTGCATCTCCGTTTTGTGCCAAATACCTCGAACTTGGAATCATCGTTCCGTTATGTAAGACCCTTGCAATCCAGGTCAAAAAATGTTGGGATTTGACAACACTTTCGATGTCATAAACAAGTGCTGAATCAACAACCAAAAGTAATAAAGTTAAATAATTGACAAAAAAAAATTAAAGAAACTTTTGGAGGTATTGCGGAAAGTGTGTGAAAATGTATCTGCTCAAAATAGCCATATAACTACGAGTATATGCGCTATTAGGCTAAATAAGATTTGCTAAGTGATTTTAACAAACTACGCAGCACGGACTGGCCACCAGAGGGTTAATTTGTTTTGTCCTTTTATTTTCCTCTTGTTTATATGCCATTATAATGTCTTCCACCTACGCAGTAATGAAGAGGGTTACATACCTAAATATCATACATGTGCGTATTGTATTTTATCTTTCCAGTTTTTTTTTTTTTTTGTTTGTGTTGTTTATATAAACACCCGATAAAACCGATATTTGCAAATACCTTTCCGATTTAATTTAAAATTCCACTGCTTCCCTAATTTCATGACTTTGCAATGTTTTCTTTCTTTTTTTTTTTTTCTTTAATTTCGAAACTTTGATTGGAATTTTAATGTCCTCGAGGGATTTGTATTGGTCTACAAGAAATCAAATTGAAATACTACATATGTGCGTTGTTTTAACTTGTTTAAATAATTTAATGAATTTGTTATCATTCATAAGTGGATTCATCTTTAACCTTTCCCAGTTACTAACTTCATACGTGGTTTGCCCATTTTCGACACACTAACATCTTTCCTTTCATGTACAGTTCACACACTGGCAAAAGGATCACGAATATTTTTTAGTGTATGAAGTACTTACATATGTACATTCATATTAACATATCTGCGAAAACGACTTTGCTCCTTATTGTGGAATGTTTGCAATGAACTTGCATAAATACATACATAGGTGTATCGATACTCTACCGGTCTAATGAACTAAAGAAGTTCCACGCTGTTAAAGGTCGGAAATGAACTTATGTGTTAACTCTGTTCCCACTTTCCTTGATGATAACATGTACAGTCAAAATAGGTTATAACGACCTTCAAAGATTTTGTCTTTATAAGCGATAGATCGCTTTAGCCGATATTTAAGTTTAATTTATTTTTAATTGTGTGTGGTTGAATTACTATACTCTTTGGCGAGGTATCTACAAACATATATACAAATATATTTTGCTCTCCAGCGTCCAATCTTATTTCAGATGCTCTTCAATTTCAAGACTTTTCTCGCAAACAGAATAAAATTAAACTTCTACGACCTTTACTTTAGGTGGCGCTACAGCTCGGGATGAACCTGGGCCTGCTTCTCGCAACCATTTGTGTGTGCGTGTTATATTTCAGACCTTCGAAAGAGGTGACACCGTGAACTTTTATTTAAGGTGATTGGTGGGATTGAACCCGGCAGCATTGCGTAGTTAATAAACGCAAAAGAAAAAAAGTAAAAGCGATACATCGTTATACACGATTTTGACTGTACATCATATACTAATATATAAATCTCAATGTGACGCTATTACCTGTCAATCTTACGATTAGATAAACACAAAAACCAATGCACACAATGAAGTAAAACTTCGTAGTCCAGTTCATTAACATCCTGTGCCTATTATTGGCCGATTTTGAAATCAATTTATTCGCAATATTATTTAAATTAATGCAAAAATAAAAACACTCTAACAAATGCCACTTTCTTGCGAAATGTCACTTATTCAAACTACAAATACTTACAATCCATACTTGTGGAGTGCGTTCGCACTGTCTTTGATTCTTCGAACTAAATGACAATGTATGTATTGTAAGTATAACACTATATTTTTTAGACACGGGCGAAGCCGAGCGGGACAGCTGCTAGTATTTGATATCCATTCCTTATACATGTTTGGTATGCGACTAATCGACTATACCTACTAGCTTTTGCTTATTTTTCGAAACCAATATCCAAGAATCCAAGTCCCGATGACAGTGGATATTAAGGCCGTGTACCAATTGCGTTAAATTTTTATCCACTGGCTAATTTTGGACGTTTTTACAGAGGTGGATATAATTTTAGTTTTCTTTCATGGTTTTTTTTTTATCATTTTTGTGTGACAAAAAGTGGTCATGATTTTTTTGTGGCTGCATAGAATTACATGACTTTCCAAAATGTACAAAACTATTTTTGTAACTGTATTGGTTCAGAAGTTATGTAATTTAAAATGGTCTTACCACCAAATCGGAGGTGACTTCTTGCGGCTATAACTTGGATGGGGGTGAAAAGGGACCCCGCCCCTGCCCTACGATTTCTTGTTCGCCGGAACTTCAGAAATCTTCAGTTAAAGGATTATGTTCAGAATTCTTAAAGCTATGTATATAAAATCACATTGTACAAATACTTTTTCATGTCACTGTAACTCTTCTGTAAAGCGCTTACTATTTAAACCTATGTATAAAAACTATCATTTGCATGATCATGTTATGTGTGTTCGATAGCGGATCCAAAATCATTCGATTACATTTCACCAATCACCTTTGTATCAATAACAAAAAAGGCATTATTGTATTCCGTTAGATATTGCAGCATGTAATCAGGGCCGGACCTTACATAGGAGCGAGTGGCGCAGCCGCGCCAGGCACCAGAAAGCAAGAGGCGTAAAAACTAAAAAAATTACTATCCAAAAAACAGATCTACTCGTTTGCTAATATGTATTTATATTCTTCACAAACTAATATTTCTCACCGTACTTCTCAAATAACAATACACACATTTCAATCACTGTACTTTAAAAAGTCCACACACATTAAAATCACCAAATTTCCATATAAATATGCACATAATGTTTTTTTTCTATCCCTTCCCGTTCCCACAACATTTCATTCTCTTTCTCTCCATAGCTGCTAATTGGTATAACAGACCAGTTAGCAGAATCTTTATCTGTACCCAACTACAACCAGAGGCAAACATTTGTCTCTGCTGCAACCATAGTATACTCTGTTGTTTCATATTAAATATCTAGTCGACCCGTTCAGCCCATTGCCAAAACGAAAATTTCGCTACCAACATGCTGTGGAGCAGTCTTATCATACCGCTCCATTTGCGCCTACCAAAATCCATACAAATCATCAAACATGTCGGAAGTTGTGGAGCAGGATTTAAATTTTGCGCCAAGGCAATGCGCCTACCTAAAACGATGCGAACTTCAAATTTGGTTTCGCAACCTTGTTCGATATATCAAAACGTTCGATTTGACTGAAGAGAAAGAGAGTCAAACTCAGTTCATACGTAGTAAAATTTATTGTTACATTATATATGTACAGATCGCGACAGAAAGATAGCACATTTGCTTTTTTTTTGGATCCCTTTTGCATTGTCGTGTTTTCAACCAATAAAAAATCATTTCCTTCTTATATGTTGTGCATTTAACATTTAATTGATAACAAAACAAGACTACATAAAAAAATTGCAACCTGCGGTTACGAAAACAAAAAAAATTATTCAATTCAGAACATTAGCACTTTAAGTGGTAGATAGCACATTTTTAAAAATATTGAAAATTAGTATGTAATATATTTAATGCCTTGATTCTCCTTGGCTTCGATTATAGTAGATTGTACGCTTGATATACATAAGTAGAAAGGAGCAATTAACTTTAGTAGTTAGAATAGTGGACCAAAATACGAAAAAGTTTAAAATTAGAGAATATTTTTTGGGATTGTTGTGAAAAAAACAACTGGGTCTGGCTTAACTGATTTAGTTTTGAATGAACTTGCTGATTTGGATATTCTATTAGTGAATTGTAGAGGACAAGGGCATGATAATGGTACTTATATGAAAGGGAAACATTGTGGTATGCAAACGAGAACTAAGGTTTTGGAACCTAGAGCTTTGATGATGTTCAATGCTCTACTGATGCAGTTGCATTCTTCGATAAAGTTGAGAGTATCTATGTTTTCTATTCAAGTTCTGTAGGCAGATGGTCGTGTTAGAAAAAAAAACATCTTAGTAGTTTGACTCTTAGGCTGCGGTTATATATGTAGCAAGCGTGTAATACAAGCGCTTAGCTCGCGTTTTAAATTATCAGAGCATTTTATCTCGCACTTGCTCGCGCTTGTAAAAATTTGTTACCAACCACCATACTCTAATAAAATGCATTTAATTTTAAGCGCGAGCAAGCGCTTGTATTACACGCTTGCTATATAACCGCAGCCTTAAGCAGAATAGATGCAATAAAACCACTAAAACTATACTTGGGAGATGTTTATAGGCTCTTGTTGAAATTTCAGAAAATTATGATCAAAGAGTCTAAAATATGTCACAATCTCTTGGTAGTAAGCTAAGCGAATTTAAATTTATTTGTTGTGTCGTTATTTGGTACACAATATAAGACACAAAGCAGTTTTTGCCTTAAGCTTGCAGTTGAAATTTTGTGTTCAATGAAAAAGTTTTTAGTCGAACTAAGAACTAATGACAAGTTTTTTTTTTTGAATTTGTAGATAAGGCGAGACTTATAGCAAATGAAATTAAAGTTCCTTTTCCAGTAATTTCAACTTAACGGTCCCGAAAAAAAGTAGTTCAGTTTTCCTATGAGGATAGGAATGAGGTAATTTTAGACCATCAAGAAAGATTTAGGGTTGAATTTTATGTTGAAGTCAACGCGTAAATTACTCTCTCTCTTCGGGAGATGTGGAAAAGATCAAACATGTTTTAAGTTGCTTTTGGGGCGCTTATTTTTTTTCCTGCGCCAGGCGCCAAAACTGTTAAAACCGGCCCTGCATGTAATGTTCATTTAAGCTCATTTTATTCATTCGATTTTTGGAAGTCAAGCGATCATCCTGAAATTTTACACACGTGTATAATTCCAGAGACAATATAATATAGGTTATTTGATGACATTGTAAGTCCAATATGGCGAACGCTTTTTAACTTCAATTTCTGTGAGGGCCAAATCTGGGAATCGATTTTACACCCACTTCAGATATCCGATTATGCTGAAATGTTGCATGTCCGGCGACAACTCTATATATAGTATATTCGATGATCTGGTAAATCTAATATGGTGGACGCCCCAAGATGGTGGATTGCCGTTATCTTCACGACCTCCTTAATATGGGTATCAAATGAAACGATTTGACAAGTAGAATAAGATTAGCCAAGTGACGTGATTCTAAATTCAATATGGTGGATGACATAAGATGGCGGATTCCTTTTTTCTTCACAACCCCCATAACATAGGTATTAAATGGAAGGGTTTGACGAGTAGAGTCTCAAACATTCTGAGTAAAATTTCTCATATTAAACCCACCCAAGCCAATATATGGTGCATACGAAGACGAACCGACCGACAATCTGAAATTTTTTACAAAATAAATGCCCTTCTTTCACTTTTCTGCGCAAGAGGGTCAATGATTTCCATTTTTATATAAACATATATTTTTTTTTTGAGTAGTAATACAGATTTAAAGAAAATTTCAAAATCTGGACCCCTGATGCTTGAAGACCAGCAGATGAGTTTAATGTTTGCCTCAAAGCCTAACATCTTTGGCCTTATTTACAAAAAATTTCTTTAACTGGCAACATTCAGAACAACTCTTGGATAAAGGAAACAGAAAATTAATACTTAAAATAAATATATGTACATACGTCGACTTCGCTTTTAGCACGGAGCATTTCTTAGTAAAATCTCATATGAATAACTCCGCTTAACTGAAATTCACTTAACTGAAAAACCCGGTTAACTGAAAAAATTATTTCGTCCGAAATTAATAAATTATGCTAATTCTGCTCCGCATAACTAAAACAAAGTTATGGAACGCGCGTTATTGAATGGATTATTAAAATTTTTTATTTCGTCAACTGAAGACGTCTACTAAACTTTACTCTAACTTCATTGCTCTGTGATTGTAAAGTTTAATAAAACATTTATTATTTAAATAAAAATGCTATCAAATGTTAATGATAGTGTTTTTTGCATTTTCGGATTCGATAAATGAAACTATTTTTCAGTTATCCGAACTTCGGTTTAGTGGAACAATTTTTCAGTTATCCGAAGTCCGCATAAGTGCAAATATTGCTTAAGTGAAATAAAATTTGTGGCAAATTACCGTTTCAGTTAAGCGGAGTCGACTGTATTACATTTCCAAAAAATGTATTGTCATCTTGTCATCTATCCATAGGCAACAACCGCTAAATTCAGTTTTTAAGACGGTGGATACGGTTGGTCAGTTGATTCCAAATCATAACTGAAATCTAGGTTTTAAATTTGAAAGAGTTTGAATTTCAATTAGTAAGTTTCAAGCTGAATAGGTAGGACTACCGAAAATAGAAATTTCAATATGTATTCACAACAGAAACCCCCAATTGCATTCAAGCTAACATTCACTTATGAAATCCAAGACAAGCAACTATGTGTGGACATATGTATGGAAATCCTTTTCACTCAGCTGATTCGTACACATGATGCATATCTAAACAACCCACATTCGACAATCAAAAATGATGTGCGGTGAATAATGATTTGTCATCTTTTTCATTTCCAATAAATTTCCCCTGCTAAATCTTGCAGATAAGTACAAAAAATCGACCCTGCATAAATCAGTGTACAAAAATCCAACTGAACAACTCCATCGAATTGAATTAAGAGTGCCATTGAATTCAAGAACAACCCCATTTTTTTTTGCTTGCTTGGATATCTCACAGTGGCAATATGTACGAGTATCTGCTGGAAACAGCGTTTTTCAATTCACATCTTCAAAACAAAATTATCATATTCTTACGAGTAAGTGTACACTTTTTAATTCTGTTAAAATATTTGTAGCCTCAGAGACTGGGAGGGTGGAAAATAAGATACATATGTACATATTTTTGTTAAGGAAAGCACGGGCATTATTTATTCGCGCTCATTAAACCCGAAAACTTTTGGAACCTTTTCAATACATTAACTGCTTCAATTATTTTAATTATATTACTTTTTTATTCCACTCTGCATACATAAACTCGTGTATAAACTCAAAAATATAAACGATACAAAGTGAAAACAATTAAAACTGTCTCGTGGTTTTTGCGACTTGACCTTAAGACCTGACTAAGTTGTTTCCCTATAAAAAAAAATGTCAAAAGTGTGGCGAACACCAAAACAAAATCTAACAAAAAAATAAATCAAATTCCACTTATTTAAAATTAAAAGCTGAAACTAATGTCCTTGAAGAATTTTACTTTTTGCATAAGAACCTAAGTAGGGATTCCTATGTAAATGTAGAAATTTTTTAAATTGCTTTGCAAAGTAGAATTACGGAACGATGAATATCCTATTCCTCTCCTACTTCCGCCATTTGCCTTCTTCAAATGTATCGAACAACAGTAATAACTTGACGATAAATCCAGGGCATAGTGCTGGAAAACAGCGTACATGAATCATCATGTTAATACCAGGATTTCCAGCAAATTGAAAGATCGCAACTGACGAAATGACGAAATGATTAAGGCTACGATTACAATTATGTATTTGTAATCAGTGATTATTGTTTGCATTTAACGACTGATCGTAATCGAGAGTAATAAAAACATGTTTTATGTACGGATTCTAATCACATCCGAACAAAGCAGCGCTCGTAGGGAGCACTGATTTTTGATGTTCGAGGATGTTTAATGTGCAACCAGTGGCTTGTGTTTCGTTATTTGTCGATAAAAAGTGGGTCGAGCTCGATTTCTTTTCATGGCTTTAGTAAAAAAAAAAGAGAATTTTAACGTATGTACACATGTCTTATTCTATTTTAGTATTAAAATAGGTTTTTTTTTTTAAATGTATCACACATTTATTGTGTCATTGAACTTACGTCATATTGAGCACATACGTACTCGTATATTTAGGTCTAACTGCAACCCATTTTCAAGTTTCGAACCAAGAATTTTCCGGTCAATTATTTTTTTTTTTTTTTTTTTTTTTTGTGAAGAACAAATGTCAATCTCAAAGGGATAACATAACATATGTGCAAACTATTCACTTTTGGATACATAGTAGGAGTACCTACGACTATTTAATTTTACGCTTCGTCATTCCAAGGGTTCGTAAGATAAATTTGTTATATTTATGACTCGGAAAAAGTGATTTTTACTCTGTATACCAGAAAGTGAATAAAAGAAACGTTTACTATCATGTATTCCGCCCTGTTCTGCATTTCGAGTGAAAGTGAATTTAAAACGAATTTTGAATTCACTCGAAATTAAATTCAGTGTTCTGCATTCCGAGTGAATTCGAATTTTTGGAATCCATTTCGAATTCATTTCAAAATCATTTAAGATGTTCAGTTCCTTGTTTTTGCTTTGTGAAAGTGAATTAATAATTTTCGAAAGCATTATTTTATCAAAAATGGATTCCATTTTATTTTATATGGTAGGACATAACCAAAACTGAAGTATGTTACCAAAGGTCAGTGTGAAAAGGTTTTAATCTTGGCCTTGGTAGATCCATAATCAGCAAAGTTCCCGGCGAGATGTTAAACATTTTGCAATACAAGTTCTGTTGCAGTGCAGTGGACTTAACTGCAAAGTATACGCAGATGGTACGCTTTGTTCCAATTTAACAAATCCCTTTGCAAAATCTTGATTTTCTTCCATGCACTCTGTTGCCTATAATTTTTGTGGTCTCCCCTATTAAACAAATTAAATATTTTAAGACTCGTATACTAATGGAAAGTCTTATTTGCTTACTCACTTGTTTCAAAATGATTCTGATCATCAAATTAATTAATTAATTCACTTTACAACGGCATGTGAGTTCAATTCACGTCAAGAAACTCAAGTGAATTAATTTCACTTAAAACAAACGATTTTCGGAATGCAGAACACGAATTGTTTTCATTTCACTTTCGAACATACAATCCACAATTCATAATTTCGTTCGGAATACAGAACACCTTATTTCACTTTTGCTGGTTGAATTCACTAAAAGTGAAATGCAGAACAGGTCGGATTTAGGTCTTTTTGTACAAATTCATACGAATTCTCACAAATTTCTGATTGTTAATCCAAAAAAACTTGCAACAATTCGTAGAAAAGAGAACCAAATGAGAGTGTCAATAATGTTCCCCCAATTGAGAAACTTGCAAATTGTTTAACCAACTTCTTTTGGGTGAAGTCAAAACAACCATCTGTCAGTTTCTTAGTGAAAAACAAAAACAAATTGACGAGTTATCCCACAAAATGTGGTTCAATGCGTTTGGTTACTTTCTTGTAAGTTGTCTACTCTCTGAGAGAATTTTCTCCCTTTTTTAAAACTATTTTTGTTTGATAGGTTTTTACTTTTTCCCACTTGACTACACAAAGTTACCAAACACACCTAATAGGTCTGTTGGCGTACGCTCCCATAAACTGGCAAACTTTTTACATACTTTATTTTGTATTTGTTTTGTTCTCCTCGTCTTTACACTTTGCAAAGAAACGAAACAAAAATGTAAACTGTGGAGTGGCCTTTGCGTCATTATCACGTTCGCGGACACATGATTTTCGGTGGGGAATATCTCCTGCATTTTGAGAGATATTTTATATTATTTTGTGCGAATTTTGTATAAAGATGAAAATGATTCCGCTGGTTACAGTGAAGTGAAAATTTGTCTCTGGTAGGACAAATAAAGCCGGAATATGGAAGTTTGATATATTTCTCGTCAAGGTTCCCGTCTTATCCTAACATATCTAAAATTGTCATGACCCGCTTATTGCCTCAACTATTGAAGGCATATGCTGTCTTGTCCGCGAACGTGTTATCCAACAACTATGTGCATTTATAAATCCCATTGCATTTTTAGATAGGTTTGTATGTATGTATGTATGTGTCATTTAATGCTTTATTGTCATAGATAGAAATTAGAAAGTTTTGGTAATTTGTGTTTATGCAATAAAAATGAATTCCTTTATTAAATAAAATGAATACCGCATATCTATTGTGTTTCTTTTTTAAAGAACGTCAATTTATTTCTTTCTCCCATAACCGGACACCTCTCATAACCGGACAAATGTTTCGGTACCGTCAGTGTCCGGTTACGAGAGAGTTCACTGTATATGAAAACTGTCAAAGTTGTCATATCACATATATTTTTGATTTTTTGTTTTTCGTGCTCGCGTTCGTTTACTTTTTCGTAATTTTCTTAGCTTTGAGAGCAATATTCATTGCAAAAAGTACGCCTACGGACCTACATTGTGTATTTATGTATGTTGTTGATTTGCAGGAGAAGATATTCAGTTTGTTCGCTGTCTCAGTGTATTTTCATGGTTCTCCAAAAACCCAGTGCAACCTGCATTTCATCGAACGCAAAACGCTTGCCCTGACAACTGTCATGCATTAAAAACTTAAAGGGTTATATTCAGTCAGGAGAGCTAAAAAAATCGAATTTTCAAGAATTGTTACTGAGAAAACTTTCAAAGTTATTAATTTAAACATTCTTACACATATTCAGGTAACTTTTAACTGTATTTCAACATGTTCTATTTGTAAAAATAATAATTTTGAAGGCTGCTATAACTGATCTCCCGGAGCTCCTCTCAAAAAAGACGTCCTGCGGTGACCACGATATCTCTGAACTGGATCATAGAAAATGAAAAAACCAAACGGATATCGTTAAAGAAATGTATAATCTAGGTATTGATCGAAGGAATGCGCAAAATAACATTATTTGCAAAAATGGCGTCCTCTCAAGAAAAAAAAACGATTTTTGACCAAAATTTCGGCATTAAATTGTTAATAAAAAAAAATATTTATCGGTGAGAAAAAACCTTCGATTAATTACTAAAAAATATACTTAAGAAACTTCTGTTAAAATTTGAGACGGATCGGTTCAGCAGTTTCCCAGAAATCGTGGTCAACGACGCGCATTATGAATTGCTACTACGACTCAGCGCACCCATTGTGCTGACATCGAGGAGGGTTTTAGTAGTGTATTTATGAATTTGCATTCGTAAACCCTCCTCGAACTCAGCGCAAAAAATGCGTAGGGTTTTAATTGTGTTTATCTAAAATGTGTATCATGAATCCCTCCTGCATTTCAGCACATCCACCGGCACCGCGTTGCAATCGAGGAGGGTTTCAATAATGTAGTTATGATTTTACATCTGGAAACCCTCCTGCATGTCAGCACAAACCGACACAGATGAGGTTGTATTAATTGTATACTTAATTATTAAAAAACAGTAATAAGGGAAATTTTCGATTTTTTTCCAATGAAGGAGAACTAGTGCAATGAACTTACGGCAGCTATCAGTTTATTTGTCTGTAATAATTTCGCAATAAAATATTCTGCATTCACTATTTCGCTTTACTTTATTTGGCCAAACGCGTATTTCTGCGGAATATACATACGTGTGCTGACATGCAGTAGGATTTTCAAATGAAAACGAATAATTAACCAAGCAAAACCCACCTCGAGCTCGACGCAGAAATCGAGTAGGGTTTACAAATGTAAATTCATGAATACACTACTGAAACCCTCCTCGATGTCAACACAATGGGTGCGCTGAGTCGTAGTAGCAATTCATAATACGCGTCAACGACTATAACAACATGGTTTTGAGAAAAATACGTTTGAAGTTTGAAAAGCACTTTACAAAGAGTAAAGAAAGCGCGCTGAAGTCTTTAGAAATACTCGTGTAACTTCTAGAATAATAATCGTTGGATTGACATACAATTTTCTGTGCGTGTACTTAAATATACATATATACATTACGAAAATGAGATAAAGAAAAACGATTTTTTGCAAATTCTAACTGTATATAACCACTTAACATAAATCAAATTTTGTTAATTTTCATATATTTTTGAACTTGTTTATTTCATTGTTTTACTAAGCAACCTATCCGAACACAAAAAACACAAGCACAATGCTCAAAATCAACGCAATGAAAAAAAACCGAATGATAAATCAGCTGATTTCATGGTTTGACAGCTCTTTTTTCTTGCACTGAAGAAATAGCCACGGCGAATCCAGTGCAGAACCAGTGTCGACAACGAACGCAGGGCAGCATTTTCAGTGCGTTTTCAGTGCAGCACTGACTAACATCGAACGCATCAGTTCGTTTCCAATGCATCCTAGTGTGCTCTAGGGCTGACATCTAACAAACCTATTAGTTGCACTTCCTGTTGGAAAGTACTAATCGCTGTGATCCATAAGAACTGAAGGAACCAACACGTGTATTTCGACGCAGTGAAGGCCCCGCGATGAAAATAAACTCTCATATATGTAGTATTACAAACTTTATTATGTATAGGGTTTTCCCATAATAAGTTTCCGTTTGAATAGTCCGTTATTATGCCAGCTGTCAAAAAATGTACTGTCATTTGACAGATAAGAAGTAAAAACCACACCATTATTAAAAATGGAACGATCGACAGACGCTTTAACACTACTAACTTAGGTATGGCGCTACAGCTCGAAGTGAACCTCGGGCTGCTTCTCGCAACCATTTGTGTGTGGATTTTTTTTATAGTTTTTGCTCGAATGGAAGGTACCTACAGGTACCTTTTATGCCGACTCCGAACGGCGAGTTGAGAATCGTGACAATCGTGACAAATGATAGTCTTTGATTGCCTGTCAGACATTCGAAAGAAGTGGCACCGTGAAAAAACTTTTAAGTGATGGATCCGGACTGGGATTGAACCCGGGCAGCACTGTATAGTTGTCCAACGCACTAATCACTACACCACGGTGCTCAGACGCTTTAACAACGCATTGAAATTCTTCAAATTCACTACAAAATGGTGAAAATTTCGACGAAACAGTCTGAAAAGTTAAAAGGGAAGCACATTCTCGATCAGAAATTGTTTAATTGGATCAGAAATTTAAGCTATTGGGACAAAATTATGAGAAATCGTGCTAGTCGCACAAGAACCACTGCAGATATTGCTGCCATAGCTCGAAGTGTTGCCGAAAACCCAGGTTTGTCGATTCCACGTCATACGGCAATTGGGTATATCACGAAAAACACTCTACCTCATTTTGCATAAATACTTGGATCATAAAACGTAGAGGGTTATGATCTTGCCTGCCGACCATCCGCAGCGTCCTATACAATGCCAATAGGTGTTAGAAATATGTAGGTATAGATATATATTGAATTGCTTTGCTTTGCTTATACGCGAAATTACCGCATTCGGGCCTGAATATACAATAGAGATTGTGGAGGTCACTTGGGTGACACTGTTTTCATTATTATTAGGGTTGTCGATTGAAATCAAAATAATGAAAAAATGGTCATTTGGCCCCCGTGACTGATCTATGAAATGAACTTCGTCCGTCTATTATGATCAGCCCGTTACAGGAAGTCTTATAGACAGTTCCAAACTAGCATATAGATTTAAAATGCAATGAGTTGATGCATCAATGGCCGCTTGGCTATCTGAAAGGAGGTTATGCTTAATTTTTCAGGGTTCTTGTGATGAATTCTGTAAAACAGAAGCCTATAGTGTAAACCTTTGTTTGGAAGATGGAAGGAGTAGGTACATCACAGTGCCATGGTTGGTATAAATTGTTTGTCGAATGCTCTGCATTTGCTAAGAATTGCAAGCCAGATTTCAAGCTTATCGCTAACGAGCGGTCCAGTCAGAAGCAACTTTTTTTTAAGTGCATTCGACTTCATAGCTTTGGACGCTACTGAAAAAAAGGATATGTAAAGGAGTTTAGACTTTATTAGATTCTATAACAGACAATTTACTTAATGCAATTACTTTTTTATAAATTCATGCCGCCATCAACTCGATGTATTTTTAAAGTGTTTATGAGAAAGAATCTGACTCTAGTTTCACCAGTACTCAGTAACCAGACCAACCTACTCGTTCTGGACTTGAAGAACAAATTGTCCTTCGCAAATAAAGAAGGTATACCCTTATATATCCATAAAATATTATTCATTGTTACGACTTTTTCATTTACATATGTTCCCATTTTGATTAAATTATATTTGGAATTTATTCCCCGCTGAAAAACACTTCAGGTTTGATGGAGGTATTCGGCCGTACCTTAAAATTATTATCACGAATTTCTGAACATAAAAGTATCTTAAAGACACAAAATGTATAGACTCAGTCCATAGTCAAATACTGTGCTATCCATCCATTGTATGTGTAACATCCTAAAATTGAAATTAGGTTTCATTGTCGTTTAATACTCGGAACACCATTCAAATTGTGTTAAGATTAACATTGGTTGGGTGTCCAATCTCAGTTGATGTGTCACATGGAATCGTAGTTACATTTCGTATCCGACGTTAGAAATATTGCGACTTGGATACTGTCTCCAGATTTTCCTACCTTTTTGCACTCCACACTCTCGTAAACTTTAGTCTCAATTTTATATAAAAAAAAACCGTTGTCTCTTTTTTTTTAAATCACATTTTATTTTTATAATTTCCTGTTGCGGAATACGAAACATATCAGCGCCAAACACTGAAAACGAATGACTAAACTTTAATGAGTAAGACTATGAAAATGGAACAAAAAAAAAAACACTCCTCAGCATGTCACCAAAGAGAGGAAAACATCAAACAGAAATTAAGTGAAATAAGCATACATAATATAAACTATACAATGGCGCTCGTAACCTTTGTTGGCCTCATTTTCATTTCATGTACGAGTAAATTTTGTCGTACTTAACCCGCAGTCAACAGAGCTAATTAGTATTATTTTTTATTTTGCCTCCATGAAGTTTGATTATTTTATTTAAGAGTTACTAAAAAAACAAAAACAAAACTTTATGTGGACAATAATATTTTGTCAATTTAAAATTAAGTGTTTACCAGCTGTCGAAATACTGAGAGTTCAACCTCAATAACCCCGCAATATTTTTAAACATTCATATCATACAAATGTATATCCTCATTCATAGAAAAGTTTAGGATTGGTGAAATTAATTCGTCATGATAACCGTTAGTCGCAATCGGTGCTGAGAATATGAAAAACAACTTCTGCAGAATATATAACGGCGATGAAGACCAACACTCCGCTGTCAGGCAGAATGAAATGAACCATTCTATTTAATCAGATGATGATAGCCAACACTCCTACCCACCTGATCAAATCGAAGTGAGCATAGCAATATCCAAGCTTAAGTCCAACAAGGCTTCTGGACCAGACGGTTTACCCACAGAGCAGCTGGAGTTCACTTGGTAGTGAGCCTGAAAAAGTATTCCAGATGAATGGAATCTCTGCAGCGTTTGCCCGATCCACAAGAAAGGAGACGCCCTTAACTTACAAAGGCAGCAGTCTCCTCAACATCGCCTACAAGATCTTATCTGCGATATTGTGTGAACGCCTGAAACCTTTTGTCAACAACCTGACTAGCCCCTATCAGTGCGGTTTTAGACTAGGAAAGTCCGCCATAGATCAAATTTTCACACCCAAGCAGATCGTGGAAAAAACCCAAAAAGTCCAAATTGATACCCACCACATGTTCATCGAGTTCAAGGCCGCTTGTAACAGCATCTGGAGAGATGAACTGTATAGAGCCATGTCTAGTTTTGACATCCCTGCCAAATTCATCCGTCTGTGCAGGATGACTATGGAGAAAGCTCGCTGCTCCATCAAGGTCAGTAATGACCTTCGATGTCAAAAAAGGATTCAGACAAGGTGACGCACTGTTGGTAACTTTTTAAACAGGATTTTAAATGTATTTTCGAGGCATTTTATAAAAATTGCAGCAAAAAAGGATAGCAACAAGAATGTAAATTTGAAACTAAACTAAACACCGCTTGTGTAGGACGATATATAGCTTAAATTATATCTACTACCATAACGATTTGATTCTTACTTCACGTAACAAAAACGGGTGTCAAGTTTTATCGTCTCAAATTAAGTAACTAAAGCCCAGTTTCACAGTGAGAGTTTAAACTGAAGTTTAACTAAACCTTCACAAAAGGTTCAACTTTTATTTTAACTCGTTCGGTTTCACAGCCTAAACTAATCTTCCAGTTAATTTAACGCAGTTCTGAAAGCTATGTTGGAACAAAAAGTTGGCAGCGCTATTGTTGTGAAATGTCAAATGTTATGTATTTTTAATAAAGCAATTGATGGGAGACAATGCTGCAGATTCTGCTTGCAGATGATTTTGAAACACCACAAAAGTCCTCCGCAGTATTGAGTAGGGATTCACTGGCATAGAAGCATAAAGTCAATAAAAGTTTGACTTCGGCGGATTTTGAACCACAATATTTCTAAAAAGTGATATATGTTCATACATATGTAAATTATTTTTTTGCTATTCTGGCAACTGTCAAAATATACCTCAAAATAGCTATAAATATAACTTAAACGACGAGTGAAACTTCACTGTGGAACCGAACATTTTTTAAACGGAAGATGAGCTTCAACCGTTTATAGTTATTTAATTTATATTCAAAATTAAGAGAAAAAGAAATTGTTGACATTCTTAATGTTATTTTCAATCGCTCTCCAGTTTTATGATAAAAACTAGTTCAAAATCCACATTTTTGATAATATTTCAGATATTGAATAAAATATCGTTATGACATCTGTTTAGATTGTCTATTTATATGACACCCCACTTGACTAACGACAAATTGTATGCCACTTAACACTTAGTCACCCAAAGATACAAAGATTCTGACTTTTGGACTTGGTGCACTCAAACAAATTTTATAATATTGCTTCAGAATTTCAGACAACAATAAGGGTTCAAACTTTAAAAAGAAGAATAAAATTAATATCACAACGTTCTTAATCGGACCACGAAAAACAGTAATATTAGTTTTCAAAAACATTGGCAAGCTAATTTAGTAGAAGGAATCGAATACATGGTACTACACTTATTGTATTAAAACTCATGTCAAATTTCAATAAAAAAAATTACCTGACCCAATTTAAGGGACGCTATGCTATGCAAACATTTTTTTCTCTTAATTTTAACAAAGTTCCATCTAAATGAATTGAGTTTGGAGAATTTAAATTAAAGCACAAATTCTCATCTAAAAAGTCATACTAACAAAAATTGATTCATCTAGTAAAACGCGCCTTACTCAAGCTAATTCCACTTCCAGTTCCAAACTTCCCATGAAGCTTGATTTGTATTTTAAATTTATTAGCTTACATCGATTAAGATACGAATTTGCTACTAGGGTAGATTGTGTAAGAGCAAAATTCAGCAATAAACTATTGGTTTTGAAAATACAGATAATTTTCCCTGTCACGTACGCACACAACCGTAAATATCGGATAAGTTTAGTTTACGTGTAAATCGAAAAAGGGTTTTGCATTTTGCATTCCCATCACCGGAATTTGAAAAATTTCATATTCACTTCACATATCTGCGAATGGATTTGCAAACTTTAAATGGGAAGAGTGTAATAAAGCTAGTATAAATCTTATAGTATCAACCGATCTGAAATCGTATTTTATATGAAATCAGAATTGATGCTGTTTCGAGTTTGCAAGTCTCATTAACTCCTCCCATTTCCATCATTCAAATTGTAATGTAATTATGTACCTGCTCGATGAGATCTCAAGATGAAGATTCTGTGCCTTCGTGACTTTGTATTCAATTTTGCTTCTATATGCAATTACAGCATTTTCTGGTTAAAAAAATATGAACACTAAACACAAATTAACAGTTTTATCACATTTAATTCGTGCAGTTCACGAGTGATCACAAGATTTTGAATGTAAGATACTTTTCGCGCGTATCGTGTACCGTATACCGTGTACTAAAATAAACTGTTTCCGTTGAAGTTCCTCACTACCGTCCGTTCGATTTCAACTGAAGCACTAAGAATCGCGAAAATATTTCAAATGAAATGATTGCAAGCTTTCTATGCATGATTTTACTACACAGTGTGTACATTCCGTGGCGGGTAAATAGTTTTATTCGGTACTAAATAAAGGACTTTGTATCCATGAAGGCAGCACGTGGTGGAACGTAAGTTTATTCACACGCATGTCAGATGGATGCGTACAAAATGCCGGCAAATGTTTGTTGGACATATAAGCTTCAACGATGATATGAATGGATAAAGCACTCAGATACCCGAGTACCTGTTGGTGACTTATGTATATGTTATTTTATTTTATTTAAGTTTACGACCTAGACCTTGTTGTTGGAGGTGGTGGGGTGATTTTTATTAATGCTGTAATTTTTAATTTTTAAGTTAACACTAATTTCTTTTTTTTTTTTGTCAAAAATACATAACATATGTTTGTTATCACTTTTATCTTATTACTGGCATGCGGCACCAGTGGTTTACGAACTGTGGGGGGCATGACATTAATTGCTTTGACATTATGGGTTCTTCAAACGGAGAACAGCATATCCAGTCATGAATGGGTATCAACTACAGCTACTAATGTCTGTAGATTTTAAGTACACATTAGCGATATCATGAGTCATCGCTATGTGAACTGAGTAGGCTCCTTAGAGAATGGCAACGAAGGCGATATTTATGCATTATGCAACTGATTTCAGTAAAGCTTTTGATAAGATATCTCATCAATTAACAGTTTAATCTCTTCGCGATATGCCATATATTGTACGACAAGGAGTTAAATTTCCGTTCAAATATAAATGAGCAGAGAACGGATTTTGTTGACTTTGCCTTTGTTTGCCTTTTTTAGCCTTTTTTAATCCACACTGCCTTTTTTGCCTTTTTGGTGTTATTTGTCAACGTTGCTTGCTGTGCACTTTCTTTTTAACTATACGATTTGTCTTTGCTTACACGAAAGAAATTTTGGTGTCCGCACGTGCTCATAATTGTCCCTGTTGTTCACATCAGCGCGCATAAAAATACACATATCCATTCACACCAATAGAGCACAAAATACATTGTTGTATCAAAATGCGTTTATTCTTGTGCCGTACGTGCAATTTCAGGCATTCCCCGCAGTTTTATTTACAAAAACCATTAGACGAAAACAAAAACCTTTTCATCTAGCTTCATATTCTGTGACATACTAGTCATACTAGTCTGTTGAATATTACGTGAGCGTACGTTTCCCAAAATTAAGTTTAAACATTTAATCTTAGTGCAATGCGTAATTTTTAGGAAGGCCTATTGAAGAGATATTAAAGACTTTGAACGGGATCGAGGTGAAATAATGTACCACAAGCTAAAGATGTGATGAAAAAATTGTACGCAAATGAAGAAAATACCGCTGCAAACTCCAAATTGGACTTAAATATTAAAATTAACGTCGTCACATCTTTTATCTTAACTCCACTAGTCTCAAGGCTTTCCTGAGATATAAGGCGTGTTTTTTTTCAAACCTATATAGGCTAAACATGTTTCCGCAACATGTTTTCAATGTAAAATACAACAAAACCTTAGCCTGGATAATTATCCAGGCTTATTTTTGTATGGAAAGCTTTTTCGAAATCTATATAGATTTGAAAAAAAACGCGCCTATAATCGCAGGCGATTTTTACCAGAGAACTTCAAAATGTTTTTAGTTATACAGTGCTGTTATAGTGTTAACAATAATGCATACAAACCTTAATAATTAAATGCATTTTTCAGGGTATAAATTTGCCTTCTTAGATTTTTTTTTTGTCAACAAAATCCGTTCCCTTTTATAAGATACATAGGAAGAGTTCATAATTGTAAAAAACCGCAGCAATGCAGACATTGCGTTCACAAATGTAAAAAAAAAAACTGAATTACCATTACAAACGTTCCGGCAACACTTGTGTTCATAAATGTCAAATTACCGCTTTTGTTCTGCAAATATCCAGCTTATTTTATTTTGCTGCACGGCTTCGACATAACTGCTGCAGAAGTTTCGTTCATAAATATATACAGATTTTGCTGCGGTATATTTACACCACATTCTTCTACAATTATGAACTCACCCAGAATCTTAAAAGCCAACTCATCACGGTAGTCCAAAGAATTCTTTACCCCTACGTGACCAGATCAGCCTAGAGCTGTATCAATTGTCCCAATTTAAAGATCGAATCGTTCAAGTATTGGTTCCCAAAATAATTCGGCTTTTTCAATCAATCAGTCAATCATTCAGTGATAGAGATATGCACGCGTATATTATACGCTTATTTTGCAAATTTACATGTAAAATACAACAAAAATAAAATAAGCGATAATAGTATCCCGGCTTAGCTAAGCGGATATAAAATCAGTGACACCAAATCCAAATTTTGACCTTTGCGATGAATTCCTATAATAAAATTCATTCATTGTTTTGACAACCATAAAAACCCAAACGTAAACAAAGTACAATCGAAAACAATTCTTGCATCTCTTATTTATTCTTTGCCGACAATTGGTTAAGTCAATGAGCAATAAATTGATCGTTTAAGAGAATAAATTAAATTAACTTCCTGGAGCACTGACGAATTGTTTTTTCACTTTATAATCTTGGATTTTGGGAGTTGGATTTTTTCTTGCGATATTTCTCTCACGGGCACACTAGTGTATATTATATTTGAATGTGCATTCCTTGAGTTTTTCGACTTTCTAATTTTATTCTTCAAAATAGTTTTTTTTTTTAAGTGAATACTTCTTTAGCGACGTATTGTTTTTGAAAACGAGTTACGATAAATAAGTTACGATAAATGAGTTACGATAAATTAGTTACGATAAATGCGTTACGATGAATGCGTTACGGTAAATTTCGATAAATGTGTTTCTATAACGGGGAAATGATTCCATACCGGGGTCCGTCTGTCTGTCTGTCTGTCTGTCTGTCTGTCCGTCCGTCAGTTTGTCTGACTGTCCGTCTGTCTGCCTGTCCGTCTGTCTGTATGTCTGTCTGTCCTTCCGTCTGTTTGTCTGACTGTCTGTCCGTCTGTCTGTCTGTCTACCTTTTAACATCTAAACCGCTAAACCAATTGTAATGTAATTTGGCAAAGGGATAGTCTGGGACCTGAGGAAGGACTGAGACCTAAGGAAGGACATAGATAGGAAAACCGCTCGCTAGGGGGCGCTGGAGTCAGCTTATTAACAAAACCTTTTCACGCCGAAAATGCTGAACCAATTGTAATGTAATTTGGCAAAGATTAATTTGGTCTGGGACCTGAGGAAGGACATAGGCGAAAAAACCGCCCGCTAGGTGGCGCTGGAGTCTAGTTATTAGCAACTTCTTTATTCACTGGCCAAAATGATTCATATTGGCAAGAGAAAACTACAAAACTGGACCCGATGAATGGCGTTGGAGTCGAGTTATTAACAAATTCTATATTTAATTAAATTTTGAATAGCTGTTCCTTTCATAATTTGCATTACAAAAATACAGTCAAGTTTACATTCATATTTACTAAATTTTATAACACATTTTCTATCGATTGTACTAGACAAATTTCTTCTTCTCTTATACATTACACATACACAACTGCTTTGGATTGGATAAGTATTCACTTCCTAGTGTGAAATATAAGCTGTTTGAAGCGGTAATGAGATCCATCATGTGTTACGCGGCTCAGGTCTGGGGAATTTTACAGTACGAAGAAGTTGACAAACAATTGAGACACTTCATAAAGAAAATGCATAATCATAAAGAAATACATGCTGCACCTCGAAGCTGGGTAACCTCTACTATACATGTATACGTTAAGGATGCACTTCAGCTATATTTGCAAAATATGCGATCTACCAAACCATCGGCTCCCCAAAATCGTCGTTACGCACCTGCCGTCAAAATCAGCAATTTTGTAACGAATGGGGGAGGCTGAGTGGTGAGCATGATGTTCCAGTACTGGAAGAGAACACTCAAAGTTGGAAGAGCGCTCTACGGGCTCTGCTGATTAAGACCGATGGCTCGATCCGGGATGAATATATAGAAAAAGCGGAATAAAGCGAAACCAGAAGCACTTATAGAATTCTACAATATGACCTTGGAGAAAATAACTATTTTAATGATCTTATTAGCCTAGACTCAATCTCGACTATTTTTAAAGCAAGAGGAGAGCTCCTTCATCTTAACTTCATGCCCCATAGAACAGAGCGCAATGAAAAATGCTCGTTATGCAACTTGCGGGCGAAAGAGGATATCATCCACTTCATAGGAACCTGTCCCATACTAAAGGTGATAAGAAGGCTCCATCTGGGGAAAAATATACAACATACCTGCAAATGAAGTTATGGCACGACTAAATGGCCATCAAAACTCGAAAGCAGTTATTGGTTTCATAAAATCAGCACTAAAATGTAAGCAAGATATTATAAATGAATCCTTTTAAATAAAATTTGTTTAACTTTAAAGTAAATATAAATATAATGACTTGATTATGCTATGTTCAATTGTATAATAGGTATAGTTTTTTATTCTTTTTTTTTTTTTTTTTTTTGTAAAACTCTCTTTCGGGCTGACGGCAATAGCCAATGCTTATATTGTGAAACTTATAAAATTACGAAAAAACGATACAATAAATTCACATTTAATCTAATCTAATCTAAATCTTTTATAAATAAAAAATTAAATATAATACAAATGATACTCTTGAATGCTGGTCAGACATTCGGTAGAGCCATGGAAAAACTTTTGGGTATTTGCTGAGGTTGCGTATAAATATAAGCAATATAAAAAAAATCATTTATTTTAATTAATGATAAAAATAAATTTTATAAAACAGTTTATACATATAAAAACACAGTTCTTAGTTTGAATAATCTCATTACACATATTTAATGATATTCAATGAAACGCACTCCATTAACTGTATGTACGGTACCGTTATTTACTATAGTGATCGAGTCAGGATACGAGGGATATACTGTTAGCACCCTCAACCTCCGCAAATGAAGACGTATTAATTCAATAAGCCGGTCATCCTTTGAGCTAATATAGATTTCTTCAATGGCTGGACAATTACGAAATAACTGCTCTAAATTATAATCGGTCAGTTCACCACAGTCCGCGATGTCGAGTAATGTCAATTTTGGCAGCGTTATACCGCACGTCAATATTTCAGTCAATAGCCGATGGCATCCTCGTATACTGAGCTTTAGGAGGTGTCTCAGATTAATTTTTTCAGGGATACGTGGTAATAGAGATTTACGTTCGGTACAGTCTACTCTCAGTTCTCGCAGCTCTCGTTGACAGTGCAAAATCTCCAGGAACGTTTTATATGTAAGTGTGTTGACACATCCGCACAAGTTAAAAACTCTCAAGTTAGGAAAATTGATTGCACAAAAAGAAATGACTGCCTCGTCCAATGCTAGATACTGCAAATGTAGCTCCATAAAAGTATAGTTGGGCAATTTATCGGTAATACTACGTACGCCAGCCGATGTAATTTGGGTGCAAAAAGAAATGTCTAATGTTTTAAGTTGAGAAAGTTGTGCCAGTTGCCTTAGCCCTTGGTTTGTTATTCGCCCACACATTGCTAGTATGAGCCTTTGTAAACCAAGAAGTTCCTCACCAACTACAGTTAGGAACTCATCATTTACTGCAATAGATCCGGTCACATCTAAAGACCTTAGTGATGGCTTATTTTCTATTGCCCCAGTTAAAATTGTTGGACTAAAATCTCCCCGAAGACCTAACTCGGTTAAGTCTAAACTTGAAAGCAACATAATCCATTCATCAATATCCAGGGACTCACTATGATAGTAATGTAAGTCTAGACGTTTCAGAGAGTTCGAGTGCTTCTTTAAGACTTCGAAAACATGACCGTTACTGTTGTGGCCAAATTCTACAGTTAATTTCTCCAATGCTTCAGCGCTAACTGCGCAACTTAGCAGGTATTCATTTAAACTTGATTCATTGTCAGTTAACTCAAGTTCTTGAAGTTTGATTAGGTTGCTTAACGGAAGTTTTTCTATATCCTCAATCAGATCAGGTCGTTTTATTTCACAGACTTTTAGATGTCGAAGGTGGGGAAAATATTCGAATGCCTGACGAGCAGTTTTGATAGGTATTGACTTCAGTGTGAGCTCCCTGAGAGATTTTCCAATATGTCGTAATAGGCTTCCTGCGTTGTCCAACTCAACAGAATTCAAGTATAATTTCGAGATTTTCTGGTCCAGAATCACTTCGGCTGCAGGGTGATCGTTGTCCAAGATGCAGAATTTGATTTTAAAAATACCCTGTGAATCGAATTCAGGTAGTTTTGTGACAGCATACCATTGCCTGCAAGACAATCCAGCATACCGAAGGTCATAAAAGTCTAGGTTCCGGAATATTTGAATCAAAATTTCTGTCGGCAGGTCTGAGTAAAATGACTCAATCTTTTCCGAATCTGTAAGAAAGTAAAAGAAGTATTATCTGTACTGTTGAAAATAACATCTAATGCAGAAAATCTTAAGTCTATATTTCACTACTGAATGGAACACTTAATTTTCTTAAAGCTACGTAGTAAACAAAATCTCGAGTCCGAGTTGAAAAGAATTATAAAAATATGATTTGAAGATATATCTACTACTAATTTGAAAACCCTGAGGCTTTTAAAAACAATTTTTTTTGTAAATATTTATTATTTATGATTGTTTTTAAAATAATAAATATCGTTACATTTATCTAATTGTCTATTAAAACTCGTTCACTTCGATATCAAACGCACCACATATCAAAGTTCAACTCTGGGGTGTTTTTATCTCTGGAAAAGCAATCTGGCATACTTTGTTTGGGTATTTTGGTTGCTAGAAAAAGAATAGGCCTGTTTGCTAACTTATAAATTTGTACAAATTCGAACAAATTTTCACAAATTCCTGTTTGGTAAGTGGTAGCCCACTTGCAACAACCAAAAATTCGCAAAAAATAGAGACAAATAAGAATGTCAAAAATGTTCCCTCAATTGACAAACTTGCCAATAGTTACGAATGCTTACACCAACTTTTTCTTCAAAAATGTCAAAAATGTGTTTTCCACTACCTAGGCGATAATTTGACAGGTTGACCACAAAAAGTTACAGAATAGAGCTAATTTCAATATGTATAATGAATTGTTAATTTTTTCCTCACATATGTTTTTGACGTTTAAAATATGGGCACCTTTTTTTGTTCAATGCGTTTCTGTACTTTTTTAGACTTTTACCTCTCTTTGAAAATGTTACCCCCACTTCTTGAAATTTGAAAATCTGTGAGTTTTGGTCTATCTATTATTATTACTAGGCCTGTTCCCGTACCTGTCCAGAACTGCGAAAATCTACGAAAATCAGTCTGTTCCCGTATGAAGATTTTTCGTAGCTAACAAGAGAGTTAGTTTCCCCAAGCTGCGAATTTTAGCTCAAGAAATTTCTTTGGGCAGCTTTATGAAAACTGTCATATATGTCAAATGTCATACATTTTCCATTTGTTGTTGTTCAATGCGTTTCCGTATTTTTTCACACTTTAAGATCATGCTGAGATTTTTACCCCCACTTCTTGAAATTGGAGAATCTGTGAATTTTGGTGCTGAAAGTACGGGAACAGACCTAATAATAATAGGTGTGCTCCCATACGTAAAATTGTTACGAGTTCCTACGAATTTGTACGAATTCTAGACCAACCCGGTGCTTAACACAAAAAAGTAGTAAAAGAGAGAAGCAACGAGAGAGTAAACATTTCCCCTCACTGAAAAATCTTACGAATTCTTGTCCAACAAATTTTCTGCCGGTAAGAAGTGAACTTTTTTTATTTTAATACAAAAAGTTAAATACAACGGAAAGAAAAGGAACATACATACATAGATGAACTTTGAATGGTCTGAACTTAATGCTGAAATTTGCATCGCATCTCTTACAGCATTTCCTTTATAGCTTTCTCAATACTGCATCGATTCTTGGATATCATCAACTAGTGGACTCTGCTGAAAATCCAAAATCGTACAATACCACTCTGTTTACATTTGCTTCACATGTATGTGTATGTATGTACTTATGTGTATGTTTATGACATTTCGTTTGTTGCAACTTTTGTGGTTAAACGCGTTCCTTTATTTTTTCGTAATGTTACCTTACTCTGAGAGAATTTTATCCCCACTTTTTAAAATTTAATAACTTGCGATTTTTGGAGCAGAAAGTAAAGGAACATAACTATTATTATTATTTTTTGTTTTGTTCATTATCAAACGTCATTTGTCGTTTTCATGTGTTGTTTGTTTGAAATAGTCCGTATTTCGTTTCATTACACTCCATTGCCTCTCCTTTTTCACCCCCAACCAACACCAACAGTCAAATACACGACTAAGTAAAGTATTTGCATGAACTTTTTCAGTCCAGAGAGGAAAGAAACAGACCTAATAACAATTATGTATATGTATGTACCTATATATAAACAAAATAATTCATTGTTTGTCCATTTATAATTCTGGTTAAATAATACGAATTCTCTGTTTTTAAACAAAACCTTTGTGGGAGTCGATTGTAACATACCTATGTAAATACATACATTGGATACACTATCTGTATCCGTAAAATTACTTACCGTCCACACAGATTTTATCATTATCCATCGTAAATTTAATTATTCAACTCAAAAATCACTTAAGAAACTTTTGCATATGAGTGTATATTTTAATTTTTCCCGGTCCGATAAAAAATTGTGAAACCACAAATGCACAACAAAACTTCATGTAACTGACAGTATCTGAACTGACGTTCGAGATACTTTTGTAGTGCTATCACAATTCTCTTTTATTCGAATCAACACTAAGTGGGGACTTCGACTGAGAGAGATACGCAATGGGCAAGGCAATGGGCATTGACTTTATATTGAATGGTGTGAATGGACTACTGACTCCGCTCTGCTAGAGCTAGTGCACCGGGATGTTTTGGAAATTTTCAAACAAAATGGGGAAGAACAACCAACCTTCGAAAAATAGAATCGAGTTATAGATACAACCAGTGTTGCCGTATCTTGATAATAGGTGTGTTTTTTTTTTGTAACCTATATAGACTTCGAAAAAGCTCTCAGAGTAAAAATAAGACTCGATAATTATCGAGGCCAAGGTTTTGGTGTATTTTACATGGGTAAAAATGCTGCTGAAACATGTTTAGCCTATACAGGTTACAAAAAAAACACGCCTAATAATGTCGGTAGATAATATCATATTATGCATTATGGAACTTACATTTTTCTAAGACCGCGTTGCAGTTGACTGCGATTTCTAAACAAGTTTGCGGTTTATTTGATGTTTACCTTCATTTAATACAAGTATAGAAAGGCAAAAAGAAATATCGGTTAAAACTTTATATTTATTGAATATTTTAAATATGAAGGAAAACTTAAACTACTCGTTTTATTTTTAACGGACAAAAATTCAGTCCTTAAAATACGTGGTTTCGTCGTGCGTCTTCTCGAATGAATTATCATCTCTTTTTCTCTTCGTCTCGTTCTTTTTCGTTTTCGTCTGGAGTGTTGACTGCTAGGGGCACAGTTGACGTTCAAAATTAGTACTCCTTTTCTCAACTAGGTGGCGTCACATTATACAAGAAATTAATATATGTACTTTTAAAAATGTTTTTTTTTTTCTATAATTAATTACAGTTGGATTTTTGGTGGAAAGAAACATGTAAGCCATAACCCAAGTGATTCTAACATTTTAAACCGTTTAACTTGTTGGACAAATGACACCCAGTGACGTTTCACGACAGTTAATAAATATTATATGCATGTATTCTGTTTTAATGCTAATTAAATCTGTTTGAAATGAAGTGGTTTATTTCCACATACACCAAATCGCAATCGGGAAAACGAATCATAAAATCGACGGAAATTTGGGTATCAGAATCTAACCACAGTGCTAGGGAAATTTCGTTCTAATACATTTCTACAGGTGAAATGTAGTCTTTTTCATATCATGTGCACATAGTCCATTGCAATAAGAATCCGAATTCCGAACCAGAACCATTCCAATTCCAACCGCTGAGGGATGAAGTGCTCTGCGTATACATTTACAGATACCCAATATAAAATTACTATTGATTTTTCAATTAGAACAAGATACATCCATATCCAATAGGTAATTTCGTTAGCAGAACCATTCCTGACAGAAGAACCACAAAGTTGAAAAGAAACACTTATTATCTCATGGAATTGGGCGAATGGAGGAAGAAGTAAATGAGATGGAATGCTTTGTTTGTAAACACAAAATGTATAAGGAAAGTGGAGAACACACGTGTTAATAGAGAAAGTGAATGCACTTACTTTGCAGGATAGAGAAAGAACTAGAGAGCGAAACTGTACTTTCCGGTTAGATTGTAGGGAGAACTAGGTTTTTACAGTTGGATTAGAGTATTTACCCTATTAGTTGCTAGGGCTAGTCTAATAATGCTTTTTGTTGTAGGAAATGTTCTTATTGGACTTGTTGTCTAACACAATTCAATCGGTGGTATATAGAAAAGAGCAGTTTTGCATGATTTTGTGTGAGAGAAGGGAGAGAGAAGTCTTTGAAATAAAACCATTCATAAGTTGAAGATAGGGATACCAGACGCCCCCCTTTAGGGGGGACAGTCCCCCTTTTTCATACCAAAATGCTGTTTGTCCCCCCTATAAAAACCTTTGCCCCGCTTATTATGTAAAATTTAAAAAGAGAAAACATTAAATTTAAAACTATTAAAATATTTTCATTAAATATTTTTAAAAAGATTCTCTATAAACACATCAGTTTGAAGTTCAAAATCCTTTCAAAGCTGAGCGCATCCACTCAATGAATTACATATCATCACTTTACGTGCAAAATTTTCCTTCATCTGTCGGTCTATGATTTGTGCTGTTATCTGTCCTTTGTCAGGTTTTGTTTACCAATAATTTACAAATTATTTTCGTTTGCGTTTAATTTTAATTTTTTAATCAATTTTTAAAGGAAAAAGTAATTTATTTTTGTTGTTTTGTTTCTCATTCATTAATTTTGGTTGATAAGTTATAATCGATTTTTGTGTGTGATTTTTATAATAAAAATCGAATCAAACTTTTTTACTTCTTAACGCTGGTGTTATATTTTTCAAAAACATATTTTGTCTCGCGATGTCCCCCTTTTCGTCATTTTAAATCTGGTAACCCTAGTTGAAGAGTTAAAACAAAATTACAGCCAAGGCGATTGCTAAGAAAGTACTTGACGCTCTCATTGTTTCTTTCTCTTTGGCCTATGGCATTACTGAATAGATCCAATTTGTAAGATCGCTTATAATGGTTAGTAATCATTTTTCAAATTTTTCAATATACAGTCCAACACGGATAAAAGAAACGTCTAAAATGCACAAAATTTGTTTCTTATTTCCGTCTTGTTCTGATACCTATAGGTAGTGATTTATTATAAAGGGTGATTTATTAAGAGTATATACATATGTATGTATGTATGTATATCTTTTTAAAAATATAAAAAAAAAAATCAATTTTCGCCATTCTTTACATGTTTTTCGCCCACCACCAAGTCACGTCACCCACCGACAATACCAAACTTACCAAAACTTACCAAAACACACTACGCCTTTGTTAGCAAAATAAGTGCACCATATGAGAATCGAAAAGAGCATAAGATGCACTTAATCAAGCGATTTTTTTTAATATTATTTAGTATATAGATATTTTACTGGTCAAAACCGATTTCAGGCCAAACTAGTTTGTCCTACGCATGTCAGGACAACTTGTTTGGCCTAGTGCTAGGACCAACCGATTTTGTATTATTATTAAAGTAATCTTATTGTTAAAATTAAAAGGCAATCAATTAGATGTCTACTTAACTATAAAAAAAACAAGTATTTAAGGAAATTTTGGATTTTTTTTTGTTTTTTTTCAAAAAAGGAGAGCAGTTTTTATATGGCAAACTTTCAATGTAACTATTTCGCCATAAAATATTCTGCATTCACTATTTGGCTTTATTTTATTTGGCAAATATTATTTTGTGTTTTTAATTTGTTTGGCAATCATTTTATCACATGTTAAAAAATGTCCGCGAAACATGCGTAGGATATACTTTTTTATATATTTTATTTTCGATTCGGCAGTTATACGAAAACATGAGAATCAAAAAGCACTCCTCTTTAGAATTAAATAAATCTTTATTCGCATTTCCATTCTGGCTAGCGACGATTTATAGTCACGTTTCGACTGCGCACGCAGTCACTTCGCCGTCGCATTTGGATTGAAAAAAAAGCAGCTCGGGAGTGATAGTTGTGCATCGAAAATACTGTGCACGGTCTAATGCACTAAATCGGAAGATAAAAGCCAAAAAAAAAATAAAAAATCAACTAATAACATCATTACAAGTGCAGTGATGCAGATAAACACCACACAGAAAGCTCAGTGAGTCCTCCCGTTAACTCCATTACTAAATGTTTGTTGTTATTTTCTTTTTTCGAGTGCGCGATTAAATGAGTGTCCGCTAGATTTCGGTTGAGATCCACATGTAACAACTCAGCTGTTAAGGCCTAACACAGCAGCAGAGTTTTTTTTGCTGGCGCGTTCATCTATTCATTTAATTGCGAAGGGTTTATATTTGTGTCTTTGTATGTTATGGTGTACATTTCCGTACAATGGAAATATTTGAGGTCGTGTTAAATAATATTCGTAGTTTAAGGATGAACTTTTTCGCTGTGTCTGCCCATTTGTTTAACCACAAACCAGCGGTAATGGCATTAAGTGAATCTCAGCTTTGTGACGACACTGATCCTAGTGAATTCGCTATAGCGGGTTACCAAATGGTGCCATTATTCTTGCTGCATAGAGGTATCGTGCTCTATGTTAGAAATGATGTGAGCTTTCAGCTGCAGCTTTTTTCTTCCTTTCAGTTTTTTTGCGTCAAATTTACATTGAAAAAGCACACCATCCACTTCTGCCTGCTGTTTCGAAGCCCTAACTCAGTGAAAGAATTAACATATTACCACCTGGACAAAATCTCTGATTCTATAACTAGTATTTTCTACCGCCATCCATCAACTGAGATCGTTGTTGCGGGTGATTTCAATGTCCACAATACTAGTTGACTTAGCCATCGCGGTCACTTCCCCGCTCGGGCGCTCGGATCATTGTCTGTGTCTGCAAAATTCTCGTACGAAAGCCTGCATTCAGTTAAAAAGAAGTATCCTAGAAGAACGATCTGGCAATACAAGAATGCCGATTGGATCGGTCTTAATTCGTTTTTTAGGATTTTTAACTGGTCGCTATGTTTTCTTGATAGAGACGTAAAGGCCGCCGCTGACATGATCGCATTAATTTGCTTGGAATGCGGTCATTCATTCCAAGCAAATCCGTTAGCTTAAGACCAAAACAAGAACTCTGGTTCAATCCAACTTGCGCAGTTACGATCCGGAAGAAGGAAGACGCTATTACCCACTCATGTAAACCGAAGCCTCTACAGATGGGCCAGAAATTACTGTAACATCACTCTGAAGCGTGCTCGATTCCAGCGAGACCAAAAAATAAGGCATAAAATACTGCAATGTCCTAAAGGCAGCAAATCATTTTGGTCCTTTGCGAAAAAAATTTAAAGGATCCGCCACATCATCGATCCCAGCTTTAGTCTTCAATGATAAGAATATCACTGACTCCAAAGGGAAATCTGATCTGCTTGCTACAATATTCGCAGAAAATTCCACCTTACCTCTCTCTCTCTTTCTCCACCTATGCTGAACTGTGTTCAATATTCCCTAGGACCATTATTTTTCCGAACCCGTTCAGTAACTAGAGTCTTGAAAGATCTAAAATGTCAGGTCCTGATGGAAACCCGCCCATTGTTTTGAAGTGCTATTCTTCTACCCTGGCCAAAATGCTACGCAAGATCTTCTTCCTATCCTATTCCACAGGCACTTTTCCGAATAGGTGGAAACTAGTGCACCTTCGACTTAATGACTTACTTGTCAGAACGATGGAACCATTGCATCTATCAATACGGCGAATGCAGAATAGTTGCTCTTGATATCTCCAAGGCTTTCTACAGGGTATGGCATATTGCCCTGGTTAATAAGCTTAAAGCTTTTGGTGTTGGTAGTACTTTCTCGAAATGGATTGCGAGCTTCTTAAGTAATCGATTTATAAGTAAGTATAAGTTGTGTTAGATGGATATATGTACTTCTACCCCCTTCTCAACTAATGCTGGTGTACCACAGGGCTCAGTCCTCTCCCCGACACTTTTTCTTTTATTTATCAATGACCTTCTCTCTCTCACTCGCTATCCAATCCATTCGTTCGCGGACGACAGCACTCCGGACTTCGTTTATTCCTTAATGACTCCATGACATGGACCCCACGTTGTTGAGTCCCAGCGTCAGCGAATGTCAACTGAACTCAATTCTGATATTGATGCAATTATCAATTGGGGTGTCCAAACCCGAGTTGAGTTCAATGCATCAAAAACCCAGTGCTCTCTACTGTCCCTTAAGCGTGACACCAACGCGGCCAAACTAAAAATGAAAGGAGTTGATCTTGAGGAATCTAACGGTTTGTCAATGCTCGGAATGCATGTGAGCGCAGACCTACGATGGAATCAGCAGATTACTGATGCTGCTAAAGGTGGTGCTAGATGCCTTGGATTCCTCAAAAGAAGTTTTTCTTCACTCCACCAGACTTGGCCACGATCTATAAGGCTTACATTCGTTCGAAACTCGAATATCACTCACATGTTTCGGCATAAACTCCCGCAACGTCCTTAAGTTTGCTCGATAGTGTTCAGCGCAGTGTTGTCACTTGGATTTTGAAAAATGTGGTAGATTGGACAAAAAAATGTGGTAGATTTAAAAAAATAGTGGTAGATTTGATAACATTGACATAAGTATAAGCGTATGTACAATACATTGCAACAAAAAATGCGCGGATGAGGATTTCGGAAAGGGTTTCCACACAAATGAATGCAAAATTCATTGAAAGTGAGTATGTTTTGAATGTGCGAAACAGATTAGAAACATTTATACCTATACATAATTTTCCAAAGGAACAGATTGAATTGGTTGGCTTAATATGGGCAGGACAGAATTTAAAAACGTGGTAGAATTGCTTTCCGTGGTAGATGTGGTAGATTTAAAAAATGCTCAAAATTGTGGAAGATTTACCACAATTGTGGTAAAGTGACAACACTGGTTCAGCGTAAGGCCTGTAGATTGATAAGAGATCAGTCTATCTGTTGCCAAATTCCTTCCCTTGAACACCGCCGGAATGTTGCCTAGCGCTCCTATATCGGTACCTTCACCACAAGTTTTCGGACGAAATATATAGTTGTGTCCCACCAGTCCGTCTGTACAAAAGCCGCTTCCGTGGCACACCCAGATGTGTTAAGGCCTGCTCTCGGCCAAAGAGTTAAATATAGGAAGTCATTCTTTAACCACTCCAAACGAATATGGAATAACTTGCCGTCCTCAATGTTTCCTGAGAACTATAATTTGCAGAGGTTCAAAATCAACGCGCATCGTCACATCTCTTTTTCTCGGTGCGATGGGGCACCGTAGCGCAAGTGGTTAGTGTGTCGGACTACTGAGCCAGCGGTCTTGGGAGACGGCAGAAAACTGTAGGTCCTTCCATTCGTGCAAAAATATAACGCGCACAAACAAATGGTTGCGGGCAGCTAGGCTTGGTTCTACCTAGGACTGCTGAAGCCAAATATTATTATTATTATTCTAATCTCTAAATTTCCCCATACCCTTCCCCTTTACTCCATTACTGGGCTTTATAACCTTAAAAGACAAAGTCTTAAGTGGTGCAGAACATTTAAAAAAAAAATTATTTTTTTCCAAGTACAGATATGGGTAGAATGGGTATGTAGCACGCGTAACCAATTTCAGCAAAAAGTTGAACAAATCAAGTAAAGTTATAAGCAGGGAACGGATTTTGTTGACATTGAATTTTTTTGCCTTTTTTTTGCATTTTTTTACTCATATTGTCTTTTTTTGCCTTTTTTACTCATATTGCCTTTTTTTTTGCCTTTTTGGTACTATTTGTCCAAAAAGCTGTGCACTTTCTTCTTAATTATACGATTTATCGTTTCTCTCACGAAAGAAATTTCAGTGTCCACACGTATGAGAGCAGGTATTTCTCTTGTATGAACATGCACATAACTGCACGCGTTGTTTACACTAGCCCTCATAAAAAAAAATCCCTAGACACCAATACAACACTAAGCACATTTGTATCAACTCAATATACATGTGCTTCTTCTTGTGCCGTAAGTGCAATCTCAAGCATTCGCCGCAGTTTCATCTGACAAAAATCCGTAGACATCGGGAAAGTATTTTTTTCGTAACTGTGCGCCTTTTCATTTAGATTCTAGCTAGATTCATATTCTGTGACATTATACTGGTTACTTAGTGCTGGTCTGTTGAATATTGCCTGTGCATAAATGCGTGCTGCTCCCAAAATATTTTATTGCTTGTCATTGAAAGCGAAAATGACCAAAGACAGAGTTTGTGGTGAAATTGGAAAAAGATTTTTAGTCAACCCGAAAGACCGCATATTTAAGAGTTTACATGTACATATTTTAATTTGAGCACTTGATCTTAGTGCACTGCGTATTATTTATGTTAGAAGAAGGAGTGTTAAAGACTTTCAATGGACTCGAGGAACAATTACGACCAGCTAAAGGGCCAGATGGGATGAAAAAATTGTACGCGGTTTTTTTTAGCAAACTAACGAAATGGCGCTGCAAACTCTAAACTGGACTCAAATACGAGTATTAAAGTCAAGGACGTATCATCTCTTATCTTGGCTCCACTAGGCTCTCCTTGTGTTGAAAGGTCCTTAATTTCATTCAAGGCTTTCCTGAGAGATAATCGATACATACCAGAGAACTTCAAAATGTTTTGGGTTACAATGTTAATAATAATGCATAAAAAACTTTATTATTAAATGCCTTTTTTGCGGTATTATTTTGCTTTTTTTGGTCAACAAAATCCGAAGCAAATACCTACTTCGAATTCTCCAACTGTGGTCGGTTTTACCCAAAAACTGTAAAAACATCACCTCATCAAATTAAAAGACAGTGTTTCAATAAATGTTTATTTTTTAATAACAATATTAATACTAGACTAATCTTATAAATATCACTGAACATGTCTTAAACATCACACTGACTCATATTCAAATTCATATTCGTCCTGATATTCATCGCGATCATTGACATCATAATCATCATTAGATTTCAAGAATGTTTTATTGAATTTTGCAGCAAAGATGCATAAAAAACTTTATTATTAAATGCCTTTTTCTGCGGTATTATTTTGCTTTTTTTGGTCAACAAAATCCGAAGCAAATACCTACTTCGAATTCTCCAACTGTGCTCGGTTTTACCCAAAAACTGTAAGAACATCACCTCATCAAATTAAAAGACAGTGTTTCAATAAAAAATGTTTATTTTTTAATAACAATATTAATACTAGACTAATCTTATAAATATCACTGAACATGTCTTAAACATCACACTGACTCATATTCAAATTCATATTCGTCCTGATATTCATCGCGATCATTGACATCATAATCATCATTAGATTTCAAGAATGTTTTATTGAATTTTGCAGCAAAGATCCCACCTTCCAAAGCTGTCAGATTGTAAATGTCAAGGAATTGATCGGCCAGCGAATCTGACAAAATTAGCGAAAGATTCTTTTTGGCAATCTTCTGAGACAAACTTGAGGAGTTGAATTTATTATAAAGGGCCAATTTGGTTCCCGTGTTATTTGTCTTGGCCACCAAAGCGGTTAGCAGAGCAAGTGATGATGCATTTGCGAACTGCAATTTTGCCGACATTGTGCTGTTTCTCAACGCCAACTTGGCTGTAAGTATGCTATTCAAAAATGTTGCAGATGTATTGAATAAGGACTGAAAGCCAAACGTCGCGTTGGTTACGTTAGTGAATTTTTTTATTAGTTTAAAGTTACTTGCGTTAGCTTTAATGGCAAGCAGATCGGTAGTAGCATTTGCCAATACGGATAACAAGCCAGTTTTTGGCTTTGAAAAAAGGGCCGTTCCGGTAATATTTAATATTGCAGTTAGTAGAGTCGTGCTCTTGTTCAACTTATCAGCGGTGTAGTTTTGCACAAGTGCTAGGTAATTACTTGCGTTGAATAAAGTGTTAAGCAGCAATCCTTTTTGTTCTCTTTCACCTTCGTACGCCTTCTCGGTTGCAGTTGCTTTACTTCTGACGAACATTAGCAAAATAGCTAAGCCTAATAATGCACGCTTATCCATTGTTTCCTGTCACCTTAAATGAACTTAATGAAATTGAGACAAATAATGCATTGCAGGTGCTTTTTATATCTCGGTGTTGAGTAAGAATTTTGTTAAAAGTACTTATCAGTTGATTAAATATTACCAAATGCAATTCAGATCGAAAGTGCATACATATGTGAATTAAGTAATAATAAGTTATACATCTTGTTCAATCTGGCTCACAATAAATTCCAAATTTGAACTAGAAATATTGTTTGCACAGTAATTTCATATTGGTTTCAACAACGAAGCTACGAAGTACATGAAGTAAGAGTTTAACACTCCGTACAGAGTTATAACAATTTAAAATAAAATATAACATTTCGTTTCCATTTTTTTCGTTTTGCAAAGGCATCACAAGATGTAAATATCTTTGAGAAGTATTAAGTTGACGCGAAAGGCTTATTGACGGCTCAAGATCCTTCAGCTTCATAGCAAGAGTAGGTATAGTTGAAATATTTGGCATATCATATTAAGTTTAAGTTTGTGCGGCATAGACCACTTTGAGATACTTTTAAAATTTTAGGTTTTTTGGCAACACAATTTTCAGCTTAACCGTTGGATGTGAGCAATAAATTGCATAGTCATCAATATATTACATATATTTGCATAGATGTACATACTTCGCAGTACCTATGCAATATAGAAGTCTTTATTTCAAAAGGAGTGGTAACATTGAAGATCCGTGAGGGACTTGAGACTATGGGCTTAAGACTCACCCATTTGTAGCTACAGCATAGGTCCCTGTTATTTTAGCGCAACAACTCCTTTTTTCCTAAAATTTTTAGAGACCACCTAAAATATGTAGAGAATTAAGGGAAAAATATTACAAATTTTTTTAAACTTGTTTTTATATGGTTATTGTAAATTGTTGCCGAATCTCTTTTGGTGGTGCGTGTTGAGCCGGGCCTCTTCTTTTTTTTGCCTGCAAACCTTGTTCTACATCCAACTTTCTCTTGCTTGCTCTTTCGTTGATGCCCACCTTGCAAAATGCTTCAGGTACATCATTTTAAAGCCAGCTTGCTTATTGACACAACGATAAAGTAGCCAAGCATTTGTCATCGCTATATCTAGAAGATGGTAAAACAAACGTTAAGTCCACCCTGCCCATATGCCGGCTGTACTTGGCTACCACAAATGGACATTCTATTGGTATGTGCACTTTATTTGCTTTGTCATAGCACTGGACAGCGGCAGTAGGGTTCTAACCAGCGAAATTGGATGCAAGCGAAACGATTTTGTTATCCTTGGCTTGGTGCAGTAAGGCGGGTTTCACTGTATTAGTATTTCTATTGCGTTAATCCGCATAGTTTTATTTTGCAGTACTTGCAATTTTGATTTTAGGTATTGGCGACATGTAAAGATCAGACTTCCACAATATTCGAAATGCGGTTTTATTAAGATGCTGTATATACTTTAATTGCACAGTTCATAGATACATTTTGTCGAATTTTTCTTAATACACCGATTTTTTCGATATCTTGTTGCACGTATGATCTTTCAATGTTAGTTTATTATCTAGGACTATCCCGAGGCATTTCACTGTATTTCCTACATCGATTTCGACACTATCAATAACCACATTTGGCAGCGTTACGGACGAATTATTGTTTATAAACATACACTTGGTTTTGTCAGTATTTAATATAAGCTGATTCATTTTTACCAATTCATTTATTGCATATAAGTCATGATTTCTATTATTTACACATGGTGTTACATCACAGATATACTGAAGCGTATCCACACCAAATAAGACAGGCTTCGAGTGCCTTACTACTTTTATTATATCATTTATATAAAAAAGAAACGGTAGGCCACCGAGTTTTGTTCCTTAGGGTAGGCCTATATTAACACTTAATGGGAGGATATACTATTTTCGTTAACTTTGGTTTGGTCTTGAAGCCAGATTTATTGATAAACTCAAAAAATCTCTTTTTGCCCGTACAGTGTCCCGGCAAGAATCCAGTAACTATTGTAAGGGTTGCTTAGTTCCTTTTAGGGAATGGATTGGTAGAATGATTATGGGCTGCCTGTTACCTGTAGTTTCCGTCCAGTAATGAAGGGCTTTTGTTTCTAACTATATTTATCAATGCAGCAACATTTATAATAAAGGAGATAATTTACTGGCTAGTTCTTTCATTGCCATCAAAACCACTGTATCCTGGCATCCAGATCAATTGAACTATAGTGCGGGCTGGTTACGCTAGTGAGAGAGAATTTACAAAAATGTATTTGTTGTCCTATGCAGAGCATGTATTCTAACTTGAAATATGGAGTTGCTTTTCTCCATACTCGCGTTGATGGACAATTTTAGTAGTCTCGCACCCAACTCCGTGTACATCCGATACTAGTAAATCTTAAGCAAATGAAGGTTTATTATGTTCAGAGTTCTGGAAATGTTACCTTGAAGTTTTGGCTAAAGCAAAACTAAACTATTCATTAAAATCGGTTATTCCAGTTTAAGAACAACATTTGAAACTGACTGGCTTGGGTAGTATTATTCTTAAAGCAAATCCGGTCTAAAATATAAATAGCTATGAGGGTTATATTTTTTATTTTATTTTTTTAGCTGGGTCCGAAAACTTTATATTTAGATAAGTGCTAATTAAGGTTTTTGTTTTTGTATGCAATTAATCTTCTGCTTTTTAAACACTGCCAAGTATAAGATTACAGCATAGCCCAATATGAACTCTAACAACACAAAACGAACCCATTTGGAACGCCAAACTTGCAATGTACCTACATACCTATATACGTATGTACATAGATATGTGCATGTCATCCCAATTATTCAAGGGCAATAGCGTTTAGCTTTTCTACGTATCTGCAGGCCAATGGCACTAATTCAAAGTTAAGTAAATAACTGACTTACTTATTTCATCCATCGTTAGCTTATAGCTATTTATCATCTACGTACATACATATGTATTTGCTCGACTGAACAATGACAGTACAACATATTAAAATGTCTGCGCTAGTCTTTTAAAAAAAATTCTTGTGAGAAGAATTAAGAGAAATTTTTAATCTTGAATCGAAAAGGTCATCGTTAATAATTTTATATAAAATCAAATATTATAGACATACCCTAACTTAATGAAGACCTTATGCAACTCCACATTCCTTAAAGTGAAATTAAAACAAGTCTTATTCATTGCTCACTTCTAACCGAAGACTAAATGTTTTCATGCAGTGGCACGCGCAATTTATACAACTGTGTGATAGCTCATTCCACTAAGAACAGACCACTACCCACTTTATTTTCGATATTTCCATCGCTATACTATCCATTGTGTGGCCATTGGCAGGTACATAGTTCCAGATACTCGTACATATACACATATTTAATCACATTTCTATACAAAGCCATACAACCACGACAACAACATCGACCACATCGACACAACAGTGTCCTGGCACCAACTTTTCATACATTTGAATATAAAACTGACCCCATATTCAGGAACACTTAGTCGAATGCCGTGCTTGCTCTAGTTAGTACCGAGTTACTTGGTATCCTTAAAAGGAGTACTTTAGTGTAAATTTAGATTTTAAAGTAAGAATTTTTAACTCGTTTTCGTTAAAAATATTATTTCTGTGACTAAATAGTGTTGAAATTTTAAGTGCAACTAACGGCATAGAATGTGAAAACCTTTGTATTAAAATAGTAAGAGCCTGATATGGGTACCTTACCTAATCTTGATTAAGATGCCTATGGCCTTAATATTTGACCCAATTCGTAATCGAAAAATCGCAATTTTCTCTATCTAAACCTGAATGTCCTTGCTTGCAAGATATGCAAAACATTCGCATGACGAATCGGAAAATCCTTGCGCTTTGACCCTTCCCAGTCCCCACCACAGATCCGAGCGCTTAGACCCAGTTTTTCTCCTTTTTTTTCGATAGTCGAAGGCTGTTCTGACGTTAAAAAAAAAAGAAAATCAATAATTGAACAATGACGATAGAATAAAAAAGAACAAAAAGCTATGCTATTGCATATTGCCACCACCTACCGCCTACCCCGAACTTGTCATTTAATAAAACCACATTTACGCGCTTTCGAAATGTCCTCGCTTCCATAAACTGGTGCCAGTGCTACGTAAATTGATTCAAGCCCGTTTTCATGTTGATAGACAATTAAGGTCTTCAAAGTAGGAATTTCGTACTCCTCTACGGGCATTGGCCACTGACCACCAATACCGATGGGTGTGCTAATCGATTTCAATTCAGGTAAACAAAGCCAAATCGCATGAAGTGTTCATTATCAAAGCTGCAAAACTAGACCACAACAACATCGATATCGAAAATGTAAAGACGACCTGTGAGAGTAATGAATTTCTAAGCAGAAACACTATCTATTCGTTACGAAGTGCTAGCTACTCGTAATAACTTCATTGCACCGAAGAATGTCGATAAATGGAGGTGCCCCCAGTGGGAGGCGACAATACGATGTTAGCTAGTGTTAGTTAGATTAGACTTTTAGAGCATAGTTTTGACCACAACACAGTTGTCGTCCTCGCACTTGTAGTTCGCCCGAATGACACTGCTATTAAACTTGTATGGGCCATGAAAGGCTCGTTAAACTAAACTGTCATTTAAGGCTTTTAGAGAACTGAGAGAAAATACAAACTACCTCCCGTGTGGATTATCAAGTGTGTAGTACCTACATTTCGGAATAAGTAATGTGGATTTCTTTATTTTTAGAAAGAAAATTAGAAGAAATGAGCCGCAATGGTAATTGGTCGAGTGGTAGTGGCAGCTCCTCGTCAAATACGAATGGTACAAATGCTACACCAAGCGAAGAACGCTTAGTGGTAAATTTAAATTAATTGGATTATAATGCGTTCCGGGAAATAGGACTAATGCTTCGGTTCTATATAGGTGGCAGTGCGTGTGCGTCCCAGCATCGAAACCAGCGACAGATGTATTGAGGTTATATCGAACAAAGCATTGCTGTTCGACGATGGTAGTAAAAATCGACCAAGGAAATACGCCTATGATCATGTTTTTCGAGAGGAGGATACACAGGTGAGTAGATTTAATATTTTGAATGAGCTCTCTAATTATGCAGTCTCAATTAAATAAATACAAGAAAATCAAAAACTCTAATGCTCGTTACTCATTTGCTCACTTATGTCCATAATTGTCAATATTATTTAAAAGTTTTTTCGGCACAAAACCGACAAATAAAAAGCCGTTTTCTTCTTTTCTTTGAATAGATATGTGAAATTAATTAGTTCGTTTATTAAGCAAAATTTTGCAATTTAAATTTATATAGGTATTCTAACTTACAATTTGAACTTAACCTACATATGTATTTAATATTTAGGTATGTGGAAAGTTATATTTTATATTTTCAATTGTAATTTTGTTAAATCAATTGAAGTTACTTTCATTTCTTATATTCGAGTGCAGTGTGTTAAACAGTTGACACCCTTTATAAACAATACTATTTTGAATTATATTCTGCAGATACGGTGGCACTCTAAAATAACCTTTAAGTTACATGACTGAGAGTCTCTTTATGTTTGTTTGGTTTTTTTGTTGCTATCGAATTAAAAAAAAATAGATTTCTGATTTTGGTACTACTATGATACTATGTACCATAATTCGGTTCTTATCAAAAAAAAAACATTTTCGGTCAGATACTACTATAGGGTGACCAGGCCAGGGCACGCACCCGATGTTGCTTGGCTATATCTTTAAAATGAAACGTCATAATTTCCTTCCTTTTTTTAAAATGTTTATTTTTGAATTTTTGAAGATCTTTTTACCGCATTTTTAATCGTTTTGGCGAGAGCCTCGGGCTTCCAGAGTCTGTGACTTGTCTGGAGTAGTCAAATCGGACGATCCTGCCGGCCAGGTGCAAATCACAAAGCAACCCAGAAACGCATTGAAACTATGTGTCCTCCAGTCCCAATACATCAATTTGCGGCAATAAAAACTTGTTAATCATGGTTCTTTATTGCTTACTTACTTACTTAGTTGGCGCTACAGCTCGAGGTGAACCTGGGCCTGCTTCTCGCAACCATTTGTGTGTGCGTGTTATATTTTTGCACGAATGGAAGGGACCTACAGTTTTTTGCCGACTCCGAACGGCGAGTTGAGAGCTTATTCGTGACAAATGATACTCTTTGATGCTTGTCAGACATTCGAAAGAGGTGGGCACTGTGAAAAACTTTAGGTGTTTGCGGCGGAATTCGAACCCAAGACCGCTGGCTCAGTAGTCCGACGCACTAACCACTTGCACTACGGTGCCCACCAGTCTCAGTCTTGCTCACCAGTCGATATTCTCGTCGGAACAAGCAGTACGAGGCCAGATCTGTCACGTGTTTTTCTAGTCTCTTCGAGGCGAGCGGCTGAACACCCTAATAGTGTTTGACCAGTTGCTTTAGGATGGTCGGAAAATCTGCGTTTAAATCACGGACGAATTATTCCGTAAAAATCTAGTCCCGCTCCCGAGTATTTTGTGAGCTTGAGGAGTATAGCGTTCCATGGCTTGTCAACGTGTACTCAGCATCTGTTTACATACTTGATAAATATAAAAATACCAGCAAAATTAGAAAGAATGAATGCAAACGCAAATTCATAGTCAGATAAAGCCAACATTAAAAGAATTTATTCACCTACATAACCTAAAATAGACTTTTTGCTATTCATAGTCACCTTATAGTCGACTTTAAACTTATAGCCGACTAAAAATTTAAATACTTTAAATAATTAGTGTCGGCTTTAAGCGTTTGTTAAATTTCTCATACATTATTTTGACGTTTGGGTTTGTTCGTTCAAATCACTTTACAAGAACACTCCAAAGTCGATACTAACTATACACAGGCAAAAATCTGTTTATGAATAACGAAAAGATATAGCCGGCTTTTTTATTTAGTGCCGGCTGTAACTAAACCCGCCTCTAGGCACTATTCATGGGCAGACTATGGATTTGCGCCACTATCATGGTTGTAACCTTCGCTTTTAGTGCAAACATCAAATTTTCTTTGTCTACGTTTTTGTTTATATTATAATAATAGGTAGCTGTTGCCTGTTCGGCGTTGCCCGTGCTTTAAATCAGTCGCGTTATTTGATTGTAGTATGATAGAAAGGAAGTACAGTGAAGTCTCTCGTAACCGGACTCTGACGGTAATTTGTCCGGTTATGAGAGGTGTCCAATTATGAGAGAAAGAAATAAATTGACGTTCTTTTAAAAAGAAACACAATAGACATGTGGTATTCATTTTATTTTATAAAGGAATTCATTTTTATGTCATAAACACAAATTACCAAAAAAAAAATACTAATTTCTGTCTATGACAATCAAGCGTAAAGTGACACATGCATACACTGAACATACAAACCTATTTAAAAATGCAATGGGATTTATCAATGCACATAGTTGTTCGATAACACGTTCGCGGACAAGACAGCATATGCCGTCAATGGTTGAGGAAATAAGCGGGTCATGACAATTTTAGATATGTTAGGACAAGACGGGAACCCTGACGAGGAATACAGTAAACTTCCATATTCCGCCATTATTTGTCCTACCAGAGACAAATTTTTACTCCACTGTAACTAGCGAAATCATTTGATAATGACGCAAAGGCCACTCCACAGTTTACATTTTTGTTTCGTTTCTTTGCAAAGTATAAAGACGAGGAGAACAAAACAAATAACAATTAAAGTATGTAAAAAGTTTGCCCTACGTATATGTATTTTGTCCGTTTAAGAGATAGCAGCATTGTATTGCGGTTACGAAAATTGCTGTCCGTGTCTGGTTATGAGAGAGTCCGGTTATGAGAGATTTTTTTGTATGAAAAGTCGTGTATTTATTTTAGTTCTTTGAAATCTGTCCGGTTATGAGAGGTGTCCGTAAAGAGAGAGTACACTGTACATAGTACGAAGCGATATTATTTAAATTAAGATTCTAAAAAATTCTGATGTCAATACATTATAATTCACTATAATCTAAACTTAGTGGTTGTTCCCTAAAGATGAAACGATTGCATACAATTTTGATGGAAATGTTAAATACCTGTGGACAAAATCATCTACACATTAATATATGTTACATATGTATTTTATGTGATCATCAAATAATGGTACTTTCTGGTTTCCTGTATCTAAGAGTTGTACTTAATGTTCATAGTTAAAGTAACATTATGTAAACGCCGAAGATATTAGGCTTTGATGTAAGCTTTGAGCTCATCTATTGGTGTTGCTCGTGGAGTAACTGGTAAGGTTTGTCTCCCTCTTTCCCTCGATCTGGATCCGCACGCTGATGAAGCAGAATCACAATTCACAACTGAAGTCTGTTGCTAATATCAGCAAAATCATCGCTCCTCTCTCAACAGAATGACGATCAATGGCAATCATTCGATGCGCGTATGCAGTTAAGGCGTGATTGAGCAACAAACATGCAGACATCCAGACTTTCACATTTATATATTAGTAGGATAGAATAGGATTTTAAGCATTTTGTAAATAATTTAACTATGTATGTACAAGCATTCTTTCTCATTTCCAGGAAACGGTTTACAAAACAACAACCGCTCCGCTGGTGAAAGATGTCCTCAATGGATTAAATGCTGCCGTTTTCGCTTACGGCGCTACGGGATCTGGGAAAACTCATACAATGTTGGGTCCAAATAAACGAAGATCAGGTTCTAATATTTCCGGAACACCACTTCCACCGGATCATCCACCACGAACAGCTAGCACTTCACACATTGATGGAGATACCAGTAGTGCAGACAATGGTCTAATGGTTCGTGCCATAGATGAAATATTCGAACATTTCGAAATGGCTGAAGAAGCGAATGCTTTTAAGGTAATACGAAGTACAGTCTTGTCAATCAATAAGGAAACAGGTGCCATGTTTGCTTGGGGGCAATAACGTTACGTTATTGTTCCTAATGGTGTGAAACGTGCCCAAATTCTGACCTCAGCATAGCTTAATTTTTATAAGAATTGCCAAGTACGAATTAAGATAAAATTTATCGGTCTGCGCATAAATTATTCTCCCGCTACCATTAATTTATTATGCGTGTGAAGGTTTACCTCTTCAACTTCCTTCCTTAAAAGTTATACTATACTTAGGAATATAAGAACCACCTAAATACATTAGCTAGTCACACGCACATCAGGTGTTATAAGGGACGCAATGTTGATGCCACTTGTTAATTTTTAATCATATCGAGTGAAGTGTGTGTGTGTATATACATATTTGTATACAGATATTTTTAATGAATGTTGTTGATACTTCCTGCCCATTGAGGATAAACGTGGCAACAACTTCCCACGTACAAAAGTTACAGACAAGACTAATGGCCTTTAATAATTCATATTAATGTGTTCCTTAACGATTGAAGAATTATCGGCTTGAGGCAATGGAATCACTCAAATTACACATTCAATTAATTTTTAATTTAAGGTTTGCATATCCTATCTGGAGATATACAATGAGCAGATACGAGATTTATTAAATCCTGGTGGTCCATTGGAACTTCGCGAGGATAACCGTGGCCAACGCATCACAGTGGCGGGACTATCCGAGATCACGGCTTCCAGTCGACAGGAAGTTATTTCACTTCTCCTGAAGGGTAACAAGGCTCGTACAATGGAGCCTACAGCTGCCAATCAAACATCGTCCAGGAGTCATGCCCTGTTGAGTATAACGGTTCAAATGCGTACACCACTTGGTACAAAGCAGGGGCGGCTTTTCCTCACTGATTTGGCAGGTTCGGAGAGGGCTAAGAAAACAAAGAATCGCGGCAAGAGACTGCAAGAAGGAGCTCATATAAATCGCAGCCTTCTGGCTTTGGGAAATTGCATCAACGCATTGTCTGGCGGCGCTCGGTATGTGAACTATCGAGATTCTAAACTCACCCGGCTGCTGAAGGAGGCTCTAAGTGGTAAATGCAAGACGGTTATGATTGCTCATGTCGCACCAGAAGGCAGGCACCGCGATGAAACCAAAAACACTCTGGTCTACGCCGATCGAGCGAACAATATAACTACTCGCTTGCAAAACACTGGCTACATAGACGAGGTGAAGGATTTCCCAATGAAACACTATCAAAGCCTTGTTTCGGAACTGCGTGAAGAGGTGACACGTCTAAGGTCGAAAATGTTAACGGAGCGTCCGCGCAGTGGAGCTGCACTGGTCCGTACCGCTGTGGATGATGAGAAACGTAAAGCGGAGCTTAGATACTTGAGGGAACAAATTGTGCTTACATTCAAGCAACAAATGAAATTGAGACGCAAACTATTGGAGGCCGAGAGTCATTTATTGGGGCTGGAACTTGATGCTGAACGGCAGCATATGATCATATCACACTGGCAAGGGCGAATGGGAAAATTGTACGACACCCCTGTGGATGATGGTGAGTGATTTTATAAATTCATTGTGTAACATGTTTTATTTATGTACATACATACATATATGTATATGTAGATGGAGAATCGGAAGGTTCGATAGCTTTAAAGAATGCTTGGGGCGAGTTGGCGGCAATTGAAAAGGAATCACGAAGATACAAAGAAATCCGCGAGAGGACCGAACAGGAATTGGAAATGTGTCGACAAAAAGGCGTACAATTGGAAGATGTAAAGCAATTAATAGACAATTTGAATGTTTTTTTTTTAAATCTGATGGAAAATTTCTTTGATTATAGGAATTACCAGAGCGTATCAGCAGCGATGAAGAACGAGAACTTTTGGGTAAGTTAACTTAGAGATAGAATCAGTTCTTAACTCAAATTGGCAAAACAACTTTTATTTATTAATTTTTCAACGAGATTATCGGACACATCACTTTTAGGCTACATTAATATCCATGCTCAGATTTTAAGCGACAGATTGTTAATTCAAATTCCATCCATGTCCCTTTGCATTTGCTTCTTGGGCGAGCCTCGCTAGTTTCCTTGAGAGTTTAACAGACCTATTTTTATAACTTCCTTACTCCAACCCTTTCGGTTGGGTTTTTTTTTTTTTTTTAAATTTTTTTGCTGAGGAGGCCACAATTTTCAGGCGTTACGAAAATTCCGATCACAAGAGGTGAATAGCTGGGTACGTGATGGGGGAACCTGTAGAGGAGTAAAGTGCATCTCCGCACATACAGCCTTAACTGCTCAATCGATTTCAACAAATGGGTTGTTTCAACAAAGACTGTCGTTGGATTCGTCTTGACCCGGAAAGTACCTTAGGTTATATGACGTCACAGACTCCTTAATATGGGTCTCAAATGAAAGGGTTTCAATTCAATTATTTACTTTAGTATTTTGTTTTGTTGGTTTTCGAAAGGGGAAAAGAGGGAGAACAAAGAAAAATCCCTGCGGCCTGTGTTTGAGAAGATTTTGTTTTTTTTTTTTGTCTAGTTTTCTTCATAGTTTTTATAATGTCTTTTCACACTTTTCGTAGATTTTCAATATTGCTTCAACGATTATCAAAACAAAATAAGACTGACTGATGAAAATGATTAAAATAAGACGAAAATCAAAACACGATTAGAAATTGGATAATCCATTTGATTTTATTTTTTTATTTTTATTTATTTTATTTTCGTATCTATTAAAAAAAATAGTAATAATTTATCACTATTCTACATATTATGTTACATATTATGTATATAAAAATCAACGTTATCAGAAAAACTAACCAGCCTCTTAAGTAGACGTAGTTGCTCAAGGTTTTTTTTAACAGTCTCTATCCTCTATTAGCTTAATCGGTCGAGGACTTCATAACCCGATGTTGCTAAGCCCTTATTAAATTTGTTTCTATCCTTAAACTTGTGCAATAGGTGTTGAGCATTGCGACTGAAAAGTTTTGTTTCACTTTACTGCAAACAAAACCCCGGCAGCTGCACGCACACATATCCGAATAATTTTACTCAAAATGTTTAAATATTTTTTTTCTTTTATTTGTTCAACGTTCTATGAATTTCAGCTCTACTATGTCGTGTGCATGAGCTAGAGGCCGATAAAGTTTCTTTGCAAGCTGAACGATTGGCTCGCCAGGCCGAACTCCGTCGACGTGACCTTCAACTGCTACGAGCTGAACGTCAAAGACGACTTTGTGAAGACATCATAAGCTCTCAGAGACGGTTAATTGAAGATGGAAATATCGACCTTCCAGATGAATTGAAGGAACTGTATGCCCTATATCAACAGGAGATTCATGCAGGTACAATGACTTCAACAGCCGGAACCATATACGAAAGAAAATTACCTCCAATTTATTCTGCAGGGTTAGCTGCGTATTTTGAAATACACATAGAAAATTAAGAATTTAATTTTTTTTTTTGTAGTAGTTCAGAATCTCCTGGCAGCTCAAGCTCGGGGTCGGATTGGTCACCATCACCCTTGCCACCTATTGACGTTGGACAAGATGCCCAAGTGACGACCAATGGACAGGATGATCCCGATCGTCTTATGGGACCATTGGTTACATCTCGACTATCAAAGATTTCGACATCACGAAAACGCACAAAATCTACAAATCCAAACCCTCCCGAATGAAACGAGACGAAGGATTAATTTTTGAATTTTACAAGGCTTTCATGGCTGAATTTTGAATCCTCTGCATTATGCTCAATTTTGTAACAGGCAAGCAGCAAATCTATTTTTGATCCTTGGAAGTGTGAAATAAAGTCGTTGCCGACGAAATCTTGATGTTCCATGTTTCAAGTGTTTCGTTGTGTAATCTGCGTTGTTCTTTACCCATTTAAATTAAAATCATTAAGACTTTGAATTAAGTTGCACGAACGCTTCAAAAAGTTTACATTCACAGCAGTCAACTTATGTAGGTACTAGGTAGTATAGGAATACATTATGTATAGTTTAATTCCTCTAGGTCGTTTATGTTAAAAAACAAATCGTTAAATTAATTTCAAAATTACGAAAATGGGTTACATCCACGTAAACTTTAAGTGAAGCAACAATAAAATTTGGTCCATAGAATACACTTGTAAATTCCGTCGACAATTTGGTGTTGGTAAATATTTATTTGTTGTACTTAATGATATGATGAGAATATATAGAATTGAGTAAGAATCTTTGTTTTATTTATTTATAAGTAGCTTGCAAAATAAATTTAATAAGTTCTAATGGGACAAGGCATTCGGGTAACATAGACTATTTAATGCCGTCTTATAAGTTATCTACATATAACTAGAATAAATAATTTAATGTGATTTTTAAATATCGCTAAACTTGTTGTGAAGTTGGGTTCTCGCTGCCAAATCCGCTGCCTCATTTCCAGGAATTACTATGTGCCCTGATTAGAAAGACGTGACTTTGTAAATGGCTCCTAATAGACTCTAGGAATCTTTGTTTCATTTTCAATGTTCTTACCTCAACCCAGTCCTTTCTTCGACAGCCCTTAGTCCATGAGCACATGATTTAACTTACATCAAAATCGGAATTTATTTTTTAAAATCAAGTTTTAATACCCAAAATAAATAAAAAATACATATAATTTTTTCTTACGAAATGTTTGTCCAATAAAATGGTCTTCGTGTTGAAATCTAAGATGGTAACAATTGCAAGCGGCATCTAAAAGATATCAAAAACGTAGGGTGCTCCAGAGATGTTGAGTGGGCGGTTTGATACGACCTTCGATTGTTACAATTATAAAGTATACAACTTATTGGATTTCAAAAATCAAGTATTATAGTAAGTGTAACATTAAAACACCAATAACAGTTTTTGGAAGTGAAACTTAACTGAACAGCTTACAATTTACATATGTGCATTTTGAGATAAGAGATCAAATTTTAAAGGAAGATTTGGAAGATGAGGGCTGTACCAATCCAGGTGAAATAAGGCATTAAAAACGACATTAAAAAAATCTTAAGTCATACGGAAATAGTCAGAAAATTTAAATGAGTTTTAGACTTCACCAGCAAACTAAGGAAAACACTAAACTTGAAGATTCAACCGAATCCATCTGAGCGAAAGCTAAGCCTATTCAAAATTTGTCAAAGAAAACTCGTGCGAAATTTCTGGAGTATAGTTATGCTGTAGCACAAGTGGTTAGTGCGTCAGACTACTGAGCCAGCGGTCTTGGGTTCGAATCCCGCCGCAAACACAGTGCCCACCTCTTCCGAAAGCCTGACAAGCATTCAAGAGTATCATTTGTCATGTAAAGCTTCCCAACTCGCCGTTCGGAGACGGTAGAAAACTGTAGGTCCCTTCCATTAGTGCAAAAACATAACGCGCGCACACAAATGGTTGCAGGAAGCTAGGCTTGGTTCTACCTAGGACTGCTGAAGCCAAATATTTATTTATTTATTTATTTTAGTTATGCTGTTGAAGTTCAATACTCATTTTTAACAAACGATAATGTTGTTGTTAAGCCTGAAACAGCAAGAAGAGTGCTACGAAAAATTGGCCTAAAGGATAAAGAAAAGCTCAAATACTCTCTACTAATATGTTAAAATAGCGTATGGCTCTCCAAAAGCGTTTGCCAAAAAGTACAAATCGTACACAGAAAAAAAACTGAACTAATCTTATTTGATGAAACAAAACCAAAAAATACCGTTTTGGTACAGACGGCTGCAAGTGGGTTCAGAAAAAGAGAGGGATAGCAACTATCAGAGAAAGAATCGGTCAAGTTTGAGGGAGATAACCTTATTTTTTGGGGGTGCATGACTGTTAATGGTATTTATTGGTTCGGGAAATAAAATCGAAGGACGCATGTCTGCTAAGATGTACGTGGCCAGATGGACATCTTGCTCAGAACAAGGTTTAGAAAAATAGGTCAAATCGATTTCAAACGTTACCATTTACAAAAACAGCGATCCTATACACTTGGCCAAGCTCACGATATATTGGCTAGAAATTCAGTTAGTTGAAGTTCTGGAGTGGCGTTTTCAGTCTTCAGATCTAAACGCTATAAGAAAGGCAATTGTAGAAGGATGATGTTTCGGCTTAGACAATGGACGAATTGTGGTGCGGAGCTCAGCTAAAGTAAGACCATATTTCACCGAAGAACCTAGTTAACTATATGCTAATAAGAGTAGAAAGTGTTTTGGCCGCTAAAGGAGGACAACAAAATATTAAAACGATATGAGATCTTAGGGTAAGTTTAACTCACAAAATTGATCCAGAAAATATGCATTACACGATTAATTCCATTTTTTAATCTTACGAGAAACCCTGGTTAGTTTATCTTTGAAAACATGTGATCCGTTTGAGTCATTTGTATTTCTTAAAAAATCAGGCACCGTTGTGTCATCATTGGCTACAGACGTGTCTGTGCCGATTAAACCCGTGCTTAATCGTACATATACCGAGTTTAAAAATCCGAAAATCCAATATTGCGAAAAGACGCTCTACGAGGATCTAACATCCTCAGTCAATAAATCCAGGAGACCGAATTCTCCTAAAATGATATCGTGCAGTGCAAATTATTTTAGTCCACTCCAAACTTTAGATTTGGACGACTGTGAAGAAAACAATGTGCAAATATCAAGCAAAAAACTTTCTATCCCACCAATTAAAATATTGCAAAAAAAACAGTGATTTTGTGAATACATTTTTTAAATCTTGAAATATCAGTTTATTTTATTACAAAAATATCTATTGGTATCAAAGTTCATTGCGAATCAATGGACTCATATAAAAAAGGTGACCAGTTCCCTTAAAAAAATTGAAATTGTTAGTTTTTCACCCATGAAACGAAAGGGCATTCAGTCATATTTTTTGGTTTACACCACCAGCGCTGCCACTTTGCTACGATCGTAGCAAAACTGCTACGCGATTTTCAAAAAAGTCAAATTTGCTACGCTGCTACGCACTCTCCCTAAATACCACAATTTTGCTACGCTTTTTTGAAACAGGAACTGTCCACAAGAATTTGCAATTTTTAAACCTCTCACAATCAAAATTACAATTAAAAAAAAAATGGAACGAACATATTTTCAAACTATGCACTTCTACGACACCAACCGATGTTACTGTTCTATCGTACCCTACACAGGCAGTATACATTTCTTCGGATATGTTTGAATTTGACTGGAATCGGACTGGTATTGCAATGGTTTTAATATACCAACTATACAAGTCTTTCCAAAGCTGTTTATTTTAAACAAATAACTAAGCGGTTTTTGGTTTGTTGTCGATGAAAAACAGAATATTATGAACTTATTGAGTTTTGCTACGCAAAATTTAGTACGGGAATTTTTTTCTTAGTGGCAGCACTGTACCTACACCACACGACATAAATACCGATTTTCTTAAATCCGAACTGTCATCACTGGTCTTAAAGTGTAAAGACATTAAAATGATATCTAATGAACGTGACACATTCACAGACATTTTTTACATTGTGTATCAGGAGAATGGCTCGGTTCATCTATTCGATTTGCGAATCAAAACAATTGCGCAAATTCATAGTCAGATAGAGCCGACGATAAAAGAATTTATGCACCTACATAACCTAAAATATACTTTTTGCTATAGCCGGCTTGAAATTTAAAATGACCCAAACAAAAACATACCAAAGTCGATACTAACTAATACACGGGCACAAATGTGTTTATGAATAACGAAAAGTTATAGCCGGCTGTAACTGTAGTCGGCTATAGGCACTATTCATGGGCTGCCTATGAATTTGCGCCGATATTTCGAACACAAGTTAGATGGGAGTTCCAACGTCGCACAGTGGGGCAGAATGCCCTAAAATGTGGTATCAAATCAGCCGTTACAGCTAAGAACGTGAAATTTTACATGATAGCTTCTGAGACCAGTCCCAAAATATTTTTAAACCCGCCCATCCGACACGCCCACAAGAACGCCCACTTGTCTGAAAGGTGCCTATTTTTCAATATTAAAAACTTAAAGAAGATTTTTTAAAGATCTAATTTTTATCAGGTACACTTACCTTCCCCACTCCCTTTTACGCTTTTTAACTTTGATCTTGCCAAAAAAATTAAACTTGAAGAAAATCCTAAAAAAAAAGGAAAAAAATGTGTATCCAAATATCACGACAAGTGCAGAAAAGGGCAAGATTTTTTAACGGAAATACAAAATACACATCATACATATTTATATGACACAAAAATAAAAACTCGGACGAGTCCGGAACCCAACTAAAAGTCTACGGGATTTAGGAAGTCCTTAAAAATACACTTTTTTCAAAACTGACACAGTACATCACCTCTATTTTACACATTTTTTTATTTTATTTCTTTTTTCTGTGCCGTACACATTGTTACATAGTCGAAGGTGAAGGCTCCATACCAAGATTTCAAAATTATTTACAGATTAACAAAAATTCTCAGTTTAGTAAATTGAATTAATGCCAGCTTTTGGGCCTCTTTGCCCCATTGTGCGTCGTTTTAGAAATAAGATTACTCAGTATCACAACTGTCAAATGTTAAGCCATGGAGAGAGACACAGACACGTAAAAACTCAATGTGCAAACTGCTCTGGTACTCATAAAACCTCTGAGTGTGATGTTATGGGCATATCCAAGTGTGCTTACTGCAAGAGCAACCACCGATCAACTGATCAAAGATACCTGCGTCAGCCGATCTAAGTACGTGGGACTGAAAGAGAGCGCGACTAGAAATATCAAACGCGCGCCAACAATACCACGAATGCAACCAACAACAGCGAAATCATTCAATTTTGCGAGTGTAGATGATTTTCCGTTTCGTCCGAAGCCACCCGCACCAAACGCACCAATTATTTTTACCACCGCAACCGCAGAATGCACCAAGTAAAAGAGAAACTGCAACATCGACGGCCAACGCTCCCAGAGAGAATGATCTTTTGACTACAGAGGAACTGGCCTCTCTTACGATGGAGATGATCTCTAAGCTGCAACAATGTAAAACTAAATTTGACCAATTCAATGTTAGTGCATAGCTAGTAACTAAGTAAATGTAGTTCTAAAATGTAGTAGTTTGCGCAAAAGCGTAAGCATCTACGCAACTATCAAATAAATGTTGCTCACTTCACACCGCATTTGCTGTTGTATAAGGCACATATAATTTTGACGCTGCAACTTGCAACTGCTCTGCAACATTTGCTTTGCAATTCTTGCGTTTACGAAGTCGCCCTTTACCTTTGAAAACATGGGATCCATATTGAGTCACTGTATTTCTTAAAAAATCCCATTTGCTCCATACCGAAAATTTACTCATTTAAAATGAAGACGTAAGTACCAATACAACAGATCTCTCTAGTGCCACTAGTCTTTTCTGAAACCATTACTAACGAAAACTTCACTAACTGCTCCACGAAAGTTGAGGACCATATGTTAAGTGAAGCTAAGGACCTCCTGGGATTTAATTTGTTGCCTGGATAGTTATAAAACTCGTTTGGTCCACGTAAGCAGTGAATCTTACTTGTCATAGTGAAGCTAAGGACCTCCTGGGATTTAATTTCTTGCCTGGATAGTTATAAAACTCGTTTGGTCCACGTAAGCAGTGAATCTTACTTGTCATAGTCCACTCAAAAAAGTCCAAAAACCGACATCGAAATGAAATTAAAATACACTTGCGTATCTCTGCATTGAATGACTTTATTTATTGTATTTGTCTAAAAAAAAAAGAAAAAAAAATGTAAACCTTTTGAGACAACTTGTAAACTCTTAACTTCTTGAATATATTATTAATTTATGTCTATTGTATTGTAAAAGCATAGATATCAATTTGTTTATAGCAGAAAAATAATTAAGTAAAAAACTATTCGAAATTCGGTATTTTGCTAACTAAGGAGAGATAACATAAGTTATAATATGTATACATATACGTATTCTGTTATGTTTCTTAATAAAATCTTAACATCCGCTTCACATATAGATATAAATATATATTTGCCAAAAACAATTTAAAAAAAAAAACAACGAAAATAAAATCCGTTCGTGTTTGTGTGGTTTTAAAAAAGCCTCATTTACCCTATAAATGATTACCAGAAGAACAACAGAATTATTCAATTTAGAAGGTGCTGTTCAATTAAATGAAAAAAAAAATACAGAAAACAACATTATTTGTTTTTTTAATTTGTATGATATTAGAACAGATATTGAATTATCTGTAGTATTAGTTTAGTTTGTATTTGTATTAGTTGGTTCTATTAGCTTAATTCCTTTTGACTACTCGTACATTATAAAAAATTATTTTGTGTTATATTTAACTTTTTTTAAAGGTATAAAATTGATATTGTCTAAATGCTATTTTAATTTATATGGAATACTGGAAAACATTTATACTCTTGTTACTGTGTAATTATGAAGCATTCAAACACATGGTTCGACATAATTTCCTGGAAAAAGACCAGTCACTCCGTCCATAACACCTTCCCACCAACCGTCATCATTCTTCTTGAGAACATACAAAACAGAACTCTCCTGGAAGCTTAGCTCGTCGTCCTTATCAGCGTAGTAGTCGTATATAGCCACAACTGTAATTAAATTTATGACCGAATTAGAATAAATAACATCGATAAACTGTTATATAAAGGAAGCAATTCATACATTATGCATGAACTCCAAGGCACAGCTGTGTGCCTACATCATTCAAACGAAATGATTTTATTTTGCAAACACGCGTGTCATGCCATTTCATGAATTTGCAAGCTTTCTTAAGGCGGCAGTTTTGAACTTTTTTTTATATGATTTAATTGATAAAGCGGATAAAAGAGACCTCATAGGAATATACATAAAAAAAGGTATTTGGGAAAAAATAGTAACTGCATTCATACAAAGAGTGGGCTTATGATGAGGTGTTTGTTCATGTTGCTTTCAAGCTTTTGAATTGTAATGAAGACGAGAATATATAGCGTGACAATAATGATGTAAAAGTAGATAAAGGTACATACGAGTATCTGTAATAACATACTCTATATATGTATAAAGTTGTAAGTGGCGAACCTCTAGCTTATTAGCAATCATCAAAAGCCGTTCAGTGCGTCCTACTATTTTTTCACATATGGATACCTGGAACCTAGATGTAGATAAAAAATCTTTCACAAACACGGCACGGCACATACCACGGATGTACAGTAAAACCTTCTAATTGGGGAACTCCAGGGAACCAGGAAAATGTGAATCGAATTGGAGCACCTCCGAATTGGGCCAAAATTCATTTTGTCCCAATTTATGGTCGTTAAATAGCATGATTTCTGATATTCCGGGGGAGTCCCCCATTGCGTCTTGGCATGCACATACATATGAACGTATGTACATGCATACCTAGCCATCCACACAATCAGCTCTGACACTCTTAGTTTCTCCCTCGCTTTGCTTTTTGTGTTTGTTTTTCAAGCAATTCTAACGTAAGTCGCAAGCAATTCGTTGCCCCATGAGTCAGAGGTGCCCCGTTTTTAGAGGTTCGCTTATATGAAAAAATCGAGTGTATGCATGAAGTGGTTCATTTTGGAGGTGACCCAATTACAGAGGGTCCCAATTAGGCGGTTTCACTGTATGTTTATTTAATGGAGAGATGCAATCATGAAAAAGTATTACTGTCAAAGTAATGCAAGCAGTTTTGTATATACTCGTAACAGAATTACCGAGGCCACTACGCTTATTACCAGAACCAGTGGTTTTTGGCCCGCAAACTGACAATACACAAAATGTTCAGACATCCAAAGACAACCGAATGACCATTCTTTTAATCACAAGTCCCAGTATTGAAATGACAAGACCAAAAGGATCAAGCTATCGCGGATGTTGCGTACTTTGTTGCTGTCCTGAAAAGATTTGCTCCGAACCAAATATCGAGTGGTTAATCCGGTACAATTGCCAGTCTCTAATCGTATTTTTAAAGCTAAATCGTGCTTTAACTAATAGCTTGTCACAAAGTCAGTTCGGTGGCAATAAACAGCCCAAACATGTATCACTTTTTTCTATAAGAATTCAATTCATTTGTGCCCATACAGAAATTCCAACATACCTTTTTCGATATAATTCTTGGGGACCCATCCTGGTAGATTTTGATCATCGGGGACAATTGGTGCTAATTGTCCTTGTGTGGTTGATGTCCTGGGTCTTCCAAAATCTTGATGTTCGTCCTCTGGTGGTGGTGGTGGAGGCAAAGGTGGCGACTGAGACCCTGGTCGAGCAAAGTTCAAGCTGCAACGCAATTCAAATTCAAATTATTAAAACAAATTAACATTTATAGAAATAAATATTAACCTATTTATGTTCCTTCCCAATGTATGCATGCCAATGTGACTTTGTTCAGTGATCTCATGAGAAACTGTCAGTGGCGATGGTGGAGCTATTAAGAAAAATTCATTTATGAAGATAAGGATTTCTAAAGATTTCGTTATTCTACTTACGAGGCATACTACTACGATCATCGTAGGTCGTTGGCGGAGGTGGTGGCAACGACTGCATCATTCCAGCTGATGGCAAATTAACATGCGTAGCAACTTGTTGGCTTGGTGGCATCGGCAACGAGCTGTAACCAGGAGCACGATCACCACCTCCAGAAGAGGAGGAAATTCTCTTAGGATGTCCAATGGGATAATTGGGTGCATAGTGTGAAGGGACCTGTGGTGGATTAACTACTGGTGGAGTTCGGTATTCTCGTGAACTCTTGCCTAATGTCCCAGTATTGCTGGCAGATTTGCCCAGGGTACCCGTGTTGCCGCGTGACATTTGTGGCGGAGTGGGTGGTTTTGTAGTCGGTGGTGGCCCAACCGACACAGAGTTAGTTGTAGCAAGCGATTGGATTGAGCCATGACTCGAGCCACGATGCTTCTGCCGTTGTTGTGTTGAATTAATACCGTGGCCGATCTCATCGAGTATTGAATAATCAATTGGCTTGCGAACATACTTAATTGGCTTTTCCGGGTTGATAGGGGCGACAATTTTAAATTGCCGCGAGCTTACTTTATTGGCTGTCAGCACTCCAATTTCTCTGAAATATAAAAAACATAGTTCTGTGTACTGCTTAATAGAATTCTATTGATAAAGATTAAATACCTCCGAGCAACCTTTTCCTTGTGAATCATTACAGTTTGAGCGATATGATTCATTTGCGACTCCATTTCATTAAGCTGTGTCGCCTGAAGCTCCAGCAACTGCATATAGCTATACGCAAGAGTATTAATTTGGTAAGCAACACTCGCCAGCGACTGTGTGGTGTAGTTCTTTGTCGCTTCTAGCGCTGCTTTCTTATTGTCAGCTCTTAAGTAAAAAAAATGTTGATTAAGTATTTTATAAACACATATTCCATAAACAAGCCACCTATAGTAAGTATCCTCACAGTAATCGGCGACTCTTTCCAAATTTGTGAAACTATCCCTAAGGCTTTGACGGCCATCGGGGATTTCAGTACGAGTCAATGATGCTAGTTCGTCCATTAGGTTTTCACTGTCCATGACACTATGGTGATCCTGGTAGGAAGAATCTTTAAAAATATAAGAACCACTAAAAATAGCATTCGGAAACAGACACAGCGGGAGAGATTTGGAAATCAAGTTATACATAGTAAAGAGAAATAATTTTGCAATTTTTTGGAATCTATCATAACATCATAAGGGCGGTGACACCCAAACCTTCAGAGAATAAGAATTATCTACCGTAGGCATTTTCAGTGATTATATGCTTACGCAAAACGATAATTACCTGTGTTGTATGAATACCTATTCATAATACAGACATTTAGCACTTATTTTCCTAGAGTTATTTGCTTTTTCAAGGCAATTCAATTCTTTTTAACTATTTGAGTAGATTTTCAGCCAAAGGCGACATTTTCCACCAAGTTTACACCAATTTGCTGACTTTTGACGTCACTTCTTCTCAAAACTCAAAAGAGCTGTAACTGCTAGAATGCAGGAAACTTTATGCTGCAGTGCTGCCAGAAAATCTGAAAACCGTAATTAGGTACCTACTAAAATTAAATCTGCCTTCATCGTTTTATTTATTTATCTTAATTGATTTTCTTATTAAACAAATTTAATTGTTTTATTTAACGTGCTGGACAGAGAATTTTTCAAAATCAGCAGGAGAGGTCAAAAAATTGCGAAATTGCAGTCAAATCTGCATTACCGACATCGCTGCCACAGATACATAGTCCCGGTACCTACCACACTACTATATAAGCCGTGTTTTATTTTCCCCGTGATCTGATCCGAATCAGATCAACTCATAAGTTTGTGTGCATTACAACAACAATACGAGATCTTGCTTTTATCAAGATCAATTTTCGTGATCCAAAAATTAGTTCGACTATTTCTCACTATGATATACTTTCGTTTGCGAATGTTGCTGTATTATCGACAATTGTCAAGGGTAAATGTTGCCAGATTAGAATATAAAAATATTATTGGCAATCCAAATATGTATCATTAAGAGTGGTTGGGACCACTCATAAGTCTTATGAGCGCTCATAAATACGCACTAATTGCGGTTGGTGAATAGGTTTATGAGGCTCTTAACTTATGAGCTATCGTTAATTGCCGGCCTTATTTAGAGACGGAATTTTGACCACCGTTGCCAGAATAAAGAAATTATTTTAAATAAAGTCTTATGAGTGCGTATTTACCACTAATAGCGGTTGGTGAATAGATTTATGAGGCTCTTAACTTATGAGCTGTCGGTAATTGCCGGCCTTATTTAGCGACAGAATTTTGACCAGCGCTGCCAGATTAAAGAAATTATTTTAAATAAATAAATACTAAATTGTTGTGTTGTGATAACGTGTCAGATAGGTATGTGTGTTTTAAGTACCTATTGCCCATTAGCTGTTATGAGAATAGTTTTTTTTAAAAGAATTTATTAAATTATTAGCCTTGTGGGCACCGTAGCGCAAGTGGTTAGTGCGTTGGACTACTGAGCCAGCGGTCTTGGGTTCGAATCCCACCGCAAACACCTAAAAGTTTTTCACAGTGCCCACCTCTTTCGAATGTCTGACAAGCATCAAAGAGTATCATTTGTCACGATTAAGCCTCTCAACTCGCCATTCGGAGTCGGCAAAAAACTGTAGGTCCCTTCCATTCGTGCAAAAATATAACACGCACACACGAATGGTTGCGAGAAGCAGGCCCAGGCTCACCTCGAGCTGTAGCGCCAACTAAGTAAGTAATTAGCCTTTAAATTTAAATATTGTCCAACTTAACGCCATACTTAGCTGTACATATATATATATTTAAATGTATCATCTACATATGTATGTTTTTTTTTTTTTTTTTTGTAATTGCGAATACGAATGAAATTATAGAAGCATAGCAAGAACTAGGAAAGAAAGGTAAATTGGAAGAATCAAACAAATTTTAACCCAATTCTCCGTGGTTTTTGTCCATCTCATCTTTTCCACATTTCATTTTTTATATTTTAAAATAAGCTGCTGAGAACCATTTTCAGATGAATTCTGACATGTTTTAAAATATTCTTACAGCGCGGACAATTTAAACGTTAATTATGCTAAAAATTGTTTAGTGCATAAATGAATTGCAATTTAATAAACACACATTAATTTTGTATCCTACTGGCAGTATCGGGGAAGTCATAGAAAAAATTAAAATAATCAGGAGCACACAGAAAAAAGGTTTATGACAATGGATAGATGGATGGATGGATTTATCAATTTCTACAAAAAACTCTACAAACAAATTTCATCTTCAGTTTTTATGTGAGATCAGAACAGAACAATCTCGTTTGTTTTCCATCCAGCACAAAAAATATGAAATCTGAGAGCAAAATCAGAAAAGCCCAACCGAAAATGACATTAGTTTAGCGCGAGCACCGTACTAGCTAGCCTTTACGATCAAAATGAAAAAAAAAGAAAATTCGCCATATAGAAAATTGATGTTTCTGTATTTTCCATTTTTTTTTTTTTAATTTTCAAATTTTCGGCTTCGTTGTATGTTTACCTGACTCAATACGAATCCAACAAATCCCCATGCAAATCGGATGATGTTCAGCCGAGTTATGCTTGAACAAACAGACATCAATTCATTTTTATATATAGGCGGTTTTTTTTTTTTGTATTCTATATAGCCTTAGAAAATATTTTTCATGTTAAATACACTAGCAACTAAGCCTATATAGAATAACGAAGTCCAGATAGCTATCGAGTCTTATGCCCTTAGCCTGGACAAAGAACATGTGCTACCAAACTATTTTCTGTCGATTGTTATCGAAATGTTATGTCAAATATGACATGTAAGTGACAAATTTGAAAACTATTGCGGCGATGAAAACGTGATGATATGCAAAGGAGTTTGGAAAACAAATGGAAAAGTGAGGAAGAAATATTAAAAGTCATAGAAAATAACAACCGCGGGTTGTATCAATTTCGGTACAACCGTTGTAAGTAGCACACACACTATACAATCTGCGTGCGATTTCCATACAACGGCGCATCCAACCGCAGGTTTTCGAATCAAAGCGTACAACCGTGCGATGTCGGTACAACCGTCGTAAGCTGGCTAACACACGATACAATCGTCGCATACAACCGCAAATTGCATACAACCGTTGTACAACGATTGTGCGTGTATTTGCTGCTTAAGGCTATACAGATTACCTAGAAAACACGCCTTATATAGATTAAATGTACAATGTACACATTACATACATTAAACGAAATAAAATTATTCAATAATAAGTTATATTAATACAGAATATACTGGGGAGTACAACTCCCCAAACACGGTCAGAGGGTACACGGTTCTAAGGTTAAAGACAAAAAGAGTTCACACCTTTACCCATGTCTCACCTATTTCAAGTCGGTATCCACTTCACACACCAAGTGTCATAGCTACCTTAGTGTACACGTACTCGCTCCTCTTACTGTCCGCAGCTCTATCTGTGCAATAATTCAAAAAGTAAAAGTTCAAAGTCATTGACTGACATTTCTAAGTGGCGATGATTCTGAAGTAAGTGGTTATCTGGCCGGCTTAACAATTGATCTTCGTTTTCAGATTTTTCTTCATAATTCACACAATCCTGGCGTTGGCAGAAGCAAAACTTAACTATTGTACAAAGAAAGAAAATGCAACGCCCATTCCATTTCGCGTTCGCCGTTCTATTTGTTCTTAATTTAAGTAGCAAATTAGTGTTCGGAGTAATTCCACGTCCTAGGGGAGTTGCTATTTCTAAAGCAAGTCTCTACCCACCGGGTGAGCTCTTTGCCTGTTTCAATGGACTGAAAACCATAAACTACCTTCAGGTAAGCAATTAAATCCTGAGTTTAATTTTACTGAATCACTGTTGCCTTAGGTGAATGACGACTTTTGTGATTGCCCCGATGGCAGCGATGAGCCAGGAACATCAGCATGTCCAAATGGAAAGTTTCATTGCACAAACGCTGGCTATCGCACAAAGAACATTCCCAGCTCTCGTGTGAACGATGGTATCTGTGATTGTTGCGACGCTAGTGATGAGTACGGTTTTCCCGACAGTAAATGTGTCAACACATGTTTAGAACTGGGAAGAGAAGAGCGCCTGTTTAAGAAAAGCAGGGAAGAACTTGTTAAGCGTGGAAATGCATTAAAAACTGAACTTAGCACTAAAGGTAAAACATTGCGATTGGAACGCGATGCTAGGTTGGTTGAATTGCAAAATCGTCGCCAAGAGGCCGATACTATACGCCAAGAGAAGGAGAAGATAAAAAATGAAGCAGAAGAAATAGAGAGTGAAGCTTTGCAAGTTTACAAAGAGATTCAGGAGACTGATAAAAGGGAAAAGGCTCAACAAGAGGCCACTGAAGATATTAGTGAAGCAGAGCAGACATTTACTCGATTCGACTCCAACAGTGATGGATTTGTAGATGTCACCGAATTGCAAACTAGGATTTCATTTGATAAGGATCGGAATGGTGTCGTGTCCGAAGAAGAGGCCAAATTCTTCCTTGATGAGAAGGAGCGCGTAGACCTTGAGACATTTGTACAACTTGCTTGGCCCAGAATTAAGCCATATCTGATGTTGGACGCTGGTCTCTTCAAACCACCTCAAGTAGATGAACACGATGAAGAAGACATCGATACTGAACCAGAACATTTAGATTCCTCCTACATAGAACCAAATGATTCAGAACAGGATGATGCGGATAGAGGATTCGAACAAGAAGAGGAGGAAGAAGAACCAGAAGAAGTAGGCGAAGGTGCGGTTGAGGAAGTAACTACCCCCAGGCCCGACTACGATCCTGAAACGCAGAAACTCATTGAACAGGCAAACGCTGCTCGTACTGATTTCTCTGAAGCCGAACGTTCCATTCGTGAAATTGATAATGAAATAAAAGACATCGAGGAACAAATTGGTAAAGATTACGGAACCTCGGATGAATTTGCACCACTCGAGGGCCAATGTTACAACTATGAAGATCGTGAATATATTTACAAACTATGTCCTTTCGATAGAGCATCACAGCAACCACGGAATGGTGGCTCGGAAACAAGGTAGAGTCCTTTCATATTTAATTAACATTTCTGGTTTCAAATATTTTCTCTTTTCTTTCAGACTAGGCACTTGGGATCGCTGGTCAGGCACCGAATACAAATACAGTCATATGTTGTACGCTAACGGAGCTTCATGCTGGAATGGTCCACAAAGATCGGCCGTTATCCAATTAGAATGTGGTTTGGATCACAAGGTAACAGGAGTGTCAGAACCAAATCGCTGTGAATATCACTATGTCTTCGAGACACCAGCTGCATGCGAAAGCCCTAATGATCCCTCAGATGAATTCCAACATGATGAGCTCTAATGTAAAATAAATGTTGAAATATTAGAAGTTAAGATTCCTTTGCAAAGACGGTTTTGAAATACACACACCCCCCCACCCTGAACATTGGATACGCGCGTCACTCGCCATCAGTAGTAAATCCTTTTATTTTCTTTTTACATATTTTTGAAATTCTTTGATCTGAACAGGAGAATCATTCCTTTGTACTGTATTTATTATTATTAAAGTTTTAACAAGATTTTCGTTGAAATGATCGTAAAATTGTGTTTTTATTTATTGAAACCTAGATATGTGTTGTTATTCTTAACGGTGTCATTAAATTTAACTACCATCCAATATCGATGGAGCGAGCGTCCGTAGTCGCTAGTGTCCTTCATTATCTCCAAAACTTTAGTTTTTTGTGACCAATACTCACCGCCTTCCACAACAACACCAAGATGACTCTTATACATCTATCTGTATCTACTAATAACCAACTATAGCAGACAGATGCCCAGACTGTAACAATGGCCAGTAAGGCACATCAACACCCACGAACTTACAGTTGCAGCCAGAAGCAATGTGATTTATATAACTCTTGCGAGTAACAAGCTGTTACAATAACAATATGAAGATCGAAAACAAAGTTATCTTTTATGAAACAATAAATTTCTTACCACTCGGGACAGAGAAGTATGTATAAGGTATGTACATTAGTTTCCATGAACCTTCAACTTCAACGCGTAGAAAATAGCAATATGCGTAAACAACTTAACAAGTATCAATCTACGATTTAACAATCAACAGATATTGAAAAGAATATCCCTACTTTCAATGTATTATAAAGATAATTTGTTTCAATAATTTAAAAAATTCATTGATTAACAGATGAAATTAACATATTTTTAAAAATATTTCTGGGCAAAGATATATCCAATTCTGTACAATACATAAAAATTATTCCTGAGGTTGCGACTATTCGTGACCAAAATTAAAATCTGGATACTAGACGGAGTCTGATAGACTTCATTTCCACCGCACATGAATAAGTTTCCTGCACGAACTTTTTAGTCTAGGGAGTAAAGAAAGAAACATACCTAAAATAAAGTTCGGTTTAAACTAAGTGGTAGCACTCAGCCACAGCTGACTTTTTTGACAGCATCTTCGAACGTGCCCAATCAATTGACTGTCAGCCGACATGTCGCAATTTGTTGTAGAACTCAGAGGAGTGTTATGAAGTGCTTTTGCTCAGGACTAAATGGCTAATTGGACGAAAAAACCACCAGCAGGCTCGACCAACAGAAGAAAATGGAATCTAGAAGGTAAACCCATCCCAATCACGCTGTCAATATCGATTCATAATTCGATACCATTTCCTTTTTAATCTCTTCAGACCGAACATCACTGAATAATCTCAAATACCACTTTGCAGCAGATGGTTGTTCCGATGTTCAGTATGACTTGGCCAGGCAATTATTAGACAGTAACATTGGTTAGTTCGCCAGAGAAATAGAAAAATATGAAGTTCAAATTTTAATTGTCATTTTTAGAACACAATGAAGCGTCATCGCACGTACAAGGAGTCCACTGGTTGCTATGTGCAGCACAACAAGGCCACGAAGATGCTCTGCGAATGTTGCAAGAGTGTTTCGACAATCAGCGTGGAATAATCGACTCAAATATCGATGACGTAAAGAGTTGCCTAGCCATGACAACGGGAGAACGAGCAGCTCGTAAAGCTGCACGAGATTTATTCGCTTGCCTTTCCAATGGCGGTGAACATATTACACCCAAGCAATTGGAGCGCAAAATGCGGGAAATATACAAATTACAAAAACGACGAAAGCGACACAGCGATTCAACATCCGAGGAGGATGAGGAAACCGAACAGCTCGAGGGTGTCTACCAATCAAATAGTGATATATACCCATGTCGAGGCCCAGATCTCAACATTTCACAGTCGGAAAGGGTTATCACAGAGGCCAATCTTGTTACAGCAGCCGTCAACTACGCAAACGGTCGATTGCCGGCAGTGAACGACGAACTGACCCTCTCAGTTCCACACCCCAACTCGCTGGATCATGTACCTTGCTTTCACCGTATAATTTTCCATCCCATAGTATTTTGCAAGCTGCTCTATCATCGTCTTATTAATTTGATTTCATCTTTTCCTGGATCTGTATCGCCCAGCATGAAACTTGCACTGATTTTTATTGTGTATACCGCTGTGTCCAGCGAAAATCTGACGGTTTACCTGCCCATTTGTTTCTATTATCTCTGCATGGGTGTAATGATTTGGTCGACCTGCAAGATGCTGAAGACAAAGCACGACTTTATCGATTTCAGGATTTGGTCAGGGCTGTTCCTCAGCTACGGCGACAACAATGTGGAGGCTGGTATCTCAGAAAATCGCTTCTTGAAGAACAACATGAAGCCGTACTTGTATTTTTTCTGCGCCTTTGTAGGGAATCTCATCGTGTGTCCATTGATAAGTTCCGAATGGTTACCTCATTCGGAGATCACTATTGTTTCCTTCGTAATGGTTTTCATCTCAATGGTAGCATTTATGTACACATCGTCAAGGAGGAGATTTCCAGATGTGCTTGTCCTTTTTTCGTTTGGAATCAATGTACTGGCAAAGTACCCTTATGAAATGGATGAAGTTGTCAGTACTGGCTGGAGGTTCTTGGACTTAAAAGTGCCCACATTTAGTTCCTTCGTCATTGGCAATGGGATTGAGTTCTGCTTGAATTGCCGAACTGTTTTGTATTTGCTGATTCCAGTGTTTCTCGTGCACCTAGCAAAGCGTTCCAATTGGCACGGCACCTACACGTACCTCATACCACATTGTGTCACCCTTAGTTGGCTTCAGCTGTGCATAACCAGTTCACAGAGTGCAACCATGTTTGGTGTAGTTCGAGCAGCTCTCGGCCTAGCTGGCATTCTTCTATTTCTGCCTCTTTTTGGGATTGTTTCGCTTATGGTACCGGTTTTCTTCGCAGTCGAATATGTTGGTTTGACAGATCCGCGAATTCGTCTTGTGACAACGATTGTGGCTGCTGGTTTCGCATTGATGGGATCTTGCTGCATGGCTGTCAATCAGAACACTCAAAAGTATATCACATTCCTTCAGGTAAGTCAATTGAAACAAAGTTAACCTTCTTAAAGTAGCTTGTTTTTTTTTTTTGTAGGTCGCTGTTAGCATTGTTGCTGCTGCTGTCCTCACATTACCTTACATGACATCCAGTTTTAAAGCCGTTCACACAGAAACATCTCTTTACGCGAACCTCATCAACGATAAGCCTATCATCACGACTAATGAGGAACCCCAGCGCCATATGTCTTGGGAGAAATTCTACCATCTATGCGGACAACCCGCATGGGAACATCAAAACAAGATTAAAACTCAACTGCGTTGCACGTACTTAACAGGAGCGACCATATCTTGGGAGGGTACCATAACAGAGGTTAAAATTTCCAGGGTGATGAACTCTCGAGCTGAGTTCATAAGAGACTACCTGCCATACTGGTTAGGACACATTATCAGATGCATCTATGGCGAATCAAATCGTTTGGACTGCTCTCAGACAGATATGCTCTGTGAAGAATTGCGAAAGTTAGCCAAAGGTAGTCAGCAATGTAATCTCAACCGCTGGAATGTTTACGAATATGAAATGCATGTTCGAATGCCAGCGGGACTGTTGAGTAAACCTACGGACGTACGGGTGCATGCAGACGACCGATTTGGTAACTTTACCACACGCATCCGCAGCGGAGATCGAGTGCATATTTATGGAAAGCTAATGAACACACGAAATCCACAAAACGCTCACAGGGAAGACTTTGTGCTTGGTTCGGGAAGTCCATCTGTTCAGCTCACTGGCATCGAATGTGTTCTATGCAGTGATAGAGAAATACCGGCAATGAATTTTAGCAAAATTAAGTCACCCGTCGATGCGAGAATGCGCGATCTAACGCGAGGGATAAAGTATTTGCTGAATGTTCTACTTAATCCACTAATCACCTTTAAATAAGGCAGAAGACGAAGGCATGTGTGTAAGACGTATTTACAGTGATGTAGATCTAAAACAATCAGCTCTTCATTAAAAAGAAAAGTCTTTCGCTATTGCACCATGATTGTAAACCATTTGCATGCAAGCCACAAATTTGTAAAGACTTTTGTTATCTTATTAGAAATAGAACCCTAGTACCTAAAGCTTCTTCTATATGTATTCCTAAAAAAATAATAAATGTTTCTTGTGGACACTTTAAAAATATTAAATTTTACTTGAAAAATGGAGCGGTAGGGAGAGAAGGGGACTATGATATGTATTATCTATCAGGCAAAGCCACAGTCTGTCTTCTTGATTAGGTGGCCGATTCGGTTTCCTTAAAACATTCTGAAGCAACATACCAGTTAACTACTTCAAAATTAAGAAGAACGGATGTAGCGGATGTGAAGTAAGAAACAAACTCATGACTCAGATGGTCATATCACTGTAAGGCTATGACTAATCGCATTCCTCAGTTATTTAAATTTTTTACCGCTGTAGCACGCTTTAAAACACCCACGTAAAAGTTATCAGCATCTAAAAGTTGATATGAAGAGTTTGCGATTTGCCTGATGACTTGGACAATTTATCACGAAAAATGTACTATGTACATAACATACATAGTTATAATATGTACAACCTTTGAAATTATATTGTAAGTCAATCAATAAATATAAACAGAGCTGAGCGTATCCGCTTACTTCTGCAGTTTAAATTAACTGCTCATAATCTTCAACATGTCCGTGATCGATTTTCAACACAGTCCGGTGAATTTCACATTTATGTTTATTTGACGCGCAAGCGCTTGAGCTTGAAGTCTATACAGCTGACAGGTGTCGAACCTCGAACGAACGGCATAGTCGTAGTATTGTAGTCGATTTGTCGGCGCACATATCTGTTTTGTAAATGGGCATTGACCGAAAAGTAAACTAAAAACAACACATACGATATAACACGTATGTAGCACGACCCATTAAACAATTAGATATGTGACAGACTGGCAATTGATAGCATATAACACATAAAATTCAACCAAAATGTACAAACCATTAGGAGAGCACAATAGATTAGCTTATAAGTATTTCCAAATATTTGTTGTTGTAGCCGCATATTGGTAAGTACCTACTTGTTTTTGTTTCAGAATAAATTGTACCACAACCGTATCTTACAGGATAATATCGATATTAACAGTTTTTGTAAACAAGACGCTACTCAGTAGCAACGATGTGAACTTGGACGCACCACTCTTCGTGACATGGTTCCAGTGTGTGGTATCTACAACGATATGCTTCATGATGAGTCGACTGCGTCATGTTTTCCCGAATGTGATTAGTTTCCCCGAAGGAACGCCACTAGATATAGACACATTCCGAAAGGTAGCTGCTGGTTGAATTGGAAAACACTAAAAAAAACTATTCGTATGTTTTATTGCATTGTAGATATTGCCGCTCTCTATTCTGTTTACGTCGATGATAGCCACAAACAATTTGTGTTTAAAGTACGTTGGTGTTGCATTTTATTATGTAGGCAGATCCTTAACTACGGTGTTTAATGTTCTGCTCACCTATGTTCTACTGAGACAGAGGACCAGTCTGAAGAGTATTATTTGCTGTGCTGTAATAGTCGTTGGATTCCTACTGGGTGTTGATCAGGAGAGCCTAACAGGTAATGAATTGTCAGATTTATGGTCAAGTAAGCAATTCTCTAACATGTTCTAACACGCGAACTATTTTTTAAATTACCTATAAGTTAAGACAGATTAGTTTCTATGCCTGGTACATGCCTTCGTAAGTCGTAGTGAAGCGAAAATTCCAAAAGCATATTTAAAAACCACTGACAAAGTTAACATATACGGCTTTACAATATCCTAAGCTCATTTTGTACTGCGGCCAGTATCAGATTTCGTTATTTAGAGATGCGCTAAGGCTCCTGATAAACCTTAGTAGTTTTCTGTATTTATTGTTCGATACTTTCTCCGAACTTTAGATCGATTTCTCTAGTTTTTGCCGCCGCAGGATATACGCAGAATATGTTTTTTGTCGCTTCTTTGTCTTCATCGCATAGTCGATAAGAATCACCTTCAAAAAGTCGCATTTTTGTTTTAGTTTTAGGTAGTGTCTGAATGGCCATTACCTCTTAAGACAACCAATTAAAACCATTAGGTGTTTTTTTGTAAGCTTAACCAGCTTTTTGGCTTTGTCGCTAGCTGGTTTAAAAGATTCTTAGCATACCTATCGTTGGTTGACGCTTAGATATATCCTAGTATACAGTATTGGTAATCTTTTCATTTCCTTATTATTTATTGTTGGTGACTTAAATCTGTGTGTAAAAAAATCCACTTCACTTTTTACTATACATTTGTCGATTAAAAAAAGAAGAAGAAAACAATAAATTCCTTTAAACAGATGCATTTTCATGGAAGGGAACTTGCTTTGGCATCATTGGATCCTTAAGTTTGTCCATGTATTCAATCTACACAAAAAAGGCGTTGCCTCATGTAAACCAAGAGATTTGGTTACTTAGCTACTACAATAACTTCTATTCGAGTATCTTATTCCTTCCGCTAATCATACTCAATGGTGAGCTAAGCGCAATTATAACGTATGAGCATTTATTTGCCTGGTGGTTTATTCTGTCGATGATTGTTGGCGGCATTTGTGGATTTGCAATTGGTTTCGTCACAGCTCTTCAAATAAAGGTTAGTTACTTATTTTATTCATACAAATGTGCTTTTATCACTATTCAAATTCATAGGTAACTTCGCCGTTAACGCACAACATTTCTGGTACGGCTAAGGCTTGTGCACAGACTGTAATAGCTACACAATGGTACAACGAATCTAAATCTTTCCTGTGGTGGACATCGAATATGATAGTGTTATCTGGCAGCGCAATTTATGCACGAGTTAAACAAGTGGAAATGGAGCAACAGCACAATAGATCGCCTACATCGCAAAAAATTTAACGCAAATGTTGACAATTTTTATAAATTTACTTCTTATTCTATAATCTAAAGTGAAATATGGTTTTAATTTGTAGCTCGGATTTCATTGGCCTCTTCTTCCTCTTCTTCTAAATTCTGCTTGGCTTTTCTTGGGCTGGACACAGTGCTCTCCTCTGGTACATATACGAAGGGATCGATCTTTAGCTGTTCACTACTAGGTGGACACTTCAGCAGCACACGTGTAATGAATTTTCCTTCGCGCTTCGGGCGCATGGAGTTTACATCTTTCATTACAGCCACTAGATTCTCTTCCAAGTGTTTTGAGTCCATATCGAGCTGGAAGCATTGAGACTAATATAAACCAAAAGGATTAAACAATGAATGCAATACCGTTCCGATACAAGTTTTTATAATGCCAAAATCCTGTTGGTTATCATCCTTTGTAGCCGCATAGCTAATGCCGTCAGAAAATTTCCTAATCATCTCAGTTAAGTTCGTGCCGAGAGTTTCACTTTTTGGATTGGGGAATTTTCTTTTCAATAAACCTCGAAGACTGACTAGCTCTGGGAGTATATTGGTGTGGGCGATGATGTATTGATAGTCAGTGAGCAACAGATCACCGTTAGTTATATCTTTAATGAGTTCTACGCCACCGACTAGACTCGCTCCAGCTTGTCTGGATTCTGTAATCAAGTCCTAAAAACACAAAACACGTCAGGCATTATAAATAAGTGTACATTTTTCCCACCAAACTTACATTGTTCTTAGTAAAGACAAGGATTTTACGCTCATCCCCATGGTCGAATTTATTCGGAATCATTGCCATCCGATTAAAATTGTCAACAAATCGATTGGCTTTCTCTGCCTGCATGTTTAACTCGATCTCGATATTAAGCGGGGCGTTTGGAACATTGTACATTGAAGGATGATGAGTCTCGCGGTGACATTGAATCGCATCGGCAACAGTGTATACCGCCCAGCGGTAGTATTTACCAATATAGCAATTATCTTTAGGAATAGCTTTCCATGAGTCGTCAATATGCTTGTTGACTTTTGTCAAATTTAAGCTAAACAAATTTAAAAAGGTAAATCAGTTGTGGTTACCGTATTGTATTAGTTTTACCCTTTGCTTCTTTGATTATGTGGGATGAAACCAACTTTCTTCACTTCAACTTTAACTTTCTTTTTGCGTGCCTTTTCACGGGTTCCTTTCCTAGCGGCTTCTACGACTGCGGATAAATGAATTTCTCGTGTCTTTCCATATATTTGCGGCCTTACACTAAGGGCCCGCATTAAGGATACAACTGTTAGCATATCACTTTATTTCTATTCAAGTTTCTGTAAAGTAATCCAATGTGAAATACGAGTTTTATAAGCACACAAGAAGTCAAGTGCGATGACAGAAAAAAAAATTAACTATGACATAACCTTACATAGAAATGTCAGTTTGTGAAAACATCTGGGATCTGGCAGTACAATAACGCAGAAATGATAGATGGCAGCATAAGCGATTAGTTTGACTGTTACGTTATATAATTTAAAAGAAGAAACCTGACAAAAAAAAAAGAATTTGAATTGAAACGAACTGGATTTTAAATTGATGTCTGTCGTGGGTCACAGTTTAACTGATAACGAATTTATTAATTTTACTCCATTAACTGCCGACGATTGTCTGTTTAATGAATTTCTTAACAAATCAAGGCAACTAAATTTTGGCTTCCCTACCCCCCCTTCAAGCAATCACAACACAATCAATCTATAAATTATAAATATAAAATGCCCACAGACGAATTTTAAAAATTGTTTTAATAATATTTGTAAATTTTTACTTTTACTTCATTTAAATTTATATCATACCAATTATTTATTGTTCACATACTTATAAGTGTATACTTACTGTGACATTAGTACATATTAATAAATAAATCTAAATCTAAATGAAACAGAATATAGTAAAATGCACTGCAACCTGGAAGATATAGGAGAAAGCAGAGGTGTTCTCGGGTTTGGAATATCACTACTAGTGTCTCCTTTTGTGGACCCGTATTGATTTAATGTGATCCCAAGAAGTACATACATGTACATATACATACATAGATCTTTTCATCTTCACTCCAGCATCAGTAGGTTCCTTCACTCTTAATGCCCTGTTCTAATATGAACGCGTTTCTTGAGAATGCTTGTGCGACTTTTTGTGTTTACTTCCACATATCATCCTTGGCTCTTTGAGTTTTAATTTAATCTTAATCTCATGATGCCCTTTTATATGTACATATATTTGCGAACATGTGCGTTTTTATATCATTCACACTAAACCGAACCGAACCCCACAAATGCAATAGCTAAAAATATCGCAAAAAAATATTAAGATACATGTTTGACCGTTTAGGTATATTGGTCCTCATTTCGACTAAAACAAATTTCTTAAAAAATGCGTATACCCGAGAAAAAGAAATTAAAAAAAAAAACACGAACACTTTTCCCCCAAATAAACAATAACGCAAACCGTTCCGCTCTAGTCTAATTCTACTATTTATTGACACTCTCGCGCCCATAGCCATTCCTCTGTTGTCCACATCCACCCTGCCCACGAAACTACTCGTGTACACTGGACAATGGAATCTTTCTAGCAAAATTGATGAAAAATGTGTTTCCCCTTTGTGTGTTTATAATTCATTTTCACTAAATAAACAATCTTCTTAGGCTCTGTACACACAGCCATCATAAATGATCTGTAGTGTCGATACCGGACCGTCTTAATCGGGCACAGAGGATAAGAATGACTAAGGAACGACAGTGGAATAAACGAAAGAATTGATACTCAGAGGAGATGTCTAGTTATCATGTTCTTATTATAATATGTATATATTTATTTTCTAGCAATGTTTATCCAGAAGTGTTAGTTATTGGCAATTTATCTGTTCTGGGGTGAATTTATGATGGCTGCTGGGTAAGCTTCCAAGAAAACTGTGCCCAAAAAACATGACTGTGATCGAATTTGGGACGCCGTAAATATTTATTAATTTGCAGCGTGTTTTACGAATAACCGACTGAATATGCTGAGTGTTCTATTAAATATAAAAACAACTTGATATTTTTGGAATGACCAAACCAAAATGACTTTGCAATTTAGACACATTAAGTTGTTTTCCCGATCGTGGGTTATAAATAATTTAATATCCATTTTTATTGATAAATTCCAAATTTTAGGACTCAATTCGATAACAATGTGAGATCACTCAGCAACGGATACATACTCGTACTCGTATACCCATTCTTGTTTTCAACATTATTTATAACAGGCGCAGTCTATTTTATTGTTGCTTAGAATTGTGTAGAATATTTTTTTAATAGTTTTTAAAGTAGAATAATATGAATCTTTAAAAAATGTAATAATTTAGGATTTTGTTATTTTGCTATCTAACGACCGGCGTTAATCGGGTTGTTGGCGGTCGGTGGGTTAAAAAATAATTTAAGAACCTTTATTTTTGCATACAAATTTATAAGTTGCCTTTAACGAATTGAAACATACAAAAAATTAAGAAATTCAAGTTATTTAAAGAAATTAAGAAAAATTAAAAGGAACTAAATTTTAAACTTTGCTTCTCCAGCCGCAAACGTTGATTGTTTTCAACCGTCGTTATTTTCAAATTGTTCTGTTGCGGCATCCAGCAAAGTTTTATGTCAAATAATATTTGCTTCTTCCGGTGAACGCTATCAGCTACTTTCTTAAAGAACGCTGTCAGCAACACGGGTATTAAGTTTTACTTTTTTATTTTCAATTCAAGCATTTGAAGAATTGTAAACTTATTAGCGTTGCTTATTTGTTTTGGGGTTTTGACTTAGCCTCACAGCAATAAACGCGGAAACATATTGAAACGATTACGCTGAGTTGGGTCTTACTCTTACATCATATTCAAGCCGAGCCCAAGCTTAAGACATACTCGTACATTCCCCGAATTTAATCGACCATATTATTCACTCTGGGTGTAAATCAGTTTTAGATTAATTTTAAACCCGATCTATACCCCCACTTTTTAAAACCCGACGATAAAAGAATTTATTCACCTACATAAACTAAAATATATTTTTGCTATTCATATTCACCTTATAGTCGACTTTCAACTTATACTTACTTACTTACTTAGTTGGCGCTACAGCTCGAGGTGAACCGGGGCCTGCTTCTCGCAACCATTTGCGCGTGCGTGTTATATTTTTGCACGAATGGAAGGGACCTACAGTTTTTTGCCGACTCAGAACGGCGAGTTGAGAAGCTCAATCGTGACAAATGATTCTCTTTGATGCTTGTCAGACATTCGAAAGAGGTGGCACCGTGAAAAAACTGTTTTAGGTGTTAGACCCGGCCAGGAGTTGAACCCGGGCAGCAATGCGTGGTAGTCCAACGCACTAACCACCACGGCCACGGTGCCCAGTAACTTAAAGCCGGCTCGATATTTAAAAAGACCCAAACGTCATACACCGGCAAAAATGTGTTTATGAATGACGAAAAGTTATGGCCGGCTTTTTTAATTTTTTTTTTTTTTTTTTCATTTTTAATGCATTTTTATTTATCAAATCAATTATTACTTACATGCCAGACAAAAGTGCTTAAAACTAGCTTAACTAACTTAACTATCTTACTCTAACTTACTGGCCCCACACGGGCACTCTAAGCTAAACTTAATACTTATACTATGTCTCTCGACGTAACCTAACTTGTTATATAGAATTTTAATTGAATTTACAATTTTAAAGCTAAGAAAAATATTTTTGGAAAAAACTTAGCAAAATGACCATTTTGGATTTTTAATTAAAACTACCTTAAATAATAAAACTTAGAACTACTTAACCTATCTTGCTCTAACTACGTAATTAAATACGTAATTTTTTTTGTTTTTTGTGCTGTGTTGTTTTATAATTTTTTTGTAGTTTTTTTTATTTGTTTTTTTTTTATTTTTTATTTTTTTATAAAACTTAAATATACCTATCCTACCCATACCTACGTAAGCCGGCCACGACATGTCTACATAAATAAACATATAAGGCGGCCAACTTTGCCTTGGAGCTTACCCCGGAGGCCGGCTTTTTTATTTATAGCCGGTTGTAACTATAGTCAGCTATATGCACTATTTATGGGCTGACTATGAATTTGCGCCCGGGTTAAGAACAATTTAACCTGCCTTTAAACCGATGTTAAACCCACGTGCAAATAAAAAGAGTGCATTTCCCAGTGCAGTCACCATCCACCGCTTAAGCTGGCGGTTATGTTAGGTGGTGATGGCCAGAGTATATCTAATAATGAGTAGGGACACTCTTCCTACACATGCAACTGCTACTAGTACAAGGAAAAGCGTGAAAAAAATCGCTCAGTAAGTAAAAGCAGCTCAGAAGGATTGATTTCAACCCTTACCTGCGATTGCCTATACTGAAAAGAGTCGGCAATACTTTTCAGCAGCACCACCACATGCGGCTACCTACGTAAGATAGATTATGTGTGGTATTCTCATACTGCTTTTTCAGTGGCGTATTTCTTCGAACATCAGTGTGGTAGTCACTCTACGCTGTCATCGAGAGAATTGATGTGAACGAATTTGCTTTCATGAAATTGGTTTAATTTCTGATTTTTGCCAATTGTTTTTGATCAAATAGGAATAGATATGGGTTTCTAGAATAAGTATTTCAATCTTAAATATGAAAAATAACGTTCGATGCGATAACATCTCTAAAACTAATATTTAGTGCTGTATTCAACACTTTTCAGATATTAAATTTAAGAGAAATCTTGTTACACTACTTGTGTAGTCACATTGGGGTGGGTTTTGTTTACATTTTTTGTGCACGTATTTTAAAGGCGTATTTCTTCGAATTCTTATCAGCCGAGCGAAAGACATCAAAACGGAAAATAAAGGGTGATACTTGTCAGTACATGCACGCGGGAAATAAGTAAATGTTTTTATGGTCAGGTATAAAAAAATAAAATTGCGTTTGGTTTTCGGGATTTTGTGAATAAAAATGCACAGTTGCGACATAAGATAGGTACGTAGATAATGATCTCGGAGGTGGTCAACAAATATGCAGTTTCTCTGCAGCACTCGCGCCAGTAGACAGCGATAGGGTATCAGCTCTAGGCTCCAGTCTATGAGACGACATCAACGCCAAGAACAAGTGGCGCTAATCTAATTAATTTGATGATGTGGTGTATCCTATATTGCCGACCATTGCCTAAAAATGGCTGTAGTGGCTCTTCTAAGACTTGGTCCTCTGGGGACATCAACAACTTATCAAAAAAATGTCAAATGTGACTTCATCAAAACGAGTCAATATTATGAAATTGAGTTTTAACTCGGGTTAAAGTATTGAAACTCGTTTAAATTTATTCGGATTTAGTGCCGACCAGGTTTATTCAACTGGGTTTAAATGCGGGTTAAACGAGTGAATAATCTGGAGATTGGTTTAGTTTCCGGTTTAAACTAACTTTAATCCTTATGTAAATTTTTACCCTGGTTAAGGAAAGTGAATAATATGGCCTTAAGCCTACGAGTAGTTTCGAAAAAAAAAAGATTTGAAAATACCTAAGCCTATCAGTGTGAAAAAAATAATACTCAACCAAAATTCAGGTCCCATCCAGATTCACCCGGTAAGGGTTAGTTAATGGAAAGTTCCTGAAAATTGTTGTATGTATACCATGGCTATACCATCTCAGGAATAATTGTACATTTGGCGAAACGGTGGAGTGCTGCTTACGAAAGATATGATTTAACTGGGAACGCCAAAAATATTGTTACGATGATCTACGAGTAGGCCTCTAGGAAATCAATTGACTGAGTAGGATTTCCTTCTGCTACAACTTACTCGTAGATCGTTCCGTTTGTATGTCCTTTTTAGCCAGTACAGTGTTGTTTTGTGAGCAACTGACCAGATATGAGATAGCAGTTTGGGTCAAATGTATACCTCATAAATTTTGGTTTGATCAGAAGGGCTAAGGTTTTTCTTGAATATTCACGTTTCGGTGGTTTTCCATTAAAATTAAATTATAATTCTAAACTTTTCAGTTCGAATACTTATCGCACACAGCGTTAATATGCTTCATTCTAAATTCTATTCATTATATGTATTAGAAAACAATACTCTTAAGATCGGAGAGTGCCTGTCTGGCACCCGTACGCATCAGTCTTGTTCCAAACTTCATCGGGTTTAGTGTTTATCCGCAACATCGTCGTGTAGCGAAATTCCCAATCGGAATTCTAGTATCCCAATACCAAGAAAAAACATACACCACACTCCCTTCGCCTCCCTCCCAGCGTTTCCCAACTGTCTGAAAATAGTCTTGTACTCGCGCAAAATAAACAAAGCGATTTCATATCACCAGCATCAGCCCGATTTCGATTGCAAGAGAAACGACCGTATCGTGCCGAACCGGCGATAGTTCGAAAAACACATCAAATTTTCATTTCTTCGGTTATGAAGTGCAAAACTCATTTCGAAATTCTGATCGGATGAGGGTTTGTTCCTAAACGAATCGGTTAATTTGTATAGCCATGTGGACCGATCGATCTTAAGTGGAACGGTACGAGTTTATTTTTATCAAAACGATGCGCTAAGCTTTTTTCGAAAGTGGCCAAATGATTTACATGCTTAAGAACTTTTCTCTTTTTTTTTTCTTTATATTTGCTTATTTTCTATAAAATAGAAGTGAAGAACGACCGCTGGAGAGCGGTCTCATAAAAGCAAACAAAAACCCGCCCAAAAAAGCCTACTATCCCATCGGAATATACCATTTTCGGTACAAAAAAAGGGAGGAATATACAAAAAAAAAAAAACCAAAAAGTTTTGTATTTACGTATGTGTAGTGAAAATGTTTCAATATTTAGTGAAAAATGGAAAGTGCCCGTGTACGATTATATAAAAAAATATCAGTTCTCTCACTGGGGTGTGTGCAAATCGAAATAAGAAGAAAATATTCAAAAATTATACTATTTGGAGAGGAATGAAGATATTTTAATGTGTTTTCCTTTCGGTATACTTATAGAGTAAAATATAATGTTTGATCTTGTGTTTCGAGGTGCTGTTGTGGTGAATAATGTTGATAGATTGTTTTATATTTAGGTCATTGTTTTTAAATTAATTCCTATATACACTTACTTTGTACTTTGTGTACAAAGAGTTTGTTATTGCGTTTGAGTACCTACCTACATCGCAGTCTCAATAGAGTTAGAGGTATATATTTATTTTTAATAATGCATAGTTAATAGATAAGTCTAAAAAAGATAAATTGATTTTGTTTATATACATGGTTCACGTAATAATGCAGAAGTTTTGTGTGAATGCGTTTCTTTTCATGAAAGCGAAAGTTGTTTTGTAAATTGAATACATGCGGCGCGGCTATATTCGTCAAGGTACATACATACATTATGTATATAAATACATATAAAAAGTTCTTAATTTTTTTTTTTTTGACTTTGAGTGTACGTGCCGAGACAAATAGTATCAGATGAAAGTAATAAACTACACGCTTCATGGGGAACGATTTTGGTATTTTTGGTATGAGTATGATCTGCTGATTTTTTTCCATTTCCGGTAGCGAATTCGAATTCCAACATGCGTTGCATTGCATGTTACAATTTAACAGTGTATCGAAATGTATTTCTAACAAAATTTGTAAGAGCGTGTTAAAATTAATAATGTGAAAATGTTTTAGGTTTTAGGTTCAATACTTTGCGGCGATTAACATAGTACATAATACAATTGCATCTTTCAAACTGAACTTGAAAGATTTGGATGGATGAAGGCTTTTATAATTATATTTTGCTTTTAAAATGGTCTAATTCCCATTTAAGATCAAGTCGTTAAAGTTACCTAGAGCCTTTGTCTAATGGCTTATACAGTCACTCTGATTTCTTCGAGTTAGATTGTGAGGTAAAACATTTTTACTATTATTTTTATGGCCGTTGTGACGATCTGGACTGATATTCACTTAAAAAAGAATCGTTTGTATAAATTGGAGATGTAACGGATGTCCGGTTAGTATCCGCTATCCGGCCTATCCGGCCCTTTTTTGATATCCGGCACATCGCCGAATAGGCTCTTGGTATCCGGCTGATTGCCGGATAGTCCTTGTACTGAAAGTTTACTAAGGGCCAATTATGGTGAATGATAATAAATTTTTCTGTATTGAAAGGTAATAAACGATTACGTTTCTTTTCGTAAACGATACCTACTTCCGAAAAGAGTCTCTAGGAAAACTGTTCCACTTTCACTAAATAAATTTCCGAGTGAATTTGTTCACTTTACATTTATTGCATTCATGGACTGCAAATCCAGCTAGCGGGAGTTTAATTTGATATTTTTTCGGGATAAAACATGAATGCATTAGTCGCAGCATGCATTTCGTTCGGCCAGATATCCGGCCGCCGAGTATCTGCGTATCCGTACTTATTACCTGCCGAATATCTGGTATCCGGTATCCGGCTAAATTACTCCCCGTTACATCTCTAGTATTAACTGCGCGCGACATAACAATTTTGTATTTAAATAAAACACAATTTTGTATTTAAATAAAACACAGAACAATTGGGATATCGGGCTGAAAATTATTCCAGCGGCAAATAGGTACATAATATTAAATTTGAGTATGAAATTCGTATTCGGGATCACGTTTGCAGCGATCGATTCTTTTAATTCAATGTTCCACCACCCTTCCACACACATCGGCCGGAGCTTTGGCAATTTCCAGACCACACGGTAATTTTTTGTGGATGCAATATAGTCTCTTGAAGCACGTGCTGCATATTTTGCTCATTGACAAACCTATTAACCCTTTACAGCGCCATGATGCAGTAATGCTACATACCGTTTAAAGCTCACAAAAACGAAAATCTGTTTTTAAGTCTATTATAACTCAATGTTACAGTGATACCCAGTGCATATTTTTGCGTAAAAATTTCAGTAAGTTCGGTGCATTATGCTACAGTTAGCAAAATAATTGCTTCAAAATATTTCATACATCATAGGGATACGTTATAATACATTGTGACTGAAAGTGTCAAAAACCCTTTTGTAAGTATTTTTTCAAAAAATAAATAAAATTTTGTAATTCTAAGACACACGTGTTTCAGTAAATTCGAAAAGCTACCAAATCAACTAGTACTTTGATGTTTTTACGATCTTGCGCCGTAAGGGGTTAAGCCAAAAATTAGCTTTATCGCTGAAAATGATCTTTCGATGAAGTTCAGGATTTTCTTTAAACTTTTGCAAAGCCCAATCGGAGTTAATTAGATCTTGTAAGGGTGTAGGCCAAGATCTTTACGCAAAATTTGTCACAATGTGGACTGAGAGATTCCCAATTCCTGTGAACGGCGCACAGTGAATTAGTAACTCTTCAAAGAATTGAGTACCTATCGTTACACAATTGCTCATTTTTAAAATACAGTAATACCTCGATTTACGACGCTTCGATTCAACCCTCAATGGGCCAACGTATCAAATTTGATACATTCCAATGAAAAAACCTTTAAATTCGAAAGACTTCATATTCATGTTAAATTCAAATAATACCAAACATTTAACAGTTGGCCGTGTAGAGTGTCTCAGTGAATAGTTCGTAGATTACAATACTGTTTTTAACGGTTTTCCAACCCTTTTTCTAATACCAAAAAAAATGTAAGCAAATGAAAGTGTTTTCTTACTAATAAAACGAATAAATTGAATATTACAAAAAAAAAAACGGTTTATCTCATTTCTGATACATTGGCCCTGAAGCATGGACAGAAGATTTGTAATTTCTGATGCTGAAATCGAGTTTATATTCGAAGCATGGTCATCTAGTGAAGATTGTTTCAAAGATTCTGATGACGATTTTGACGTAGAAGGCTTTTCCGGCGAAGACAACACTGTCGATGAGCTCATATCGGAATATATTGAAATTATTTCTACAAATATTATACCACATTCGTCACGGAATGCATAGCATTGGCACTGTAAGACGCAACCGCCTACCAAACTGTAAGCTTCCTACTATTGAATTCTAGAAATTCTTATAAAAAACAACTACAAACAAACAACTTTAAACACAGAAGCACACATTTTTCATAAGACACAAACAAAAACAAAACTTTTATTTAATTACTAATCTTTAAATACAAATACAATAATATAATAAATATTGATTGATATTAATTAATGATACACAGTGTGTCCCAGTTATTTTATGGATACAAATTAAATGTTATGCATTAGGTAAATAACAGTTAATTCTTAAAGGCTAGTAGGTACGGTGCTCGCGCTAAACTAAAGTTTCTGTCGGCCTCCAAAAATTCACATAAAAACCGAAGATAAATCCCAGATAAATTTTGTTTGTACAGTTGCTTGCAGAAATTGATAAATCCATCATAAGCCGTTTTTCTATGTGCTTAATTTTAATTTTTTCTTTGGCTTCTCCAGCATTGCCAGTAGGATAATATTAGGATAGAATAATATTAATATTACGCAATTTTGTATGTACTACACATGTAGTAGTACATGTGAATTGTAAAATAAATGGTAAAACATGTCTAAATTCATTGGCGTGTTTTAAAATTTAAAAACTGAAAAGTGGAAAAGATGAGATGGACAAAAACACGGAGAAATGGGTCAAAATTTGTTTGATTATTCGAATTAAGTACACTGTACATAGATGATAAACATAACATATTATGTATGTGATACATTTATATATATACATATGATAACTAAGTAAGTTAGTTAAGTACATAATTGAATTATTTTAAAGTATGTAATAAGATTAATTTAAATACAAGCAAATTGCTGTTTTTCATTTGATTTTTTAAAGCTTAAAACCTTCTGAACTGTAACTACTTCACATGTAAATTAAATTCTCGTTTTCTCTTCTTTTTATTTCCAAATTGCATCTTTATTTATCACTTACAGATTACAATAGTCTATTGTAAATGATGTTAATACTAATTAATAATGAATATGAAATATGAAATACCTATCTGACACGTTATCACAAAACAACAATTTTACTATTTATTTATTTAAAATAATTTTTTTAAACTGGTCAAAATCCGATGCTAAATAAATGTCGCGGTCATTAAATGGCTGGCTAAAATTCTGTGTTATCTATGCAACAACCAATTTAGCGAGCATTTTAGCACGAGCACCGTACACTCAGATAAATTTCCCAGCGGAATTTTATTTTTACGTTCAGCAAGGACACATTTCGTATGGAAAATTTGGTTTAGCGCGAGCACCGTACTAGCCTTAAGTATAAACAATATTATTGTTTTAAATAATGGGTATAAACTTAAATTTATTGTAGTGCGATTTGGTGAACAATATTTTTTATTAATCCGTCCTTTGCAAATAGATAAATAGACCCACGCGTGAACATGCAACTTATAATTGGCAATGGGAAAAACATGGATTTTCTAGGTCCAGCCCACAAATGGACATTGTCTGCCCTTGTGATTTGTTAACTGTCATTGCGAATGCTAAACGAGTCGGAAATTAAAGTCGTTTGAATAGGATTATAGTGCCCGACGGTATCATTGGGATACGGGGCAACAGAACCCTATGATTGCCAAACCTGTACCGTTGCATAATCCGAGTGGGTTTATATTACGCAGCTGAATTATCGGCGAACTTATCTTCATATCTAGTGAATTTAAAAATTCAGTTGTTTATTTGAAAGACATCAGTTCGCTTGGCAACGACTATTGTATCTGAAAGTTAATTTCGTCAACATCAACATTTCTCTCTGCTAAAATAGCACGTTCACATTCTGAGACATTCTCAATTAATTCATGTTTTGACTTAACGATAGTGCAGAGATTGTCTGGCAATTTGATGCATTGTGTGTTTGGATGTACTTACATAGTTTAATTTCACCGTTGCCAATATCCAACAATTGTTCAGAAAATATTCATGGCGACGGATCATTTTGCAATTGTACTCGCATATTGATGGCCAATCGAATTGTCACGACACTTCGCCATATATGTAAGTGTTTTAAAAATGCGTTAATCTCATAACTTGACTCCAGCGCCACACATCGGGTCCGAAGTTTGTAATTTTCTCCGTTGGCCACCAACAGATATTTTGAATATGAGTCAATTTTTTCAATAAAAATTTAAAAATTGTTAATATCTTGAGTACAGCGCTACCTGTCGGGTCTAGATTTTGTAAAATTCTGTTTTGGCATGGAACCAACATATTTTGTGAATATAAGGCATTTTGGTCAGTAAATATAGAATTTGTTAATAATAACTAACTCCAGCGCCCCCTATCGGGTCCAGAACTACCCTATCTTTCGGGCTGGAACCAGCCGTACATGTTCACCAAATTTCATCGAAATCGGTTAAGCGGTTTTGGAGATTAGCGTGTACGTAAACAGTGACAGCGCTACTTAAAGTAAGAAATGTATTGCAAAAGACCTTGTTCAGAATGTCGACTTAAATTCCAAAAACTAACAGCAGAACATATGACCCCCTTCCAAGAAAAAATATAGATTTATGATTTTTGAAATTTGGAACACAGTTAAATCACCTAAAAATGCTGTGAGACTGAGTGTGTTAACAAGTTAATGATGCTCTCCGACTATCAAGTGCTCTATCTTTAAAATCATTAATGCACAACTTGCTTCTCTAACTAGCTGAATTTTTTTTTTTTAATTTTGCAACGTCAGTTAATACTAAGATCATATTCTTTTTCTTCCAAATTGTCTTAGTTCACAAATGTTTGCATCCAAAACGAATCTATAATGGAGAAAGATAAACCCTACTCAACGTCGAATAGTCAAAGGTCATCATCCGCCCGAGATAATCCTCCTACTCCATCACCTGAAAAAAGTAAAGAGCCTAAGAAAAACGAGGAACGTGGCTCTTCCGCACAGAAAGACCTTTCCGGACCAATGCAAAGATTGCTAGGATACGAAGATCGTAAATCGACTTTTTATAAGAATCTAGAGGAAGCCTTAGCCGTAGATTACACAAGAATTAGAAATGACATTGAGAACGACCGAGTACCCGACCATCTGCCCAAGTATCCAACAAATGAAGGGGAATCCCCCACCGTCGAAGAGAAAACTGCATACTATTGCAACCTCTTGAAAAATGAATGCTACGAGTATATACAACCGCTGCACGAGGGAATAGGACTATCGATTGCCGCAGCAATAGAGACAAACACGGCATTTGCGCATTTAAACAAATTACACGATTTATTGGATAAAATCTGTGATATGCTAGACCAGAACTACAAGATGCAGGTGTATATACACGATTTGAAAACTCTGACCGAACTGAAGAATATCGAAAAAAAGGTGAGGAAAAGGCTGGCCAAGGTTAAGTTGACAAACTAATAGAATATTTTTTTCAGGATTTTAGTGAATATGAAGACTTGGAACTTTCTGGTCCTGAATCTGATCTTGAAACGAACATTTCCCTATTGAGTTCGATATTGGAAGCGGCAAAAACCACCTCAACGAAGAGGAACACTGCTAAACAGCGGTAATGTTGATCACCTTCATGTATACAATATTAAAGGATGCTTTCACATTACAGTGCCCGCGAGAGAAGTAAGTCAGTTTTTGTAGACGGTGCTAATCAGCCTTTCGACAAGGACCACAAACCACCGCCTCTCCGACGTCAGAGTGCATTCACAGAAGGTAAAGCAAAAGTGTCTAAATGGACCAAAGTGAAGGCAGCTTTCAAATGGGAAAAGGCGAACGTCCCCATACTAAGTGAGGGGAAAAGTTCCGATTCCGGTATCGGATTGACACCGATCAATAATGAAGTTGCACGGTACTTGCGTGTTCCTTCGGCTCCTTGTGGTGGTAGTTCGGCAGATAGTGTTCTTAGCTCATCGTCGGGACATCTTCTCAGCGAAATCGGTACACCGGGTACCATAAGTTCTGCCAGCTCCGTCGATGACATCGAACGTGCTTCTCAGTCGATAAGTAAGTTCTCATTTAATTCATTAACCGATGCAATTCGATGTGCGAGTGCCTGCTCGTGCGTTCACTATCGGACTTTAGATCCATTTTTAGTTTTGAGTGTACTTATTGTAAGCAAAATTGCATGGAATATGTTTTCATTTTAAATTAGCGAAATTTATTTAGGTAGGCGATATGAATTCCGCCAAAAAACAAAAAAATAGTATTTTTAGAAATTCCTTCTATTGTTTTCCGTGCACTCGTGCAACTTCACAAGTGTTTAAGTACAAAAATAAAAATAAATAAATAATATTGAAGTCAAAGCATGTATACCTATTTTGACTTTTTTTAAAGGCACATCAAAAGACTATAATACAAAGTATAAATACATGCATAGGTACATTTTACGGTTACAGCCGGCAGACGCACAGTGAGAAACGTTGTTTTCATTTTCAATGATTTATTAAATTAAATTGCTTTGTTTATACATTTAACAAAGGCTTGCAAAATTTAGTTTGCATCTGTTTTAAATTTCTTACTGAAATCTGCCATAGAATTGCCGCCAGATGGAGCCTTTCTATCTGCATATAGGACATTTGCTTACAGATACTCATGTATACAGCTTGTTCTTTATCACAAACGAAAGAATGACATTGAATTAATGACAATTTTTTAAAGATAGATAATGGATATACATATGTACGTATTCAGAAAACAAACTGCTCAGTATTTATGAGCCCTCAAAACGCTGAGCTCGAAAACCATTTCACACCGCTAAAATAAATGTCAATTCGATAGTTGCGAATTACACTATTGTGGATACAGATAAGAGCTTCTTAGATCGACCAGTCACGTACCCTTAATTTTATTGATTTAGATTCTTCAATCACATCTTCAAGTCTACACCAGATAAAATTATATATTTGTTTTATTTTAATTCAAATTTCTAGGACGTGACTCATCAAAAAGTGATTCCAAGTGTGATTCTCGAATTGCAATAGAAGGTGAAAGCCATCGTAGCCATTCCATTGACGGAGATCTTGGATCACTTTACAATAGACAAGTAAGCGAAATGACTGCCCTCTCACCGATTTAGTTCATTCAAATATCTATTGTTTAGGAAATAAAAGATTCTTCGCCTATTCGAATCCAACACCAAAGAAACCTTAGCGAATGCTCCGATCAGAAAACTAGCCCGACCACAAGTCAAGGATCGCTAGATCGAATGGTCGATTCAGTCAAAAAACCCTCAAAGTCCTCCTCTCTAAAGGGCATGCGCAAAAGTAGAATAGTACCCGACTTCGAAGCACTCCCAGAAGATGTTATCGTAGACATAACAAGTAAACCGAAACGGACAAAACACCTTCCGAGTCCTCTGAATTTAAATTTAAAGCACGTAAGTTGAACCTGGCCAAGCATTTGATTTGAAAGAAATAACACACTTTTTTCTACAGGACCTAAGTGAATCAGATTATGGAGAATTATCCCATTCACCCAATGTGACGGCTAGAAGTCCTTGGGAGAAAAAGAAAAACCGAAGGTTTCAGTCTCCAGGAAACTCTTCAGTTCCCAGTAGCCCATCACGACATTCTGAGTTCTTCCCAGAATTTGGTTAGTTTCATTCGATCCTTCAAAGAACAACTGTAATAGTATCTTATAATTTCCGTCTACAGAAAGCGAAGATCTATCGAGCGGTGATTTCTCTGAACCGACTACTCCGCATAACAAACTATTCTCAAGTAATAGTTTGCACATGCAACAGGAGGAGATTAATCAACGTTATACTGCACTAAGAGAAAGGCTTAAGATGGAATTCGAAGCTAAACGACAAGAGTGGGACAAGGTCCGCCATATGTACAGCAACACCAAGACATCTGGTTGAAATGGAACACTTTTGTTTGTTTTCTTGAAATTAAAAATTCACATTTTGCAGCTTATCATTTCTTGGGAAAAGATGATCCACCACAACAACAGCAAGCAAAGTCGGTGTCTACAAAGTTGCTGGAGGAGAATTTAACTCCGGATTTCAAGAAGAAACTGCACAAGTGGCGTGTGAAGAAACAAATTTCCCTACACAGCCATGCATTATCTAAGGAACCACAAACTTCACCCACAAAGGAGTCAGAGTCAAAGAAAATCGATTGGAACCTTTGGAGAACTGGTCAAATTAAGCTGGAGGGTCAAGGACTTAGCCCATTGCCAGATCAGAAGGACTTACCCGAGGAATTTCAAAAAAAATTAGGTAAGACTCGTGAATGGGAATTTATCCCCAATATAAGACAACTGTGCTGAAAAGCTCGAATAAAGACCGCCTACGTGGGCCGCATCTAATTCCGAGTTTTAGAGCTACAACAGTTAAATAACTAGGTGCACTGCCTAGATTTGGTATTTGGATACTGCATTAAGCAAAGCTCTTGAATACCTTACAAATACTAGAGTTTTTGATTTGTTCAAAAGCTTATTGAAAGGCATGAAAGTGTATAGGTTCTATTGGGCGTGTTTTTTTTCAAATCTATATAGATTAGACTAAACATGTTTCCGTAACATGTATAATTATCCAGTCTAAGGTTTTGCTGTGTTTTACTTTTAAAGATTTTGCAAGCTTTTTTTATGCGTTTCTTTTCAAATCTACATATATAGACTAAACATGTTTCCGTAACATGTATAATTACCCAGTCTAAGGTTTTGCTGTATTTTACTTTTAAAACTTTTGCAAGATTTTTTTTAAATCTATATAAGGCGTGTTTTTTTTCAAATCTATTTAGGCTAAACATGTTTTCAATAATATAAAATACAACATAACCTTAGGCTGGATAGTTATCCAGGCTAACCAAAGCTCCCAATTAGTACTAGAGCTTTCAAATGTTTCAAAAAATTTTCAAGCTTAATTTCAAAATCGATTTCAGAACAATGGAATAAAATAAAAAGCTCGGGTCTAACCCAAAGTGGGCATGATTTTATGAAGCGTGTAGCAAAACTAGAGCCAGCTAAAAAGCTTCATGATGATCGATCGGAGAAGGACAAACTAAGATTACATGAACGAGATAAACTGGAAAAGTAAGGATAGAACGTGGTTTATTTGTATTGTAAACTTTAAGACCTATTAAATTTCATTCTCAAGACTGTCTAAACTCAAAGCCATTGTTGCGGATCCTCGTGCCAAAGAGATTGAAGTGAAGACAACAGCAGGGGTTATGAAATTCGAAGGTATCTCTAGAAAGTTCACACGCAAGCTTTACGAGTGGGAAAAAGCACGAGGCATTGGACCAGAGTCTTCAACGTTTGCTCTTTTACATCCTGGATACTGTCCAATCGATGTTGGTAAAATACAAAATGAATGCAATAAAAGTAAGGACGCCAATTTAATCTTAGAGTTCTCTTTTGTAACATGTCACATTATTTTAGATGAATCCCCAACGTTGAGTAGATCTCTATCCCTGGACAGTGTAGCTCCGAATGCACCGCTACCATTGATATCACATCAAACTTCAAGCTTGTCCTTAAACGATGTGAACGACTTGAATGAGGCTGAAAGTACAGATGCTGAACTAAGAGCGGATTGCGATTTGAAGCATCACGATGAACCAGATGAGCCCGAGGCTGTGATGGTTGAAGTGGAGGATCACATTGTGGAGACAGCTTCACCGCTGGTAGCTGTATTGCCAATGGTTGAACACCAGACACCTGTCTACAGATACGCAGAGGTTACTTGCAGTGATTTTTGGTATGGAAGATGCTGATGAAACAATTACGTAACATTCACTTTAATAAACAATTAATTTCTTTAAGTAAATCGCGTAGCGTACAAAGTTTTGAATCTCATCACAACAACGACGGGGATAAGATAAAAACTCTAAACTATATAAATGACTTGTGGTTACAGTTGGAGAGTAGGAATGAATTCAGTGAAGATAATCTGAAATATTTTCAGAATGTATTTTTGACAATGCGATCGTCGTTTGCGGATTTCGAAAATAACCTAAACAGTGCCGGAGCGAAAAAGTCGTTTGTTAAGGTCAAAGAGCTGGTCGACGATTTATTCGAAATTGTAAGCGCTTAAGAATTTTGAATCTTTAACATTACCATTTTAACATTTCTATTTCTTGGCAGAACAATTTATTACAATTGGAAGAAGCTTGCTGCCGAGAACTTATCGATGAACGACAAATGATATTCCGTAAGAAACTAGACGATCTTCATACGACTCTAAATGAGGTCCGGCAACATATTGGTATGAAATTATAACATTACAGTAAATTCGAAATTTAATCCAACAGATGGCGTAAGAGTTAGGTTGGGAAGGGTGTGTGATTGAACGAGCAATCACCCGAAGGTCCATTGTGAGTCCCCAGATAGTTTGGGAGTAAATCCCTTTTTTTTAGCAACTCGTAAACCTGTTTGTGCGCTTGATGAATCTTAGATAAATTCTCGAGCTCTGCTATGTATGCCTTCCAAGAATATATTTATGACCTAAAGAATGGAGGCGTCGTTCTTGGAGGGCGGGGCAGAAGCAGCTTCTACAGATTTCGTCGGACTCAGGTAACCATTTGCTTGTCATATGACCTATGGGATATGGCACAGGGTCCTGTGATTATTCCGGTGATTAAACGTATGGAGGATTTATCCAGATGTAACATCGCCTTTGTCCTATTAAGATCAAGTATCGGCCATAAAGAACGAGATGTGACGCAGTCGGTTCATGTGAGCCACAAAGCGCTGGTCTCTTTCGGTTATATGGTCGATTATGCTGAACAGTGTTTTAATCGGTGGCAGTATGGAGGTGTCAGCATCAATGTATTGTATTGTATTAGCTTATGGCATTTAGTGCATTGCGACATTTTTGGACTGCATTTGATTTTATTGTTTTGATCTTATTACTTTTGGAACTGGCTGACTATCCACAAGAATGGCTATCTTCGATGGAGAGAGGTCGCTTCCTTTTATGAATATTGCAGCCTTTTTCAATCGCCAGTAGTTTAGCCTCCATGGGTCCGGTGGTCTGAAAGATTCCCATTAACAACAAGAACAGATGGCGTTGCTTAATCGAACCATAACAGTTAGCAACAGAATGAAAAAGTCAGCTGTTTGCAAGAAAACATAGATTTTGTACACGATTACTTTCTTCAACTGACTTGTCATCAATTAAACACTCTCCACCCACAAATTAATCTATTTACATGTTAAACATTATCTTTACATAGTATGTACATATGTACGTACTGAGACTGTGTTGAAAGATAGATGGGTGTAATTCGACGATTAACAATTTTGCAGATACCATCTATTGCGTAAGCAGCGGATTCTATCAGCTCCGGCCTAACTTCCTCAAAACCTAACTGTATTCTTTCTTCGACGCACATTGCCCAGTGTGCTCAGCGGATATATTTTTGTTCATACTTTTTACTGCCGCGTTTTCAAACTTATAAGTTCTAAAATTGTTAGTTTTTAATTTTCGTTGTAAGTACACTGGCACCGGTATACCGATAGCGATTATAACGGCCAATTCTTCAGTCAATTTGATTGGTAATATCTCGACACATCGTCAGAAATAATTTTCTTTCTTTGGAAAATATAACATGCGCTCACAAATGGGTGCGAAAAGTAGGTTCACCCCGAACTGTGGCGCCTCCTAAAGAAAGAATGAAGATGTCCGTACCTGACACGGACCCAACGAAGGTAATGAATAACGTCTATCAAGAGACTGTGTAAATGTAAATGTAAATGTGGTAAAAGCGCAAGGTATATAGAAATACAAGGTATGCTATTGCATGTCTGTTTGCATCTCTTTCTTACGTTGTGACGTTACGTCTGTTGTACCGTTTATCAAGATTGAGTTGGGCACATCTGTCCATAGCTCAGATTGCAGCTTGAAAAATGCTGGTGTAGCTGCCCATGGGTTCGAATAGTTCAGTTCCGGGCCCGTTCCTAACTCAGTTCTTGAACCATTCGTGTACCATTTAATGGTATAAGGATTCAGCCTGTAGATTCCAGATTCGATGCTCTAGTATTTCTTCTTACTAAGTTTAATGTCGAAGTGCTTTGACAAGTGAAATGTCCTAATGCCATCGTCAGGGTATGCCAGAAGGGGACTCAGTGGTCATATTAGCGTAGTCCTTATGGCTAATGTATATTCCTCTTCCAATTCCTTCTTTGGCCATTCTTAGAAACGTCTGATTTGCAGTTTAATTCAACCCCAGGTGCAGTGGAGTAAGCTCCAATTCTCATTTCACCCGTCATGTTGTAGTTGTCAGACTGGTTCTTTTGCCGGCGCTATTGCTCCATCGGTGATCACAGGTCTCACCCTCTATAAGCATGCTGACAGTGATGTAAGAGGGATTTGCAAATTATCACCTCCCTTCTGTAGATATCGACAACCTTTTCCATAGTCTTCAGAAGAAAAGATGTGAGACTGATTCGACGATAGGACCTCTTTCACCACTTTCGGTATGAAGACCACCTTTGCCCTAATCCACTGACTCGGTACATACATAGCTCAATGCAAAGCTACTTCTCGTATATTTTTTCTAGGAGTGGCAGGAGTTTCTCTTTTCCCTCCTGAAGGAGTGGTAGAAAATCTCCAACTACACCAGATGATTTGAACGGATTCACCTTTCTTTATTGTCTGCACTCACCTGATTTCAGCAATTCTGGTTGAAGACACTTTGTAAACCGCCTTTGAATCGGGCCTTAAAAAACTTAATAGTACTACGAAGAAGATCTATTCGTGACAAATTTAATCAACTCTCTTGTCTTATTTGAACTTATATCCGTAATTTTTTTTCTCTTTTGTAGAATCAGATAAAAACAACTCCCACGTGGGTGTTCCGGAAATAAATGTCACATCAGACGACGGATTAGATAGCCACTTCAATGTGTCAACAACGCTTGCTAATGCCGCTGTAGCTATAGCAACGGCTGCACTATCCACTACACTAGAAGCATCAGACGATCTTAGTACAACTGTCACCGAAACAGCAGATGGAGATACTGCCAGAAAGGCAGCGAATCGAAATTTCAGCAATGGAAGCGGAAAAAAGAAACGTCTTCGTAAAATGGGCTCCAGACAGAACAGTAAAACTGAGAGTGACAGCAGCGATGCAGACTGTATTAACGTCGTAGAAGCCCCGCGCAGAATTAAACGAAAAGCAAGCAGTCGAATAAAACAGAGGTCCTTTGAAGATGACAGAAAATCAGCTGAGGAGAACCGACCGGCAGATGATGGCAACGCTGGAGATGATATTGTGTATGTTTTGAAAATGAAGCCAGGTCAACCCATTGAACAACAGGAAATCGCCAACGACAAAGGATCGAGGCTACTGATATCACCCACAGAGTCCTGTGTCCAATTAATCCATGCACCGCAACCGGAAACACTTTCCACTGCCAACAAAGCGAATATTTTCGTTAAAACCAAACGAAAAGTCTTTACCACTGTGGGCGAGCCCGACTGTACAGAGGGCTTTGCTGTTGTAGCAACCGAGTTGGATGGGATTGGTAGTACTGAAAAAAGTTCTGCGGTCTGGGATAAGCCGCAGTCACCATCACCTTCGCAGAAAAGTTCCAACAGCATTGTTAAGCCCGCGATATCACCAGGAATCAAAAATATGATTTCAAAGTTATGTGAGAATATGCCCTTGGAGAAACATGCCTGTCCTTCTCCCTCACCCAACCAAAGGAAGTTCACAGCTTCCAGTGCCTTACGTAATCAACATAGTCAAATTTTTAAGTCTGTAAGTGCTGGTAACATCCTTTTGGGAGCAACTGTCGATATTCAAAAGAAACCCGAGAACGCCTTGTCTCCAAAATCCAACAGCTTTGCGAGCCTTAAACAAGGCTGGGAATTCTATCAAATAATAAACAAGTCTTCGCATCCCATCAAGACTCGTATTCCGCTGGCAAACGACAGTTTTAGAGTGCTCAGGAAGAACAGTGCATCGGTTATGCCCAGGGTGATAACAAATGAAAAGAGGGAACACCTCTTTCGGAAGAACAAAAGCAGCAGTCCCACAGTCAAAACCGGTGGATCAGGGAAGCGTATCGAAACGAAAATAGCAAAGTCAGCGAGCAGTGCAGACACGTCGGGATACCCTCTATCGCCAGACAAGTCCGATAATACGGTTCCGAAGATCACCAGAAAATTGGAAAATAAATCTCTAACCCCGCCGACCAAGAATTCAAATTTTGATTTTCAAAAACCCTTACCCACCCCTTCCACGTCAGAGCCTTCGACACCCATGATTGAGTCATTCGAAAAACCAAGAACTCCTCTTTCTGAACGGGCTATACGACTACAACGGGCCAAGGAAGAGTTCCTACAAGGTGCCGCACTGGCAAAGGTTATCATGAGGCGCGACGAAGCTAGTGGACAGCGCAGCACAGAAAAGTGGGAGAATCGACACAGTCAGCAGAGCATGGGCAGCGATATAAGTGCAAGCACTGTAGATGACGGGGTTCTCCTCAAGAGTGTGAGTGTAGGAATGCTTCCAGCTGACTCCGACTGTTCTGAACAGCAATCGGGTGATGGTTATGAAACCCTACCTCGGTCTGTCAATCGGTCGGGAAAGCTAACCTCTAAATTGGGCTTCGCCACTTTAGCATCTAAATTCCGCCGGGCGAAAATGCGCAGAGGAAGCAAGGATTCTGCTCAGCCAATAAAAGGAAGTGCCCTGTCTGCCTTATGCAGGCAGAGTTTATTTGTTGATTTGAATTCAGTAGCTCAGCAGAATCTGATGAAATCACAAAGCTCACAGGCTGTCGTCGGTGCAAGACGAACCAATTCAGAGTCTGCCACCACAGATTCAGACAAACTAAACAAATCCAAAAGTGAACACTTTTTTCATCCTATGAAGAAGGAAAGTTGCGTCTAAGCAGATAAACCAATACACACAATATACGCTGTAAAGATTGATATTGTAACTAATTTTCATTATTTATTAATGTGTACATAAAAAACTAAAGAAATTCACTTTTTTTGAAAAAATTTAACCTTTTTGTTTCATTACTACATTCAAAGCAATTCTGTGTAGTTGGCAACTTTAAATATACAAGGTGACACATATTCACTTATAACTAGACCTCGTAAAAATCTGCTAAAAAATTCTCGAAAAATGCATGCAAATCTGTATGAAAAAGACGGGTTACGCTCGAAATTATGCTAAAAAGAAAAAAACTAAATACATATGCTTCATTTTTATTCTAATTCTTCTTCTTCCTAAACAAATCGACGATTAGATTTCACAATCACATGCTTTTGAAGGTTTTCGAAAAAAAAAATGAATCAGTGAAAGGCACTGAAGACCAGCTTGTATGCAGAGAATGAACGTTCGACGTCGATAAGTCGGTGGTGAATACTTGAACATCGCGGTCTCTACCGGAGAGTATTTTAGCTAGGATATGCTTTGCTTAATGTCGCTGATTTTGCCATCGTACTGCATATGTATCTCGTATTTCTCTGGTGGTTTCGTAGCCGATATTGCGTTCGTGAACGGCCTTCAGCTTGGTTACGAATTCTTTCCGTGGGAACAGCTTCATTCACAGTCCTTGCATTTTCAGTTTTATTATCTAAAAATCGCTAAAATCTGCATGTTTTTTATTTCATAAAACGGATCCAGCCCAAGGCTCACACTGAGACCTAAAAGATCTATTGTATCAAAGGATACTTATTAGTCCAAGAGGCAAATCACCTCTCTAATAAAGGCAAGTATGTACTTGATTGACGCATTTTTCAGTTCATAAGGTCTAAGGAGATCTTTTCGTAGGGTACGCCGTCTGACCCCGAAAAGTGCCGGACAATTGCAAAGACTGTCTCGACCTCCTCTAAACAGAGTCGACAATCGGTCTCGCTGGACAGGCCTAACTTATTAAGGTGGTATCGTAACTGGCAATGACTTAAGGCTTAATTAAGTTTGGTTTACCTAAACCCAAGACATTTCTCCAATGAGAGAGTCGGAGATTATGTTCCCATTTGTTAATTAAGGCTAAGATCGTTGCTACAAAAGGTTTTCGGGCCTGAGAATTCGGCAGTAGAGCCAGCCAATGAGCCAGCTGATCCACAATCCCATTTTCTTTAATGCCTCTGTGACCAGTTACCCACCAAAGTTTGATCTTATTGTGAGTAACTAGGGATTGGAGAGCATTCAAGCAGCACTTCACCAGTCTTGAGTCGAAAGAGTAGGAGCTTAAACCTTTGAGTGCGGCTTGGCTGCCTGAAGACATTTATGTTAGCTCCCTTGATGACTTTCTGAATGATCTCTATGGCGTGGATTTCAACTTGAAACACGCTGGAAAATGATCCAAGAGGGACGGAGATTCTGGTATTGGGTCCAAAGATCTCAGCACCAGCACCAGAGGCCATTTTCGATCCGTAAGTGTACCATACTATACATTTTGGGTCTAGGGTGGGTCCGCCGTTTGACCATGTGGCAAGTTCCCCAATATGAACTTCAAATTTTCTGCCAAAGTAGTATTCTTTTTTCTTCTTTCTTTAGGTGGCGCTACAGTTCGGAGTGAACCAGGGCCTGCTTCTCGCAACCAATTATGTGTGCCTGTTATATTGCTGCCCGAATGGAAGAGACATACAATTTTTTACAGACTAGCTACTCGTGGTGGGCACCGTAGCGCAAGTGGTTAGTGCGTCGGACTACTGAGCCAGCGGTCTTGGGTTCGAATCCCGCCGCAAACACCTAAAAGTTTTTCACAGTGCCCACCTCTTTCGAATGTCTGACAAGCATCAAAGAGTATCATTTGTCACGATTGAGCTCCTCAACTCGCCGTTCGGAGTCGGCAAAAAACTGTAGGTCCCTTCCATTCGTGCAAAAATATAACACGCACACACAAATGGTTGCGAGAAGCAGGCCCAAGTTCACCTCGAGCTGTAGCGCCAATTAAGTAAGTAAGTAAGCTACTCGTCACAAATAATACTCTTTGAATGCTTGTCAGACATTCAAAAGAGCTGGCACCGTGAAAAAACTTTTAGGTGTTTTGCTAGGATTGAGCCCGGGCAGTATTGCGTAGTAGTCCAGTGGACCTACCACTATACCACGGTGCTCACCCAAAGCAGTATTCACTTATCATAAAATCAGCGATGGTGCAAAGCATGTCCTGATCGGAAATATTTTTTATAATGCTTGCAGATTTTTACGAGGTCTACTTATAACCTTAGGTCCGTAAAAAACAATGCTTCTATACATCTCTTTCCAATAGATTTGTTTATTTACTTTCTGGTTAAGATGCCGATAAAGAATAAATAAAAAAACCCTACTTAATGTAGGTACTCTATGTAAAAACAATTAAAAATCGATAACTAATATTGGAGTGGAAAATAAAAATACTTAAATCAAGTGCTTTTGGAAAATATGGGATTAATAATATCTAATTAATCTCGAAGAGGATAACAGTGATAACGAAAAATTTGATCACTTCAAACATTCTAACACAGTCTCAGCTTCATACTGCCTTTTGAAAAAGGCATATTTGCACAACAACTTTGCTTTAACTGATCGATGACATTAAAATTAGTTGGCGTCATTAATTTAAACCGATTTCTCAAAGTATTCACATTCTTCTGCTCGAAAGTGACTTGAGAACTACGAGCTCGTATTTGCGGAACGATTTCACATTCTATAAATTTTTATGTTTTCTACTTGATTAACTCCCGCTTAAGGGGTTATGAATACCCTTATAATGTTACACACAGCGCCAGGACAGAGAGACAGAGACATCGGCGTTGTGATGGAAAAATCAGATAATAGGTCTAAATTTCAACTTACTCTATGGGTGGTGGCCAGGATTGCTGGAGAGTATTTGTACTTAGGTGTTTCCATTCCTACGGGTGTGACATTGACACTCATGTTTTAACAAATTATTCGCCCAATTTTCTAGATAAAAAAAATAAAACTTGAATTATCTATAAAACCCATGATGTTCTTTAAATCAATAAGTATAATTAATTAAGAAAACACTTGGCTTAGTAATAAGATCCGTTTTAGTTGCGTTACGGGCGTGACCTTAGAAAACTAGTGACTTGCGGATTGGACATCTAATGTTCACGTGGTGTAAAATCTTGCATAGAGACTAATCTTCTTTTTTTTTTTTAAATAATTACCTGAAAATTGATCTTGAGTACTAGCTAAGAAAAGAAAACCAAATGTGTGGGAAACTGACAAAAAAAATGTTTCGAAATTGTTACGGGTGTGACAAGTTAATGTTACGGGTGTGACCTGGTAAAATTTGTACGAATTGAACAGATTATAATAACGGAAGTTCGAATGGGAAATTATTTATTTCTATTTCAATGAGAAGAATACAATTTTATCTTTTATATCTCTTCAATGATAAACATAAAAGATTGTCTCTTTTATCATTTTAGTATTAAATCTAAATGTACTCTCAAAACAATGATTTTTGATATTTATACTTCAAAAAGTATGTATTTCATCGTTTTTTTCGTCGGAGTCTGTGTAAACGCCCGAATAACTCAATCTAGTGTTTTTCATAGTAATTTTGTCTAATTTGGACAAAACTGAACGTCCGCAGAGCTATGCCTTTTTTTGTTTTTTTAGTCAAGGGCCGGTTTCTATGGAAACACCCATTTGCATTATTTTTATTGTTGCTATGATTCACATTATTTTTTTCCAGATGTCTCGTTATTTGTGTGATCAATTTCTTCAGCGATACCACCATCCTACTGCCGTATTATGTTTTCACAGTAGGTTTTGACATTAACTTCCGAAATTGATCGACTAGGAATTGTGTTCCCCAATAATCGCAAGAAACAACTGCCAATAAAAACACACCTAATAGGTCTGTTCGCGTACTATTTGCACCAAATATGTGTTTTTTGCCAGAACTACGAAAAAGTAAACGAACGCGCTGAAAAACAAAAAATGGAAAATGTAGGTCCGTTCGCGTACTTTTTGCACTAAATATGTGTTATCTGTCAATTTTCGAAGAGTGGGGGTGAAATTCTCTCAAAGATATAAAAATTACGAAAAAGGAAACGAACGCATTAAGCACCAAAAAATGAAAAATTTATGTGATTTGACAGATTGGACAGTTCTCATATACTATTACACCAAAGAAATTTTTTGTGGTAAAATTCGTAGCATGGGGAAATTTCTTGCTCTCTCGTGAGCACTCTCTTCTGCGAAAAACTACGTTGCTCGTTGCTTTTCGTTGCTTTTCGTTATTTTTCGTAGATTTTCGTTGTTTTCGGAGCGTACGCGAAGGTACCTTGTATTTGTATGTGATCTGACAGAGTTGACAATTTTCAAAAAAAAAATTGTTTGTACTAAAACTCTTAGCATGGGCTTTTCGTAATTTTTCATAACTTTCCGTAGATTTTCGTAGTTTGAATGGCGTGCGAACGGACCTAATATGTTACAATTTCAGCTAACTTGTCGGAGTCAAGAGAAAGATATACCAAACGTTATCAAAAGTTTTTGTTACGATGTATTGTGTGTGGATATGTTTGGAGACACCTAGTGGTTTACTTCCGAAACCAAACATGAAATTAGAAAATTCATCATGCCAAGCAGTTCAATATTCCGATAAAATTAATATGATTGAAACAAAGAACATGAAAACAAAACAAAACATGTACATATATACATATTTGTATATATATACAAATAAATATTTACATTTTTTAAAGATTAAAGATTTAGTAAATCAGAAATTCAAGATTTAATTTGATTATATTGAATACATACATACATTTGTATAAACATGCATATGAATCAGTACCTAACGTTCCTATCACCAAATAAAATAAATAAAAAATACCAAAATTGTTATCGATACTCATATATACTACGTATGTTGGTGTTTATATCGATAACAACTAAACTCATTAAAGCTAACTGTTTTGAGCTTGCAAATAGCTGATTAACCACTAAATCAATAGATTATCTATTATAGTAAAAAGATTGTTTCACCTACCAATAATTTTATATGTGCGTAAAATCCTAGTATTAGTTTAGTTTTAATTCTTTGCTGGGGAGGTAGTACCTACATAATATTCGAAATAATAAATTATTTACAATGCAGTGGATTCTTGAATTTTGCTTTACAACACTTTGTGCTTTAACTGTGAGTAGTGGTATCAAAAATTGAAGTACAATTAATAAGTTTTATCAGTAATCGTTATACAGGGTGTCCCAGTGTCCTTTAACTAGAGATTCCTCATTTTACAAAAATGATAGAAAACCATGCAAAACACAGAATAATTGGAAGAGTGGTGGGTTGGTCGATTTAGCATAGTTTTTTTATCAGTTTTGTCTGACAAAAAATTCTGTTTACTACAACTTCTGTTAATCATTCCTGGGAAAGTTGTGTACATATTTTTTACAGAATTGGTCAAAGATAAAAGTTTTATAAAAAAAAAAAAAATTTTACAATGTAAAAGTTTGGAGTTTGGGCATTTTAAGTAAAAAATTGGAACAACAAATTTTCATAATTTTGAGTTTAAGGAGCCATAACTGGTTTGTGACTACATAAAATTACACAAAGTCTGCAACATGTTTTATGCGTTACTGATTGCCTCTCAAAAGAGAAGTTATATCATTTAAAGTAGTTATACCACCAAATTGGAGGTGTCCCACTTCGATGGGCTTTTACTTGGAGGGTGGTGAAAATGGACCCCCCCGCCATACAATTTTTCTTCGCCAGAACTTCAGGAATCTGCAGTTAAAGGATTATACCTCTAAATTGGGACACCCGGTACGTTATTATTTCAATTTTATTTATGTTGTTATCATATAACTTGAGCATGAGGTGTTTAGTAAATTGATTCATCTCTTAGAGCTTCCCAAGAAAATTCCACCCAACGGGCAGAACTTGTAAGTATAGTAAAATTGACAAGCGGCTGAAAATCTTAAATTGTCTGCCCAAAGATGTTGGTATTTCAATTTTGTTCAACTTAGCCTTATCTTACCTTATCACCGCGCCGTAAAGTTCAATTTATTGAAAAATCTGTTTCAAAAACCAACCATTGAGATCTCGGGCTAAGATCCCCTTCCGTCAGAGAGCATGTACTGAAATCGTATAGACCTATGAAGACGTTATATCGTGATCGCATTCGAACAACGCCTTTGAATTACGTTAGAGCTAAAATAGAATTCCCGGAAGTAGTATTTCGCCACTGACAATCTCAATAAAGCTGCTTTTCCAGTTAAGCGATAGACTCTTGGTAGGACCTATGTATATGTTTATTTTATATTCATTTCAGTTTACAGCCGCATCCCCACCTACCACAACAGTTTCACGTATCGATTTCTATGAAGAAGCACAACGCGAAGACCTTAACAGAGATGAACTGGACCTCCTGAAGCCAATCATTGACAATCTACAAAAACAATATGACGAAATTCTCACCAAAGTAGACACAAACTCAACCATAGACGAAAATGGCAATCATTTGACAGATTCACTTTTGGCGGTCCTGCAGCATTTCACGGATAAAGACGTAATTTTTGAGACCCAATTCGAATACAATGTAAACCTTCCCACATTTAGCGACTTTAGGGGAACCCCCATGCAAGGAATACCATTACGCGAAGCGCATGACATGGAAAATATTCTTCAAGAAAACATCGATGATGCCAACCAAACAATATACAGCATTATCGATCGGTCTAACAAAATCGAAGCAATGCTACTGTCAATTAACAAAATTAAAATTTTAAAATTTATATACAAAGCTCTGGGAAACATTTTTACCGTAGCTGTCAGAGTCTCGAGAGCTGCCTACTGCACCTACTCATACATTCCAATTATAAACTCCACTATCACTGAGGGCAGGACTAACATTGGATCCTGCTATATTAACTCCAGAAACTCTATCAAACACCTTCGTAACGAGGTCCAAACGTCAATCAACCAAATCCGGACAAATGTCGTCGAGCTTGTAAATATTTACAAGAAAATCGCCAAACGTGAATCCTTACTTGGTAAACTTTTTACGCTCTTGATGAATGTTTCGAAAATCACAGACGATATTAAAGATACTCGCTCAACTGCCTACAACACAATAGATGAAGTAAAAACCGAGGTTCCAATGATCATAGCATCGACGAGAGAGTGCTCCACATACGCTATTCCCAGTTTTGTCAGACAACTCAATGAGACGATCACCGGCCTAACGACTTGTATCAATTTCGTTGATGACTCAACTCAAGGTCCTGAGCCAGAACCGGAAAGTTCCGAAGAGGAATCCGAGGAAGAATCGCTCGAAGCGCAAGTGGGCCGCTCATAAGGACTCTTCTGTATAATGATTCTAATAAATTAAAGTACTGAATTGTATTGCACACTTTGTTTTATTGCTTTTCTTTCTTTATACAAGTTTGAATTTTAACAGAAAGACTGTCGAACTCCTTTTGCAGGTCCTTAATTCCTTCGCACTTATTGGTGGAGTAGGCATCGACCTCTTCGAGGCCATGGCTGAAGAGCTCCTCAACCGTATGATTTGCCTCGAAGACATCCTCTTGTATCTCTGCTATGCGTATCACAACACAAAGGACAACTGCAGCTGGATTCTTCTCATCCTGTGAATAACACTCATTGGAGATATTCTCAATGCGTTTGGCTGCGCCCCTCACGGTGGTTACATTTTGCTGGACCTTCTCCACCAAATCGTTGATCTCCTGTTTGATTTCCTTAGAGCATGAATCGTACGTGTTGACAAGTTTTCTCATAAATTCAGCAGTAGCCAGTTCATGGTCCTTGAGGCATTTTTGGACTTTTGCGTCTTGAATTTTTAGCGATTCGATTTCTTGAGTGAATGCATTGTTATCCTTTAGATTTTCTACCTTCTCCTTGATAGAGTTAAATGTTTGATTTAGTCTTTCTGTGAGATCGTCAGCTACCATTTGCGTATGTTCCTGGGCATCACTAAGTACCGAACTTAGACCAGCATACACTGGACCATTCACACTCTGCTTCGTATGCTGATGACACTGTACTGCAAGCTTATAATAAATTTTATATATTTTTTACTTTTTTAAAGGCACAACAAAAACTTACAAAGAGAGCACAATGTAGGGCAAAAATGGCGTATCCTTTCATTTTTACCAACTAGAAGAATCAAAGTCAACAACAAAAAGTCAGATGGTCTGGCTAGGAAATGAATTAAATCTGAAGAGACACAAACTTATATAGGCGAGTACTGATTTTGTCTAACCGGAAGGGAGTGGAAGATGGAGAAGATACTATCTACAAAACACAACAAAAAAAAAACATTAAAAACAAATTGTTTCCTATGCGAGATAAACTTGAACACACCTAAAGTAACAAATTTGATAATGGCATGTTGAAGTTGGAAGCTACTGGATTTTGGCAATTAATACCCGTGTTTGCTTGTTTCTCGAATGTGTTTTCATACGACTTGTATGTACAAATGATTGTCTCAAAAATGTCTTTAGCACGGGTTTTTAAGACTCTACTAGTTGGGCCGATGCTTATCAACGAATCGTATTCAAAAGCTGACCAACAGTGACAATAGATATCTGGGTCGTGTAATGAATTCTGATTGGACCCTATTGGTTGGCAGGTGTATAGAAGTGGAATTTTCATAATTTCCAGCTATGCCAAAATACCTGAGTCATTTTTGGTACACTGGCCCCTCGCTTTGCGCGATTTCTTTTTGCGCGGAATGTAACACCCTAAATTACATGACTTTCATACCTCGCTTTGCCCGATTTCGCATTGCGCGATACTTTAACCCCCGCGCAAAGCGAGATACCAGTGTATTGGAGAATGTTCGAAAAGAAAGAAGTTAACAGAGCGAAATTCTTGTATCATCAGTCAGTCGAACACGCTTATCGGTTATATCCAATAAAAATAAATATACCCCATATTTTGGCTCTCCAGTGCATTACCGTCAATAGGCGTGTTTTTTTTAAACGTAGCTAGCCAGTAGTTACTATCGAAGTCAAATTTCACACATAAAACAAATACAACAACCAGCTGGCTACAACTACGGTTTTTTGCCGACTCCGAACGGCGAGTTGAGAAGCTCCTCACGACGAATGATACTCTTTGATTGCTTGTCAGACATTCGAACGAGCTTGCACGCGTGAAAAAACTTTTATGTGTTTTGCTGGGATTGAACCCGGGCAGCATGCGTAGTAGTCCAACGCACTAACCACCACGGCCACGGCGACCACAATTACTAAATGATGTTTTACAAATATAATCAACTTGTTATGATTTCATACCTCTTTTTGTAAAGTATCCATTGAATAAATTCTCGAAATTAATTGTTTTAACAACTAATACAAAAAAAAAATTGGTTGAATGCTGAATACTTTTACAGTTGATACTTAACAGCTGATTTTATAGGATCGAAATCAGACATACCAACTTGGAGATAAATCGGCTGGATTTGGCTGACTGGGAATCGTCTAAGTGAACGACTGGCTAGCAAGATTTAAAAAAAAAGTCTAATGGCGACTTTAACGTTAAGATGATTATGAATTTGTTCCAATAGGATGATCCATACAAACACTCGATATATTGATGAAACCATTTGGCTATAAGGTTATGTTTAAAAATCAAGGCAAGGGTCAGATCATTAAATCTAGAATTGTTTGTGAATGCCTAGATAAACTTAATAGACTGGGTGAACGAGACAACGGCACCATCTACTGGGTACCAGGGCACCAGGGAAGGAAATAAAGAGATGGACAAATTTGCCAGAAAAGAAGCCACCACACCTTTCGGTCGTCCTGAGCCCTTCTGTGGCATAGGGGGACACACCATAAAGGATGAGTTCCGATCACTGGAGAGGACAGACAGGACTAAATTCTGGACAGAAACTCAGGGCCAGGCCAGGGCCATACAGGTGAAGAAACTACAATCTGAGAAGCTTCAAAGCTTGCATTAGCCTGGACAAAAACAAACTCCTCACCTAAATTTGTTCCTCACAGGACTTAAGGGACATCTCAGGAAACTAGGTCTATCAGATGAAGATTCATGCAGATTTTGCAATCAATCCAGTGAAACTCCAGAACACATATTGGTGGAATGTGGGGCATTAACCCATAAAAGACTCAAGTGCTTGGGTAAATACCAAATTACTCTCAATCTCCTGCTGCGATTTCTCAGGGAAATTGTTCTGGAGAAGGTGCTATGACCTATAGATCTCTCACCTGGGCTAGATTTTCATTTCTTATGCTAGATGTGAGCGAAGCATATGTTCCTTCGTCTGCGGCTTGTAGGGGCACAATAGATCTCACTTCAATAATAATAATAAATATATGTTTAGAAATGGGCCTGTGTGATTCCACACCTCTACCTCTATATTGATGTATGCGTATTATTGCAGAAATACGGATCAAATCATTGAAAATATTAAGACTTAATTAAAAACAACAGGAAATTAATTTAACAAAAGTAAGTAAACACTTGGAATATAACATATATGTAAGTACTTTACGAATTATTTCAGAGCTTATAAATAACGTACTTCGTTGAGTATCCCTTAGCTTTGACGACAGTTTTCATACGTGAATGCATTGAAATAATATAATTTATGCGTGACATTTTGGCCATTTTAAGACCATTCCTCCTAAAGAGCACGATTTATGTTATCGTTGGTCCGTATTTCATGTGTTCTTATCTGACGATCAAGGTGCTGTCATAGATTTTCAATAATAAACAAATCAGCCGATTGTGGCGGTGTTTGCAGCTATTTTCGTACGTGATATAATAACCATTATTTGTCTTCATGGGAAGTTTGTCTTGCTGGAAGACAAATGACCCACCACTTACCAACTATCCGGCACTGTTTTTCAGGTTGTTCTTTAAAATATTTAAATAAGCATTATTGATCCATAAGATAATCAATCAACACTAAATTTCCGATTCCAGATGCTGACATACACTCCCATAGCATTAAAGTTCCTACGCACTATGTTTGACCCTTCTTGACATATTCGAAGGTTTGAGCTCTGTATTTGTTTCCTCCAAACTTTTTCACGTCCGTCTTAACTACGAATGTTAAACTTACTCTTTCAGGAAAAATCACTGTGTTCTAGAAGTCTACTTGATAACAGCAAGGGCACCCCATGGCTGTGGACATCGAATAAAGCTAATGTTCATCGGCTTTTGCTAAGTGATGTCACTTCTTTTGATTGACTTGGCTAACGTGCGGTCGCTTTCGGATGTTCCGACGATAAGCACGCGAGGTATGGTTTCTTGAGGGTCGCATAAGCTTGGTACACTAACTTTGATATTATGCTTCACTTTTCCCTTTATAACCCGATTCTCATGGGGTGTGAATTTGCGATATCTTGTAGTACTTTTAGTTTATGGAATTCTATCAACAATTTCACGAATTTAAAAAAAAAAAAAATATACGGCGTCAGCAGTCCTATATAGAACCAAGCCTAGCTTCTCGCAACCATTTGTGTGTGCGTGTTACTTTTTCCACGAATGGAAGGGACCTACAGTTTTTGGCCGACTCCGAACGGCGAGTTGAGAAGCTTCTCATGACAAATGATACTCTTTGATGCTTGTCAGACATTCGAAAGAGGTGGCAACCGTGAAAAACTTTCTTAGGTGTTAGACCCGGGCTGGGGTTGAACCCGAGCAGCCATGCGTAGTAGTCCAATGCCACGGCCGCCACGTTTCACCAATTTCTTTAAAAGATTTTTTTCAAGGAGTGTTTTATAATCACTTCCTTTGAATCTTTGCCAAACTTCCTTCCTCTTGGTGCCACATTTTTAATTATAAAGAATTATTCTTAAATAAAATTAATTTATTAACGTGAAACGATGAACAATACGTGAGCAATCCAAAAATTCCGAATTTAACAGCGAAGGATTGCAGCTGTGACTAATCAATTCTTAAATTTAGATAGAAGAATTTTTTCAAATAACACTCGAAGTGGTCTTTAAATATTATCTAATAGATAAAAACATTGAATTAAAGAAGTTTTTATACATATGTACATATGTACTAGCTAAACGCTGTTCTCTATGTTGGATAAAAAGCTATCAATCCGCAAGCCACTGTCCATGTAATTTGAAGTTAATTCAAATGCGGACCGGACCGCTGGAGTCTTAAGTAGTATGGAATGATGAATGAATAAATTGGTCTCCAAAATCCTTTACTACAAGTCCAACACTAAAAAACGTTTATTACATCTTAGAAAAAAAGATAATAACAATGACGAGTAGTCAAAATATTTATTCCACAACAATGTAAATATTTGACGACACGAATTACAACTTCAAATTCCATTTGTTCTCGTTATCGAAATACCTCGAACCACAACGACAATTTTTTCTTTTATTTTGAACTCTTCCGCTGGCATACCAAGTTAATGTTTTCTTGTAAAACAACGAGATAAATTAATTTAAAATTTTTTCGATGTTTTTGATGTTAGAATACCATGTATCCGTTCCATAACAATTAACTCCAACCAATTGAAATTTACTAAGACACTTTTACTCGTATATAAGCAGAAACATTGATAAGTTGATTGCAGTTTGTCATCGACTATCAAAGACAAAATTTAGGTTAAACTAAGAAAAAAATCAGAAATGCAAATCCCAACTTTATTGTTCATGCTTTGTGGTATCCTTTCTGTAAGTTGAAATCTTAAAACATAAATTTGAAGAAACTAAAAGTATACTTTAGGCGAAAGGATCACCCGTTGACACTGTTGAACCCATTGAAGCAATTGAAACATTGTCACCGATCGGAGTTGATGAGTCACTTGAAGATTTGCTGGACAATAGTTTGCCCGAATCAGTGGAAGTAAACGAAATAAACGATGTAAAGGCGTTAAATGAAACCTCCAAGACACCCGAGGAACAACCTGTCTTTCAGGCCACTGTTGTCGTTCAGTCAGCATCGATCTTTCAGGCAAATCCAATTGTCATCGATGTCTTGAGAAGGACCGGCCCAGTAGAATTGGGCCTGCGAAATGTAGTCGCTGCATCGTCAGCGTCGACTGAAGAAATTTATCTGGATATGACTGCACTAAACGCTGAAACATCGCAGATGATTAACAGTAAATCCGAGATTTTAACTGCCCACGCCATGAACGATCTTTTCGAACCCCTAAACAAAGTGGAGATTTTAATCAGGAAGACTGACGAATGTGGCAAGCGCTATGAAGTGACCCTTAATTTGATCTTCAAGGATATCGATGTCAGCCTTAAGGAATGTTCCAAGAATCTAACTGCCATTGATGAGCAATACAAGAGCAATAATGTCGGAACTCTGACTTCGCTATCAATTGCTGCTGGGGAGATGAGCAAGCTCCCAGAGTCCTGTGAGATTGAACAGAATTTCGCTGTTGGAACTTTCTGTATTGTCAACAATTTAGCTGAGATGAACGAACGTGTTCTGTCGGATGTTAGGATCATCAAACAGAATACAGCGCGTACAGAGGAGGACACACAGAAGTCCATTACGGCCACCGAGGTTTGCCAACAGAACTTGATACAGAAAGTGACCGATAAGCTGAACGCAATGCTGAAGGAGATTGATGAGAAATGCGTTCAGAGGAAACCGGAAGCATAAATACGAGTACGAGTGCATACATATGTATAAGTTCTAATAAGCTTCAATTGTAATGAGGTAAAAATTAAAAGATTCTTACAATAAATGTGAGTTGCTTTGTATGGGGACTTTTTTGTTGCTTCTACTGTTGGTTACTAGTGGTCACGACTTTTCCAAGAAGCCGATTAAGCAGCTGTCAAACTGCGTAAGACAGCAGCTATGTACAGTGCTCCCTAGTTTTCTTTTTTAATACATAACCTCTCTTTTTGTTAGGGCTCCTTCTGACCCGCCAGTTGCGGAGAGCACCGCGACCTAAAAGATCTATTGTACCACAAAGTCAGTTTAGGGAACCAGAAGAAGTTCAATTCTTTTGATGAAGTTGAGGATCTTACTGGACTTGAGAGAAACTTTACAAAGTTCCATGGAAATGTTGTCTCCTGAGTGCACAAAGTGACCATGCAATCACATAAAATATGTTCCGCAGTTTCGTCGTCTTCCATGGAAAGACGACATTCAGTTTCCTGAATGAGACCTATTTTGTTTAGGTAATATCAAAGATATCTAATCTCTTGACATCATTTCTACTGAGTAGTAGGTTTTTTATGGATTTATTTTGGAAGGGTTTAATGGCTCTTTTAGCCTGACGAAAACCCTGGGTATTTTCCCAATAGGAGATACACATGTTGTTTTTCCAACTTTTAATGTTAAAGTTAATAGCTGAATTTGGAATGTTACAAAACGGCGCAGGGCCGATCCAGCCGAACCTTTCCTAGCAGTTCGTCAGCTTTTTTGTTTCCATCAATACCCTCATGTCCGGGCACCCACCAAAGTCTGACTTTGTTTCTATGGGAGAGGTCTTGGAAAGTATTGAAGCAGTTCAGGACTGATTTGGAGTCAATCAGGTTTGAGCCTAGTGCTTTTATAGCTGCTTGACTATCCTTTTATTCCCGATTCGAGGATGACCTTGGTGCACACTTTAGTGGCATGAATTTCAGCTTGAAATACACTGGGATTTTGACCCATTGGTATTTATATTACAGTGTTTGGTCCAAATATACCAGCACCCAACCCGGTGTCCATCTTCGATACATCCATATACCACTTGTTACCTTTTAGGTCTGAGGTAGGATTTTTATAGTTCCATGCTATCGAACCTCCTGCCGAAGCATATGGTTTTAGGTAAGCGGCCATTTATCGCGCAGATCATGTCAAGCTCTGGGATTTTGGAGAGAAGATCCACTTGATCTGTGTGATCTATGTATGTAGTTTATCACTCCTGTTTGCAGTAGTCTGACAGTGCTGCCAATTGCCATCTTTTTTATGAGCGCTTCTATAGCAGCTGTGGCGCAAGTGCGCATAGATCCTCTAGTGCCGACGCATGCCAGTCTTTGTAGTTTTTGAAGCTTTGAGATGGTAAATTTCTCTACATAGAATTTCCATATCTATGTAAAATATTTTTTTTTAAGTTTGTGGTTGATTTGAATGGCAAACGCGAATAAGTTTGCTAACGACTTTACCACTAGCACCCTTATGAAGATCCAATGAAGCCGCGCTTGACAGAACAAATAGATCAATGATTCTGTTAGTTCATAACTTGGTTAATAGCATACATTTCTGACGTGTATCTGTCGAGATCTAAAAAAAGCGAACAACTTGACACTATGAGTCAGATGTAACAACTAAACGAATCATTTTATCGCGTCCCAAGAAATTAAAAAAAAAAAACAATCAAATTTTACGTCGCATAAGATGCGTTACGATAATTCGTTGTTGATTCATATAAGATACACAAATATAGGTACACAAGGAGCAGAAGCCGAAGGACTACAACAGAATTGCTCCTTGCAACAACGGCTCGATTCCAAAACAGCATATGTTGTAAGGATCGTCGTCATCTGGTGTTACAATTCTTGCTTCTAAATATTATGTTTTTTTTTTTGTTTTGTTCCCTTCATTTGTATCCGTCCATTACACTTTTCAAAAGATCGCAATGAGAGGCCAAGGAAGACAAGAATGAGATACTTTTTTGGACATTTTTTTTTTGTAAATTTTAGGCAACACTCCACAGAGAATAACTTATATAGAAAGATCCTTTGCAGATACACGCATACTTATATATGAATGTGGGGTATATAAAATTCATTGGCTTCTAGAAGTTGATGCTTCGATCAGGTTGGTTTGCATGGCACTCAAATAAAACGGAACAGTTGAAGAGAAAAAAAAAGGTTTCTTCCTCGTTTCCAGAAGAAATAATCTGAAATGCCACAGTGGCACACGTGTACAAATGACGTGTGCCAGATGGTGTGTACCTTTTTTGGGGGAAGTTTGAAACAAAAACAAAATCAACTAATGTTGGGATCTCGATTAGTATTAAGTGAATAGCGGAAAGATTGTAAGTTGGAAGGTTCGGTTTTTTTTATCTAAACGGCAGTGATAAACAAATTCTTGACACATGGAACGAAGAATTGTTGATATTGTACTCACAAAAATCACACCACTAAATAAACTGTTTTAAATACGGATATGACACAGTTGGCATAGATAGGAGTGAGAGAAGACATCTATTCAAATCGTTAAATATTGTCTTAGTAGTCAGAGGCAAGTCGAGGCTCTTCGCGAAATCATATAGAGACAGAGTGGAATATAAAGTTCATTCCTGTCAAAAGGCCTACATACTCGTATCAGTCCCACCACCAAGACCAAGAAATTAGATTTACCAAAAAAAAAAAGACCTAAAATCGATAAGATTATCTGGATCCATGAAGAACTTGTTGACGAGTGACTGCTCTCTTTTTAAAACACGCCTTGCTTGCGTGCCCCTTAGTATTGCAAAAATCGTAGTTTTTCTCCTTAAAAAAACTGCAACTGATATTTCATAAGGGTTGGGGTCACAATCCCGAAAACCAAAATCCCGAAAACCCAAAATCCCGAAAATTCAAAATCCCAAAAATCCAAAATCCCGAAAATCCACAATCCCGAAAATCCAAAATACTATACTACTATACTACATACTTTAAACGTATAGCCGGCTCGAAATTTAAAATAAGCCAAACGTCACTTTAAATAGTTATAGTCGGCTCTAAATTTCTCGTATAATATTATCACTTTACAAAAACATACCAAATTCGATACTAACTGATACACAGGCAAAAATGTGTTTATGAATAACGAAAAGTTATAGCCGGCTTTTTATTTATTGTCGGCTATAAATCGCCGTTCGGAGTCGGCAAAAAACTGTAGGTCCCTTCCATTCGTGCAAAAATATAACACGCACACACAAATGGTTGCGAGAAGCAGGCCCAGGTTCACATCGAGCTGTAGCGCCAACTAAGTAAGTAAGTATAACTAAAGCCGGCTATAGGCACTATTAATGAGCTGACTATGAATTTGCGCCAATACCATTTATAACACATACTAATAAATCCACTTTTTATTATACGCTTAGGTCTGGCTGATGTCTTTCTGCCACGCGTTCTTCTTCAGTGTTCAGCTTTACTGTGTTCTCTCGGGGGTCTGCTGTCAACTTGCTACAGGGTGACAAACAAACACCACAGTTTGCTTTACATTAGCCATATTTGTTGTAACTTTATGCACTGCACTGCCTGCCAAATATGTAGCCAGAGCCATGCAACAACAATCATCTGTCATAAGACAAAGTTGTCCAAGTATATGTATGCCTTAGCATTAGCATGCCGTATCTATGGAATAATGGTTTTATATCAAAATGCCAATTAAAGTAATCAAATCACATTTGATTTCGTTTTTTTGCACTTAAATTCGTAATTTTGCACTTTGAATTCGTTTTTTTGCAAATTGAATTCGTTTTCTCTTCGAAACACTGGAATTTACTACCAAATCGTTTTTTTTTTTACGTCAAGTACACATACTCAGTTCCGTTATCAGAGCATAATTTGCCAAATGTAATAGAGCAGGCTTATCGCCAGATAACAATATCTGACGTGATGTACGTGATGGCTATGGTGTTAAAAATACCAGCTGCAGCAAAGCTGAGCAGGAACCCCATTAAAGTCTGTAATATAAGATGTTTTTCAGTGGAAGGCAAGGGGTCTCACACTAAATCAGCACCCTATGAAGCTCAAATTCAAACCTGCACCTCTCTGCGGTGATTTTTATTTTCTTTAATTTTTTTAATTTCTCATAAATTGAAGGGCTAAGAACAGGCTTAATCTAAGTAAGAAGCAGAGCGTAATTGTATTGCATATATTTATGTGTATACAACGTATAACAACACTCTAATCTAAGCGATTTGGTATCAAATCAAAATGTTAAAATAAAAAAACTAATTTAATTTTCAAAAAAAAAACGAATTCAAAGTGCAAAAATACGAATTTAATTTGTAAAATAACGAATTTGAAGTGAAAATGCTACATGTACCAATTGCTATATGAATTCGCTAGTTATCGCAATTTTTTGCGTGTTATATTTAATCAAAAAATCAAATTGTATAGGATGAGTCCACGATGCGGGGATTGTATACTAATTAAACTTACATCAATCAAGTGTAACCTTATCTCAATCCGAAGCAAATGGCACGCAATTGCTGCTGTTTTCAACCATTAACCCCACCACCAAGGGGACATTTTAAACTCACGGATTAAATGTATCATCTTTCCCAAAATCAGATGCCGCCGCCGTGGTCAGCGCGCCTGCCACGCATGTCAGAACTCACATGAAGGTAAACATACTATCACCACGCACAACTATAAGTATTAATTGATTTGTTTTCCTGCGAAAGGGGATTAGTATCCATCAGGTCCGTACTTAAAGTAATTTATTAAGAATTTAATTGCAGCGGTACTGGGATGTTTCGAAAATGGGTTGACCGTTTAAAATGTATTTTATATGCTTTTTTTGTTTTCCTGGTTTTGTCTTTTTTTTCCTCTTAGAACAAGGATATATTGACTGAGAAGTGTGGTTGTACGCCACGAGAATCCTTAAGACGAACATATGGCCAGGAAGAAAAAAAAGAGCGGAGAGAACCAAAATTCAAAAAATAATATTCAATTCCTGAATATTCGAGAGAAAGAAATGTAGCGGTTGGCCCGGGTGTGCGTAGGGATACTCGTAGTTGGTTGGTGTGCAACATAAGGAAGGTCTGATAATTGCTCATTGAAGGTTATAAATATTCTCTTCGGAGTTATCTATGCCTCCATCTGGCTCATTTTGTAAGAAGTGTGGACGCCACGCGCTTAACATACGAGTACGAGTATTATAATCCACTCAGGTGTATGAGTGTGCCTTTCTGAAGTTGATTTTATTTTCAGTTTTTGGCACTTGATACGATTTATTTATCCACATGTGCTGCACAGCATTTGAACTATTTAATGTTTCTTAACTAATGCAATGGAAATTGCATGCAACAGTAGCAAAGGGGTAACCGCAGGTGAAGAATTTATTGAATTCCATTAGCATCGCTAATGAACCCTCCTGCTTCTTATTTCCATATCAATAAAATATCAACAATACGACTAACGTCAGGTGATGGCCAGATGAAAAATCCATCAAAAGCTTGTCAAATAAATGTCACATTGATTTTTGTTACCGCTGCTCTGGAGGTTGTCAGGTTGTCTCAGCTGTTTTAACTGCTTTGACATTTTGAAAGAGTAAAGGACTGCAATGGAAAATATGGGCATTTTAAATGAGATCGTATTGTCGTTCAGTAGTTTTATTTAAAGGCTAATTTGGTTAGCCGTAAAAGTGATTCGGCATGTATCAGACATCTATTAAATATGATTCTAGGTTCTGGGGTTGTTGTCCCTTTTATTACTGCAAAGGCTATTGAAAAGAGACCGATATGTTTCATGAAATGTACCATCGTCGTACCGCTCAAACCAATACACGGATTGCTAAGATTTAATTTTGTACTCTCTGTGTAAGAGGTAAGCATGGTACTAATTAACTAATTTAAGCTTGAATAGGCTGCTTCTGCTATTTATGAAGATTCCAGGAGGATTTGGGCTTCGAAAATAAACATTAATAGAGACCGGAGTGAGTCATGTAGAACAACGTGTCATTAAGCTAGGCAAATGGATAGCGCATAAACTAAGCCAAGCGCAAACTATGAGACAGCTTGATTTCTGCTCATTACTCCTTCTGCGCTTTGACTGCACTATATAGGCTTATGAAACCTGGATAATTATCCAGTCTTAGGTTCTTAGCCTGGATAGAAAAATGTGCTACCAAACTGTTTTTCGTCGATAGCTATCGAAAATTTTATCGAAATGTCAAATATGACATGAAAGTGAAGGAGAAATCTTAAGGCAGGTAGCTATCAACCGAACTCTGCTGTCATTTCAAATTTAAATTATTTCTGTTCATTTTAAAATGGGTAGAAAAGAAAGAAATACGAATTTATCCGACAAGGAAAAGAAAATTATAATAAATTACGTGAATATGTTCCTTATTTTGCTATTTAATTGAATTAAATTTGACGAAAAAAAATTCTATCCACCAACTTATTAATGAGCACTTGATAACTACCGGCTTTACTGTCAATGAAAACAATGCCGATGTGAAACTGTCAAACGTCAATTAGCATAGTCCTGCCAAGTCACTGTTCAGCGTTTTTTTTCTCATTTTCCACTAAGCCTATATAGATTTGAAAAAAAAAACGCCTATATATGGCATTATATGAGAGAGTCCACACCAACGCTATTATTTGATGCCGCGACGCCGAATTTGCAGCAATTTTTTTGAGTGTCGCACGCAGCGTTTTTGTCGCTATCACGGGTTTGTCGCAGTTCAAGTGATCATGGCGTATGCTGAGAGGTTAATTGAATTTGTAAAAACAAATTCCCAATTTTATACGATCTATCACACGAAGATTATAAGAATGTGAGAAAGAAGGATAAAGTGTGGGACGAAATTGGAATAGAATTAAAGTAAAGTGATAAGTGATTTTTTTTTATTTCTCATTGAAAATATTAACAAGTTTTTCTCTTGTATTAAATGCCAAGCTTGTTGCCCGTTTTCGATCAGTTTCTATTTGTGTGAACGCGTTTTTTTCTTTTTTTTTGTTATATGTAATACAAGGCGCGCTAAAGGGGTTATGTTGGTTAGATTGGTCCGGTGATATTATTATTATTTATTAATAAGATAGCTTATAATTACAATGCTAATATTAAATTAACGAGCACAAGCTGCAGAGGCTAACGGCTCTAATGCTATATACATATATATTATACAAAGTTATATAAGTACCTATACTTGCTAATTTTATAAAATCCTTTATAATAGATATACAGTGGTGGTGCAGTATAACGAATGCCGATGTAGCGAATGATCGATATATCGTACACTTTTTTCAAGTGCATTATTGGCTCTATATAGCGAACGAAAAAAAAAAATGATATTCGATATAACGAATGTTGCTACAATATCTGTGCACATGCTTTAAAAAATAGAGCGAGATAAATTTACCTAAGAAATACAATAATGTTTAGGAAACGGTCGATGGAAAAATTTGGGTGTTGTGCATGCAACCGAAGGTCGGCTCCTTGATCCAACCATTTGCTTAGTTAAGCTAAGCAGAGGATTTGGAATCTTGGAACAAATACTGAAATGTTTCTTCAAGAAGATACGCGTATCAGCCCACTCGAGGCCGTTGAGAGTGTATTAACTGAGCCAAATAGAACAACATTGGAAGATCTGCAAAACTTGTTCACTGTTTTTCAGAACTTCCAACGTTATTGTAATAAGTCTGCGGGAAATAGCTACAAATTTCTGCGTTGAACGTTTGCAAAAGCATGTCCTTATTGGCGATTGCTTTTGGAAAAGGAAAGGAAATAAATTAATTTTGTTTAAGTTTCTTTTACTTCTTTTTCTACTTTTAACTTGTTTTGTTGACTTTATGAATAAATTAAATAAAGTGTTATGAATTTGAAACAGTATTTTTTGTACATTTATTCAATGTTTCGTACAAGGAAAATGTGTTCGATTTTACGAATTATTCGATATAGCGAATGCAACTGGACATTATATCATTCGTTATATTGGACCACCACTGTATTTACATTTGTTGGGGTTATTAATTTATTTCAGTCAGAGAGTAGTTGATGAAATGTTATTTACTATGGCGTTTGGCAGTGGGCATTGTCCTAAGCCCATTATGTGTTTGATGTCTATTGTTGAGTTGCATTTTGTGCAATGTGGGGGGTCCTCTTTTCGAAGAAGATGGCGATGTGTGGTGGAGGTATAGCCTAATCGTAGTCTTACAAAGTTCGTTATGTCAGCTCTAGATGCGGATGTACGGTAGATTGGCTGGATGAAGTCTGGATTTATGGTGTTGTAGTGATGCACATATGTATGTTTCCATCGTTCTTGTTTGGATTTTACATCGATATTTTGCATGGCATTAACTAGGTCTTTTTTGGTTAAACAAACGAAGAGGTAGAGTGGTGGTAATAATAGTTCAGAGTACTGATTTTCATATTGTTTTTCCCGTAAAAAGTTATGCAAGACACCTGCTGGTTTAACAATAAGAATAATTGGTGTTTCAACTTTTGTTGCAATTGATTTCAAAAATATTCGCCATTTTTGAGCTAATATTTCAAAGGCATTTTCTACAACTCTTCGGACCTTACACGGTCCAATATTGTAAATTTCCTTACGAGGATTGTGTCATGATTGGCGGTAAGGAAAATGTCTCATGAGATGGGATGTTCATCAGGCCTGCTTCAAATCGTTGGCCCATGTTAGATGCCTCCAAAATTCTGCCGTCACTGTTTTTGCCATAGCCGCCGATATCAATACAAATACATTTATAATCCGGACCAACAATAGTCATAAGTACTTTTAAAAATCTATGCAAATAACAAAAATGATTGGTCCTCATCAAAAAGCAATAAAAATAATAAAAAAAATAATAATAATCTAAATCTAAAACGTAATAATAGAAATACAATCACGAATTTTCTTCATCTTCTAAGGCAAGAAATAAAAGCGCTTCTTCTTCCTCTGATGACGGGTGCATTTTCCCAATTATGTACTGCGATAAAACTATCGCTTTGGTGTGGGTATACTCGCGAATTTATTGCCGTCACAGCGAAAGCGATTATATCGCGGTGATTTGGGGGCACCTTAAGGTCTTTTTCTAACCACGTTTTTATGGCATATGGTTTTGGCAACTTTCTTTAATACATTATAATTGTAATGTAATTTGATTGCAATTTTAGCAATGTACACATTTTCAACCGATTTTTGTTTGTTTGTTGCCGTTTCAAATAATCAAATTTGAGCATGGCCTAGTTCTGAATTATATTTGTTCCTTTTTATAGAAAAACACCAGAGAACATTAATGGATCCGATCATCCTCAAAGGCTTTCAAAGAATAGAACACTAACTAATCGCTTTTTGAATGCAAATCACAGTATTTTCAAAATACTCTGATTGAATTCCCATTGTTTCCTTTGATTAAGTACATCTGAGAATTCCTAAAGGATTCTTTTCACCATAACCCCTTAAAATGAATTAATTTTTTTAAAGAGGAACAAAAAACTCTAACTAAAAAATTGAGCAATAAAATTAGTCGTGGTTAAATGAATTTCACACCACGCGGGATCACATTCTCGAGGCGAACATTACCAAATGAAGTAATGAATCTTTCCTTAAAATAATATCATCCTTTTGTGTGTTGGTACCTGACAGAGTGTGTTATTGTAAGATATCCTAGAACAAAGCCTAAAAAGGAACACACATTGTGACTCCGCAGCCAAGCAGTAAAGAGCTGACCAACACCGATGACCACCAACATAAAATGTTGACAGGCGTAACACGCCCCTACCATAATAAACAAGGGTCACTATATCAATCGAAGTGGTGGTTTCATATGGATTACGTTTGTGTAGGCAAAAATCCATCTACATGCGTGCGCGCACAAAAGGACTCTTCAGGAGTTGTTTCACTAATCGGGAATTCACTTGGATACCACCGGTGCGCGCTGGACAAAAGGAAGCGCCCTTCATTCGCATCATAACTTTGATTCAATTTGAAAAAAGGAATTTTCTTCAACTATAAAAATTAAATCGAAAATTTATTAACCAAAAACTCCCCGTGGGGATTGACAGGGTATCCTTTCAAGATTGCCGATTCGTCTTTGATGGAAACCTTTCAGTGCCTGCAATTCCCGACGCTGCTGGCTGCCCGTGTAAGGGCGTTAATGAGCTCTCCGATGCGCACACAGGTTAATTATGCGAGAAATCACCTCTTTGCGCATTTTTCTGATATTCGAAACCAAACCGAGGTGATTTGCAATTTTAATTACCTGTTTAATTGATCCATTGCCCCTGCGGTATGTTTTTTGGTCCCCATCTTTCGGTCGTTGTGTCACTTAAATTGTGAATTTTTCACACGAATTTTCTGCCGAAAAATCACTTGTATGTGCCATTTAAGAGTAATTTAGTCCTCATCCTCATATACAGCGAGCAGACACCACAAAGGGACAAAGGAGACGCTTCAATGCGATGTGATGTCCGATGGACATCGATGGATGCCCGACACACAGTGTTGGGGCGGCGGCGGTTGACTTCTTGGTGGCTGGTGGCTGGCCAGTGGTGCCCAATTACGACCAAATGAGGTGGAAAAGTGTATCGAATGACTTAATCGAGATTGGCAGACAAAATTTTTACAAGTAGATGACTTGCGTGTGGCAATTGCTTTTGAAAAGATTTGATTTTTGACTTGAGACAGCGAGGGAAAAAAACTGAAGCTTCGCCTCAGACTTTAACTTCATGTTGACAGTTTTTGTTTTACTGTTGTACCGTAGCCTCAGAAGGGCAAAAAAAAGACTTATATCGTCATTCTTAATTCGGGTGTCAAATTTTAATTTAACGCACAGTTTAATTTAATAAAAAAAAGAAGAAGAAGTAGATAGAGGCAATAAACCTTTCTTGTCCGCTTCACATGACAGGGCACATGGATGGAATGAAAAGGTTTTTGTGGTTAAATAGAAAATGTTGGATACGAGAACAATGTTAGCTTTATTTAAATTTAAATTAAATTTACAACTGAATATCTGGCTTGTTCAGTTGGAAAAAAAAACCTAACATATTTTTGTAAATGAATCACCATTTGCTTATGAGCATTCGAATAAATTGAACCCTTTTAGCCTTAACTTTCCTTTTAAATAAAAGTAGTGGACCCGGCAAATTTCGTCCCGCCCAAAATTAATTTTTTGATTGAAATAATTTCGATCATTCACGATTCCACCCGAAATTAATTTCTTTTTTTAACGAAACACAACATTTTGGGCAGCCTGTCTGTCATTCCCTTAGCAGCAACAAAATGTACAATAATGATCTAAACAAAATGGCTGCACCTATTTTCAACTTACTTGTAAGAGTGTGTGAGTGAGGCTCCTATTTGATTTTGCTGGAACGTTAGAATAATATACGATACATTCAAGCTTTTAGGTGAAAATGGACCAATTTTAGCTTGGTGGAGCGAATCTTTCAAATGGATCGACGTTTGATGTCTAGTATAGTTAGTCTATGGTGAAATGAATGACTTAGCAAAAAAGAGGACATGTCAAATTGCACAATGACAATTGATCTTTCAAACAAAAAATAATTGCATACAAATGCATGGGTGAAAAGTTTCCTTGAGCGGAGACGAACACAACAAGAAAAGACAGCTCAAATTGCACGACCCGTTCTTGAGTTATGCATGCCATCTTTGTTTTATATACCTACAATCTACATATGTACATATATAGAAGGTAAATATAAATACAAAATGTGTTTTTAATAGTAACAGTTAAACGCTTCCTGGAGAAATTGATTGCCAAAGTTGGCTTTTAAGGTCAATTCAGTGAAATTTAAGAGCAATGGTTGACACTCTTCTAGACCTTCATGTTTGTGTTTCTTGCATTTTTTTTTTTGTAGAAAGTTATAGCTAACCGAGCCTCTATTACTACTATTCTATACTAGCGGAAAACGTGCATATTCTTATAGGTGCTATTAAGGGCAATATACTCTGACACTGATTAAAATTAGCAGGTTTCAGGTAGACCAATTTAAAAATAACTGTGTCATATCCAGAAAGATATGGCCAAACTACGTCAGTAAATACATGACGCTGGCCAATAGGGGATCATGCAGCCAAACTACCGATCCCTCACAACAATTTCTGCCAAAACTGCAACGATGAAAATGAAAAAGAGACACTTACTCACTTTCAGTGCAAATGTCCAGCTTTAGCGAGAGCCAGGCGCCCCTACTGGGCAAACTTTTCTCGGACGATCTTAAAGGAATATCCGAGAAAAATATTAGAGAGCTGATCCTCTTACTAAACTCCACAGGGTGGATATAAATATCTCAAGTTAGATTCGAATAAACGGGTCACCTGAGATTGTGGTATCCTACGGTATCTTGATGGCAATGTATGCCAATCGGGATCGCACTGTCTCTCATCCTGTCGCCCTTAATACTACTCGTAAGACTTGTTGCAACATTCATCTTTCAACTTGTTGATAACCTTAATGTGTTTGCTCTTCTTTGGCAAGCCACTACAGTGTATCGATTGAATCGTACATTTGAACCACTTTTAAAACTCACATTCTTAATGATGCATGCGAATACCTCGTTACCGTGTGCTCTTCTGCAACAAATGGCATGGTTGGTGGTCTTGGCGAAATCAGAGGTGGCGGCATAATCAAATTAAAAGGCTTGCAACGCACATTTGACAAATTGGAACTGGATCCGAACACCACGAAACACCCGAGAGCGATAATCAGGCAAAAAAAAAAAACATAGCCCTCAGAGCACGACACATCTATTGGTTTGTGCGTTTGTATCAGATGTGGCGGCATATCGCAGAGACTAACAAGATACATCCTCAAGATTATCTAATCAAGTTCTGAAAAAATTAATGACGTGCAAATTAGCCATATTATATTTGATCGCCAGCACAAAAGCATAAGCAGCAGCAACGTGGTTGGCAGCAGCCCATTAACATGATGCGGATGTGCATAACGAAAGGGTACCGCAACTGCACTCTGAGGACCCTTTGTGGATCCTTTTTTTGTAGCTCCTCGAGTGCTAAGTGGAGCATCATCGCCGGTAGATGTGATCTTGAATCAGTGGGGGGAGAGATAAGGTGGACAGAGGACAGATTTTGTTTTGTTGCAAAGGGGTCTTCTGATCTAGTTGGGTATTAAATTGGCACCTTTACACAGGTGCAAAACTAACTGGCAACGACGTCATTGATCTCCAACACAAATACCGCAAAGAAGACCGGTGACAAAGGGCAAGCATTTGAGTTTGCGTGTATATACGTGTAGCAAAGTGTTTTTATCGTTTCACCCCGAGGATAAATGTGGCAAATGTCAAGCTGTATGCTTACACCGAAATAAGGTTGTTAGTGGTGGCTTACGAATTTGGACACAAATCATTTGTTAAGTATCCACTTTGTGGTCACTTCATTGCACCGATTCAAATAAAATGATTTGCTTCCATTTTTTTTTTTAATTTAGCAAGAATTGTTGTCATGGGATATCTTTACCTTTGACAACTTGATAGCTCATAAATGTATGACCGATTTTTTGAATTACTTATGTATACCTCATCAGCGCAGCATAAAATGTAACCTAATATCCATTGAGATATTATGGATTGCAAGTACCCAACTTTTCGTTTGTTCCAACATAAGCACTAGCCCTCTTGTTTCATAACGGAAAAATGTGGAAACATACATTGTGTTTGATTTACGATTTAAATATTTTTTTAATAAATTGTTATTAGTTGTAAAAAAAAAACAAAATATTGATCGACAAAAAAAATTAATTCGAAATAAATTTACCAAATCTATCCAGTTTAGGTCAATAAAGAAATATATAATTTGTATAAATTCTGGTAGTGGCATCTGTTGGTAACAATGCGGCAATAATTTGAAACTTAACGTATTTTCACAATCCTATAAGACCAAATATGTCGAAAGTCTCTACATATGTAAAATTGGCATGGTGGCGGATAAATTCTTTCACGTTGCTGTCTCTACAAAACACGTATTCCTTTCCTAGTTATGTTGTAACAAAATTTTCCACAGACGAAACTGACATTTCACTAGCAGTCCATAAACAATATGTCAATACCGATAACATTTATTTTGTTAATTAAAAATAGTACCAATTAGTTATCAGGCCTACTTACCACCGACTGAAGTATTTATCGTTGAGTTTTTTACTTAAAATTCTAAAGTAGATATGTGGATGATTCCTGCCACCAATTTAAGATAATTCAATATTTTTTGAGTCGACTCGGTATACAGACACTGCAGTCTTCACAAACGGATCTAATACCGTAAATGGTACGGGGTCTACTGCGTGGAACCAGGGCTAAAAGTGGCTTTGAGACTTCCGGCAGAAGTTCTAGCCGTACTTAGAGCTGCAGAACTCCTGAAAATTAAACGAATATGCAGTATCGACGGCCAGGCTGCACTTAAGGCGATAGAATCGAAACTAGTCAGGAGCTGCCGCACATTGCCCAGGCCCCTATGCACAAGGCCCAGCTAAGAGTTTGCCACTCTGTCTGCGATAGAGAAAAAAACAACTTCGCCGATGAGTTGTTAAGGAAAGTTGGGGACTTTCTGCACTCGAGGCGGTGAAAGTTGCTCCACCGTTATGCAGTATTAAATCAATGACAAAAGAAAGTTTTACGAGAAAAGCGGTTCATAGATGAACTACCATAGTAGGACATAGTGTTCTTAAGGCACTTTGGCCGGCACTGGACCGTAAAAGGACTAGTAGAATCATTGGCACAAATGAGAATAGCTATAGGAATATTATGGGGCATAGCACGCTGTCGCAGGATTATCTTAGGCTGCTTTACTATAGGTGGCGCTACAGCTCGGGGTAAACCTGGGCCTGCTTTTCGCAACCATTTAAGTGTGCGTTTTATATTTGCACGAATGGAAGGGACCTAAAGTTGTTTGCCGACTCCGAACGGCGAATTCAGAAGCTCATTGACAAAAGTTACTCTTTGATTGCTTCTCAGACATTCGAAAGTGGCACCGTGAAAAAAACTTTTAGGTGTTGGACCCGGGCTGCTACTTCTTTAGTAATCTGGAGGAGGTAGGCCAAATCAATCACTGACTCATTCTAAAATTTTGCAGGGTAATAAAATGTTTTGAGGAAATTGTGGCGGTTAAGGTGCCATCCTGGGATGGATTTTTCGGGGATTGCGATGGGCCCAGTGATAACCCAGCCTCACAACTCCTCTCAACCTTATCTAACTTAACGTAAGATGTGTCTTAGTCTGGACGTGATTTTTATTTCTAAAATATTTCTAAAATATTTTGCGATTTTTCCATTTACTCAGCTTTAGAGGCTGGCTAGACCCCTAGGGGGAAAGCTGGCTAATTTGCAGAATAATTATTTTTATATTTTGTATTACTGTCATAAAATATAGTGAAACACAGGGTCAGTAGGAGGAGGGGAGAACTATTTTGAAAACTCTGACGCGCGGGCAATGGTTGGAACGAGGAAAATACCACTCACCACCCAAGGTAAGTTTAGATTAAGTATGTATATATTAATGTAACTCATTTGTCAAGCCATTGAGTTTAAGTTTTCTTACTCGCGGTGATGTTTCGCTAAACAATTTCTTAACCAACGCAAAATCGTGCTGCACATTTCAGTTACGGTTTTCCGAAAAGTTCTACTATTTAAAAAAAAAAATGTCTGCACAGCTAATTTTCATTTAATTTGATTAGGGAAGGATTTCTAAGCTTGAGTGGTGAGTCTGGTCTTGGCGTATGTTCAAACGGATTGGTTTCATGCATCTTTCAATGGAAACAATTTTTCAGTTCGCTTTAATATACCTGCAGGTCAAGGAAGACCTCCATTAACGGCACTGATCTGTGACTAACAAGTAATTCATAAGTACATCTTCTATAATCTATACAAACCATTTAACTTACATACGCATTTTAAATTGCGACATCCCTTTATCTTCTTTTTTCACCGCAACATTCCTGAGGGATATTGATGAAAAAAGCCAACTATTAGCCTTCAAATTAATTACCTTAAACAAACAACAACGGTGACTTTGAAAGGGATTCCGCATTCTTCGTGTGTAGCAATCCGATATTGAATCACTGAAGAAAGTGTAGGAGGTGTACAAATGGACATTCGTCATTCGTTTCTCTTCGGAGACGTAGTAAAAGTCAGCAAGGACCTCACACGAAAAAAAAACCAGTGATGACTTAATTGTTTCGGGGGCGAAACCCAATGATTTGGTGTCGCTAATTACAGGGCGAATTGTGTTCTTCGTGTGAGTGCCTAATTGCTGCCTAAATTTTTTTTTTTTTTTAAATTCGTCAATTCATGACTCCGGCGAAATATTGTATTCAACTGTGCGACGTCGAAAAGGCAAAAGGATGGCTGCGGTTAAAGGTCAGCATCGGAAACTACGACAAAGGAGAAACACAAATCTTTTCAGAGATTTTTTTTAATAAGAAAAAGTCCCACGACGACCGCATCAGAAGAAAGCCAATTTTGTGGAGGAAATTAAATGCAGTTGTATCAGATAATGCGATCGCCACTCATGCAGTCTGGGAGCTGAATCAACGAGGTTCACTTTGAACGCAAGGATAAGGTCCTTTTTTTCCAACTCGGTTGTATAACAATTAAATGTCAGAATCAGAATAGTCAAAAGAGGAAAAAATTAAGTTCAATTTGTTAACGAATTATTCTCACTTGTTGTGGCAGACAAGTTATGCAACAGCGTCCCTTTTTCATTCCCAATTTCGGTAGAGTCAAGTGAGATGGGCGCGATTTCGCAAGGTGATCAAATTGGCGCTTCACACAGTGTTTTGTTCACAGCATACGCTACGCATATCCACTTCATCCTTCATCAGCCTACGTGGCTGAAAAAAAAGAAACAAACGCCAAAAAAAAGGTTCCAACTAATAACACGATGCGGATGAGGCTTCCAAATTAAGTTAAGTGTTCGACCCACCATCATCCGGTAATAAAGTCGGTAGGAGGATAAAGAAATTGTTATTTGTTTTTCGTTGTGAATTGCGAAAACCCTTCTCTCGATTGATCGCCATTCGCCTTCCATATGGATCATCATCGTCATCATCCTGACTGATTACCTTAGATTCTGGCATCACTCTTGTGTGCATTTATTGAGACACTATGGGTATTTTATTCCTGATCGATAGCTGTCGATAAATAAACACGTTTTTCGGTTCGGCCAGTAATCCTTAATCGAGGCGATCTCTGCTTTATTGGACCAACTTCAGACGGCTGCTGAAGAAGACCGACCACCGATTGATTAAGATGTCGAAGGAGGATTTTGTTTGTTTTTCGGGGAATCTTATGGGAAATTAAATGTTTCTTTTTGCGGTTTTGTCGATTACCGATTACACACACACATAATTAGTTAGTGTTGGGGATTATATGTATTTAGAACTGAGCAGGGGTATTGAAAGCAACGCAGACACTAATTAGTAGGAAATAGATTTGATTTATTGATATAAATTGGTTTTTACACGTGATGACTTTAAAATCTTATACGATTTGAAAGAATGTTTTTGTTTTTCAAATTTCGAGGTTGAATGGCATAGGACTGACTTACAAAATAATGCTTAACGAGTGCATAAACTGATTTTTCACATTCGATCTCGATACTGATGAAAAACATCAATCACACAAAAATTGCGATTTGGCCGATTCGCAACGGTTTTGTGTCCGTTTTACAGAGACAGTTCAACCAGTAGGTTTGAGAGTTTTCGGCTAAGAGAAATCGAAATATACCTATGTACATACAATTTATCTAAAAAAATCCATCTACGGAATATTGTCCGTCTAAGAGAGATATCCACAATGGAAGATTATCACTATACATGCATATATAGATCTCCATGCAGGGGCCGAATTAAGGAGTTACTCGTTATCGAAATTTGGCGATTTGGCATTACCGCTCTCGTTATCGAGTATCATTTTAAACACAATTTACTCGATCATTCGACAACGAGTCCTACTCGCTCACTCGTTAACGGATGCAGTAATTCGGCCCCAGATTTATCATTTAGACAGATATTACCTACCCATTCCTGTTGGCTGTGAATATAAGTCTTATACATATTTTATATTGAAATCTAGGAGCGGAGTCATATAGTCCATAATTCCTATATTTAGATAATTCATTGAGAGTATTCTGACGTGTATTCTTAAGTCGCAACGCCGTTGCTATGTCCCCACCGTAAATATCCCCACGGAAGCATGTTCAGCATTGTTTCAGAGGTGGGGGTGGTTCGCATAGCTCCGGACAGTAACTCAGATGCAGGCCGTTCTTTGGACTTTATTTATATTTTCGTAGCTAACTTTGTCTACTGATGTCCATGTCTGGGTGTAGAGTGCAGAGAAAAAAATTAAAAAAAAAATTCTTGATAATGCGCGAGCTCATAAGATTTCTTCATCAAAAATCTTAACCCCTTCCATTTCTTTTCCAAAAAAACATTTTTTTTTTTTGACATCGTGCAGCCTGCATCTTCTGATATAACACAATGAAATGACTGCAAAAATATAAGAGCAGAAGAACAGGTACAATCCAGGAACGCAGCGGGGATCCCATAAAAAAATCGCACCGTAACTTCGATCTGTCCGCTTGTTAGAGCTTTACATCCAGCTACCTGCGTTTTAGGTACCATGGATTTGTTGGGTAATAAGGAAAACAGAAACTGTTCTGAAAACGGATCCTCTGCATATTTATGTAAAAGAAGAACTGTTTTTTAAGGGATTTGTCCGCTTATCGGAGCTGTTCGCAAGTAGAGCTTTCACTGTTATTGGCAAACGCAGAGCGATGACCAAAATTCTAGTATCTTTGTAGTTGATTATTTAAGTATTTCCTTCAATTCTTATTGCCAAGATCAAATCAACGTTGATGAAAATTCTATGGATGTGATGTGTGAAATAAACATTGGAATGCCCATGTAAACTTTAAACATTTTCCATCACCCCAACTTACAGAAGCAAATGAATTTAATGAGAATTTACATTTTGTTTATGATGAAAGGGTTTCAGAAGCATGTCTTATTTCTTGCAGCCTACTTACATATGTGAATACTTTTCCTCCTCATTTTTCAACACTTCCCAGATACAATACCCACGCAATAATATTTAGTAACAATAATTGAAAACAAATTTTATTTCATGTCCAATCGATTATTATCTTTCCCAAAAATCCAGGTAAATTCCAAGTAAAATAGACAGAGATAGCAAAATCTAAATCTAGCTCAAATTAAAGAAAAAGAAAAGAAAAAAACTCGTATAAAAAATTAATCGAAAAGGTTCCAACAGGAAGTAGAAACTTCTGAAATTTCACGATGTATCTCGGAACAGAAAATACATTGAGTTTCCTCCACCACAAAGAATGACGAAAATATAGAATTTTGTGGTTTTTTATGTTTTCCTTTATTATTATTATTTTTTTTTTTGTGGACGATATCCACAAAAGGAACTAATTTGAAGTTGATTGATCCTGGATCGGCAAACACACAATAACAGATCTCGCATTATACTCGCAGACTCTTGCCGTCGCATGTGAATTTTGAAACACTCAAGTGGCCGGATTGATTTTGCTCTAAAAACTAACAAAACGAAAGAAAAAGAGATACAAATGTTTGGAACGTAAGGATAAAATGGGAAATTACATTTTCTTTCAGAAAATATTTATTTTTCATTTGTAAAATGCGTATGAGTACACGCAACAAGAATTAATGATGTATTTAGGAATTTTCCAATTTAATGTGAGTGTCGGTCGTTTGACAAAGAAAATCGGATATTTTTGGCACCAGAGCAATTTATTTGTATACAAAGTGGCTGCACACTTGAATGGGATTTAATGGAGGAACTCCAAGGTGTACAAATTGTTCGGATTGAACCGTAAGTGTACCAAACACACTCCCAATTAAATTCTTTAAGTCGTCGAATGGTGACACTGATATCCATGTTGGGTACGGGTAAAAGCATGCTAATATTCCAATAAGATGCTTGAGCTGTAACATGGTTAATCTTAATCTAAGAAAGGTGTTCTAATGCCAGTTGGGTGTGCCTTATGTAGGCCACCCCACTCGATGGAGTTGCATTTTTTCATTACCTGTTTGACTCATAATTAACCGAATTGTTTATCCATCCACATCATCGAACCATAACAAGCTTTAAAGTTTAAATATATCAAAAGTTTGTACCGTTTGACTTTGGGAGCTTGTGATGCGACAGACAAATGGACGCACACACAGACACCGGAGTGTTTAATTTTGCCAACTTTGGTACGGAACACTTAAAAATTGTGGAATAGCTACAGAAAAAAAAACTCGTTAAGCCAACTAGGTGACAGCAGCAATGTTGAATGAAAGTGTAGGTAACCTCCGGCCTATTAAGGGGTTATATACAGTCAGGGGGACTAAAAAAAGGGATTTTTAAAGAATTTTTCCTGAGAAATCTTTTAAAGTTATCAATGTAAAATTTTGTACACATATTCTGGTATACATACATAACGTATACATAACTATATTTCAACATTTTTTATTTATAAAAATTATAATTTTGAAGGCTGCTGATCTCCCGGAGCTCCTCTCAAAAAAGGCGTCTTGCGGTGACCACGATATCTCTGGACAGAATCATCAAAAAACCAAACGGATATCGTTAAAGAAATGTATAATCTAGGTATTAATCGAAGGAATAAGCAAAATAACAATTTTGCAAAAATGGCGTCCTCTCAAGAAAAAAAAAGAAGATTTTTGACCAACATTTCGGCATCCAAATGTTAATAAAAAAAAAAAATTATCGGTGGGAAAAAACATGCGAATAATTACAAAAAAATATACTTAAGAAGCTTGTGTTAAAATTTGAGATGGATCGGTTCAGCAGTTTCCGAGAAATCGTGGTCATCGACTATAACAACATGGTTTTTAGAAAAATGCGTTTGAAGTTTGAAATGCACTTTACACAGAGTAAAGAAAGCGATCTGATGTCTTTACAAATATTCGTGTAACTTCCTGAATAATTGTTGGATACATACATTACGAAAATGAAATAAAAAAAAATCGATTTTTTGAAAATTCTAACTGTAGGTATATAACCCCTTAAATTTACTAGTATGTCCGCCTCTGATAGTGGAGCTTTCTTATATTTGCAGGGAGCATATCATATCAAAAAAAAAAAAAAAATGTGTGGTCCGAAAAGCAGGTAGGACAACACCAAAGCGAGAACTACTTCTTAAGTCATATGCGTCATAGTTGGGATTTTGCAAATATCCACCTCTCAATTGGAACACAACATTTAAATTTGTGGGCACCTTTGTTCCAAGACTGAAAAACGGTGACGTGAAATAAGGCCCAACGAAATAAGACCAATCTGAAATTTGGCTTTGTTACGCTTTTGAAATGGAAACAATGCCAAATTGGCTTTATTTCCAAAAGCGAAATAAGGCCAAATTCAAGTTTGAAATAAAGCCAAATAATTTCGTTCGGTTAGTTTGCCATCAGGTAACATTGCAAAATTTTGTACATAAACAGTGAAATATATGGCATGGTGCCCCCTGCAACCCCCCTGCTTGGTCGCTGTTGGAATGGGAGTTGATGTGAGGTTGGATATATGCAAGCTTTCTTATATCGAACATAAGAGTAATAGTATAAAATTGGATATAAAGAAACTTTGCATATATCCGACCTCGCGACCGAGGTTTCCTGATGAATATCTAATTTTTAAATTGAATCTTCAAATCTTTAGTTTTTGAGCATAAGATAAAATTCGATAAAAAAAGGAACACAAAGCCCGTGAAAATGAAATAAGGCCAAATTGCGAAATTTGACTAATTTGGCTTTGTTACATTTTCAAAAGCGATATAACGCCAAATTTTTTTGTAATTTGGTCTTATTTCATTGGGCCTTATTTCACGTCACCCTGAAAAACATTAACTTTGTTTTTTGACTAACGATAAGTTTGTGATTCGCTAACCAAGCTCTTAACAAATTAGCATCGTGGTTTATTTCACAGCCTAAATTTAAGGGACAAATTGAATCATATGCAATTGCAAGATCACCTGCAAAAGCCTTAACTTTTCCTATGAAGGGTTGCTCAAAGATTGAGTTCACATAAATTAGGAACAGAATGGGTCCAAGACTGAACCCTGGGGTACACTAAGATTAATACTTCACTTTTTGGGTTCTGTATTTTCAAATAAGACTCAAACCAACTGTTAAAGAAGCCTCGTAAACAAGATTGTATTGGTTTTCCAAAAGAATGCTATGATTCACCATATCAAATGCTTTCGTTATGTCAACGAAAAGTCTCGCAGAACTTTTTTTGCTATCTAAACCTTTTTCTATAATGGTACAGTAATGCAGAAGAGCATCTTCAGTAGAAGGCCAGACCTAAATCCCAGCTGTAATGAACTTTAAAAAAGTATTCTCTGCAAGTAAAAAAACTTTTTTAAGGAAAAACTAAAAAAAAACAACGTGATAAGTACATAAACAAAGCGGGCACCCCACGACTCTCGTCTCTCTTTCACACTAACTCTGACTGTAGGAACGAGAATCGTTTATAAAAACGGTTTCAGACAGTTTATCATTTGCCAAAAGAGTGTCTCACAGTTTCAGATCCGCAGGTTGAATATCCTTCTAATCCTAAACCCCCTAAATTGTTAATAGTTTTAGAGTGTTTTAATTTATACCGAGTAACGTATTGGCTAGTCTGGCACTCGTTCATTTAATGACGTTGCAATGAGAGAACAGACGAACTCTGCATCCATATCCAGACCATTCTACGGTGTTCTTGATCTAGGATTGACAATGGTACAGTGCTGCGTTTATTGAGCAAGCATCTAACAACTGTTAAAGCCTGAAAATATTAAATATCATGTCGCGGTGATAAAAACTTTATACTTCACAATCGAAGCACTCTTCAAAAGGGTTCGATCAATCCAAGTGAATATCCATTTTTATAAACCATTTACTCGTCCTGTGAAATCCAGAAATCAAGGAAAGCAATAAGTCTTAATTTTTGTTTATAAAAATTTAACATTTATCATTGTCTTCCGGAAATATTTAACTAAAAATTACTTTTACATTAACAAACATAACTTAATCCTATGCACACTTACATGGTATTATTAACAGAACATTTACATACATACAAAAGGTACTTGACTGGTATCGTGTTTGAGCACAAAAATAATAAATTAACTAATTTCAGCGTAGAAGATCTCCCAGCGCTGAGATGTAAGTCTGCGCCATTTGAAGCGTTTCATGCTTTGACAGCTGACGATCGTTGCCCAAACATGGAAGATACTGCCGTAGCCTGTCGAATGCCTGATTGAGGTTTTGCATGCGTCGGCGTTCTCTGGCGTTAGCCGCAAGTCGTCGTTTCTTCTTAACCACGGGAGATACCTGCTTGCCACGTCTTTTCTTCCCGCTCTGGCCCTCGGCTGTGGTTCCGTCCATTTCGTAGGTGCTATTGTCACTGGCACTGGCACCGAAATCATCTTGAAACAGCATCATGTCGTCATCCGAAACGGAGTCGTCAAATAATCCAGATTCCGAGAAGTTGAACTGGTTGAAGGCCTCCGTCATCATGTCAGGATAGACGACTTCCTCGCTTGACTGTAATTTAGGAATCGTTGTGGTGGTGTTTGCTGTAGTTGTTGCCTTTCGATTGTAGGCCCTTTTCTTGGTGGTCACTTTACATGTTCCCACATTGGAGGATCCAGCCGGAACGGGAGCCAATGCCTCCTGACTTGGCATTTGCATTTGATGTGACAAAATATCCATTGACATCTGTGGTGGCACCGCGGTGGCCGCAATTACAGTTCCATTGTAAATAGTGTTCAGGTCCACATATTCGGGACTAGCCGACCGGTAACTAGCTGGCGACGGGGTATTCCAGCCATCCGAAGAGGTGTTCTCAAATGTACAGAATCCTTGATTTTGAAATTGAACACCGTTGTACGCTCCCATTGGATTAAAGTACGCCTCGGTGGGTGCTTTCAACGACTGCAAATCGTCCGAGGTGGAGTAATAGTAGCGAAAAACTTCACTTGACGCCATTTGATTAGATTTAAATTTATGATTTTTAAAAATCACACACACAACACTGGGAGAATAAAATTCAACGTTGTTATCCCTTCAAAAGCAAAATCGAATCTGAAGGAACAGGTAAGCGCAGGATGTATTTATATATCACAGCACGGCATTCGTTGGTTGTTGCTTCCTTGTGCTCACCTGGGACGTGCTCATACAAAAGGAGCTCTCCAACATGTATAATGTACACGTAGGTAGATACTCGTGGAAAATAAAGGGGGGGAACAACCGAGACTGGTTATTGTGACTAGCACGTGCTGCTATTCGTAGCCGACCAATGAGATGAGGCACCGATGTGTACCTAAGTGGTGGCAAATCTGCAACCTCATTGGCTCGCTTGGAATCGCAACAGCAGCTAACTGGATAATCGATGATACCGTGCATGGGTGCTGGATAGGAAAACTGGTTTTGTTGTTGGCACGATTCAAACAAGTTGCGTAGGGGAAATTGTTGGCATCAAACCAACAACGTGCATAAGCATATGTTACAGAGGGTAACTCTCGCTATAGGTATGTACATATGTATACACATAACGTATGTTATATTTTGTTTATATCCTTGTTGAGTATTAGTAGCAATTTAACGCCAGTTATTGGAGATTATTTGGGATTTTCATCAATAAGTGGAAATATCATACATGACTTAAAAAGTGCTGTTGACTGACATTTTACAGAAACTCCTATGAACGGTTTATGTGATTTTCTTTTTAAGAACTTTATAATTATTTAGTATATAGTATTTATTTATTAACTCAAGATTGCTTAGAGACTGTAAGATACAATATCAATATCAATATACGAGTGCCCAAAGTGAGTTACGGTTTAAGAGAATCGCGCATCACGTATTCAACGATGTGAAAATTGTCCCAACTGTCATTTCACGTGTGTCATTGTTACCAGATCCTACTCCTTGTGGCATTTGGTACGGTTAACTACAAACTTACTATACCTATTTGAATTTCGAAATACTAGCTCTGGTCGAGAAATGTCACCTCAGGCATTGAGACCACAAGGTGAAACTACATACATATATACATAGTTTTACTTCAATGTCACCAAAGTTTAAACACCCAAAAATTGTTAAGATTTATAAATGGACGGCGCTTCTGGACCCCTTCTACAGAAGTTGATCTTTTTGATATAATTTTCGGTGACAATTTCGTAAATTTGGAGCGGTATCTCGGGTATAACTTGACGAATGATGGTTTCGGGTTCGTTGGAGATAGAGTAGACACGAATTTCAGCGTTATCCCACAAAATGATATTGCATGATCCTCCAGTCCAGTCTATTCAGAGTTGTTCAAAATCTTCCCGTAAAATTTGATTCACAGTTTGTAAGTAAGTATTGTTTCTGTAGAACAATAAATCAACCCGCTGAGCGATGGTTTAACCATTTCGTAAATGCGATGTTGAGAATGTGCTTCTTGACAGAATGACAGATGCTTGATTAACAGGGCTGCCAATATATTATAGAAAGCTTGTGTTTGATCACTCTTAAATATGGTATTTATTAACTTTTCTTTTAAAACGCATATAAATTAAGATAAATAGTTGAAGCTTGAAGGTAAAAATTTTACCCAAAAACCTTTATTCAAAATGATTTGTTGTTTTTTTTTTAACTTTTGTGAGAATGGACCTATTCGAGAGTTGGCTTTCACAACTTATTTATTAATTAATACAGATAAGTAGGTACATAATACATATAGTGAGATATACGATTAATGAACTTATTAAATAAATAAAAACAATCTTAAAATAACTAAATTTACTTCTTTTTTTTACATGAACGCAGATTGATTGTTTTTCTCAATACAAAGTGAATATTCTTTGCATGTACATACCTGCATATACATATGTGAATGAACAGCTTTAAGTCGATAGCTTAAACAAGAAAAAATACATTCTTTATTTTCTTAGGGGAAAATGTGAGTCTTCTTTCGTAAATACACATATCTGCTTCCCACCAAATCCATTCGTGCAAAAATATAACACGCACACACAAATGGTTGCGAGAAGCAGGCCCCGGTCCACCTCGAGCTGCAGCGCCAACTAAGTAAGTTTTTCATCAAAATGTTTTTTTTTTTTGTTCATTTATCAAATATCACTTGTCGATTTGTTGTTTTGTACGAAATATTGAAGTTGTTGTTTCTTTACTCTTCTGTTTGGCTCCATATTTCCCACATATGTATTTCTTTTTTTTTCAGCCTCAAAAGTCAAGAAACCGCGAACATTTTGAAACTCGAAATTTTTAATAAAATTAAGCTAGCAATGAAACACACATTTTATTAAATTAGGACCGTTAGTTTTAATTGCTGATGAAAATCAACGACAAGCACCTGTCCAAAAATTATTAAGAAGTGAGTTTATACTTAACTTAAGCAATTCACGTATTTGTATTTTTAGGCAATATACATATTTGTAGATACATATCATATGGGTACAGGTATGCCGTATTTATGTTATGTACAGTGAAACCTCTTTATAACGAAATGCAACTTGACAACTAAATTTGTTCGTTATAGCGAGGAAAAAAAATACATTTGTCTTCATTTTTATTTCATGAAACGAAACAAATAAATCTATCTGTTCCTACTATTAAATTTCAAATTGAGTATTGGGGGATTCCCCGAAAAATAAAACGCGTTGGTAACGGTTCGCCTGAATTCGTTATAGAGAGGTGGATATATGTATGTAGGTACACTGGTTGGACACTTTTATTCCCACAAAATGTATATTTTATAGACAGAATTTCGCTATATAGGGAGATTCGTTGAACATATATAGGGTATATTGCTCAAAAAACGTGAGGTAAAGCTGTTGACAAAGGAAATATATCTTTATATAGAGAATTTCGTTATAAGGAGGTTCGGTATAAGGAGGTTTATGCATGTTTATACAATATACATATGTTAAGCTCATAACTCTTGAATGCCCGGAGCAGTTTCAAATAAACTTGGTGCATATATCTGGAAAAGAAATAATGTGGTGGTAAGACACCACTGATATTGGTTTCAATATTATAGTTTTCGGTTTCGCTGAGATTTAAAACTATGCAGAATCTTATAAAAAGTTGTGAAAATACAGTGAATCTGATTTTTGTAATACCTAACCTTACTTTGATTTCACACTGCAGATAAAATTCATTACATTTCCTGTCTAAAAAAATATTAATAAATAACACCGAACGCCGGTATTCAGCTAATACATAAATGAAAATTACCAAGGCAGTGTGAATCGAAATATTCCAGTGGAAGCACTTGTTGCAATCTCCATATTCCATCCGCCAACTATACTAATTTCTGACATTTACCCCTTTTGTACTTGATCTGAATAAATTGTATTTAGTCTAAGATCCTCGTGAGAGAATGTACATAATTTTTTTTTCATTGCATTTCCTTCAAAAAAAAACACTGCCGCAAACTTCTTGCGGTACACGGTTATGTGCCTCTATTTTCAAATAACCTCTTCTATATTTTTCGGGATTTAAAGCTGTTATTTGCATATGTTTCAAGAAGCTAGGCCCAGGTATTGAATTCTTGTCGAAAATTTAAAGAGAAAATTCACTTGTTGGTGATTTTTTTACACATGTAGTATCAGATTTGATATTGATGTAGATTTCTTTGTTTGTTCTCAATATTTTTAGTCTTGACATGTTCTTGAAATCTAGTCAAAGCAGAGCTCATTTTCACATTTCACATCACATTTCATTTTTGTATCACCTTTTTCACTTAGTTCAAAAACGACAGGATTTTAGTCTCCACTGAAGTCCACTACCTGAGTAAGTCAAAATGCATTTGTTATTTTTTCATGAGGCGAACATGTTTACATACTGCTATCAGTGTACAGTAACTCATTTACAAAGGTCGAAGATAATACATAGTTAATAAATGAATTTGGTTTATTTCAATTAAGTTTACTATAGTTTAAACCCATTAATTTAACATTTATTTACTAATTCGTATTAACCATGAGTAATAATCTGATTAAAAAGTTACAATGATATGGACAAGAGCACTTTGTGGTTGGAAGAACCAGTGGCAAGTGTTAGATATGAACATTTTAAAATGTAAAGTCGCACAAAAAGAAGAAGAGACGCATTATAAAGGAAGACAACAAGCGATATGAAAAGGCGTTAATAAAGAATGAAATTAAGTTCTATGTTATTACTTGTGTTAAAAACCCAACGTTAGATGTAATGAGTAACGAATTTCTCAAAGGGAATCTGGACCTAGATGCAAGTTGATTGCGTACATCAGATGGCAATCTGTTATAAATAAAATTTGCTATGTTGGTAGCAATCCGACGGCAATGCTCCGTCTTAACTCTAGGCACAGCGTTTGAGGAACGAAGTAAATGCACTTCATTTCTACTTATATCGGTATAACCACCTCGGAGATAGAACAGCCTCAACACCTTGAATGAATATAGATATTGCAGTGGCAGCATCCTGACTAATTGAAACAGAGGACGGGAGGGCTCCCAATTTGAACAGCATAGTCCTTACTGTCTTCTTTTGAGCTATAATAACCGGTTGCAGGTTAGTTACAAATGCATTACCCCAACAATATATGCCGTACTCCATACGTGAATTGACCAACGCATAGTAAATTATTAATAGGAGTTTAGATGTAACAAGCTTGCGTAAATGGTATATTTTATTCTCTTTACCATTTCTATGTGCGGCTTCCAACTCAGTCTACTATCCAGAGTTACACCTAGGACATGTTTTTCCAATTCGGAAACTGAGTCAATTACTAAGCAGTTAGAATAATTACATCCAGAATCGTGTAGAGTAATCATTGGGTACTGATTTGTAAGAGCAAAGGACATAACTTTGCACTTATAGTACCATTTGATGATACCGAAACCAGCCATTCATCAAAGAAAGATCCATGTTCATTTGCTGTACTATGTCATTTATTATTAGAAAATGGTTTGCCTCTTAAACTAATTAGAATCCTACGATGCAATAGATCTTTTAAGTCGCAGTATCAGCCTTGCGGGAGGATCCACTAAATAAAACAAAAATCAAAATGCATATACAATCGCGTGGCTCTTTAGTTAGATAACTAAAGCATTTGTCCACTTGTCATTTACCTGAGAAGTAAAAATTAAGTCTGTATTTCAAGAGATTTGATAGACGATTCTGTTTTCATTCTAACGGCAACAGTACAAAAGCAAAACTCGTTCCCTTTCTCAACCATAAACCGTTTAATAATATGAAAAAGGAATTTTCTTTTTGATACCTAATAACGAGTACAACACCAAACGGCGTTCAATTGTTTCGCTATTCGCTTCTTAAGTTGCTAATTGTTTTGGCACATTTTCGACGTACTCAAGTGTTTTCCAGGGAAATTGAAACCTTCGATTTCAACGTCGCGTACCGAACTCACAAAAAAAAAACATGAAATCCTTTGTTTTACAACAATGGAACCCTACAATACCACATCCTGGGTGCAACATTGTTTATAAACAGTCCTCAATTGTGCAGTGCTTTAAAGATTCGACGAATTGAAGGGGATGCTAAGTGCTGCTGCTGCTGCTACTGCTACTGCTGTTGCCGCCCAACAAAGAGGCTTCAATCATTGTAGCATTGTATGCCAAGCAGTGGTCTATTTAGTTCTTGATCATGTACATTTATAAGAACATCATTAAGATCAAATCGTACGCACGTGTTATTGTTTTTTTTTTTTGTTTTTTATTGACCAGCCAAGGCAGAGGATAACCCTTTTTTTGTATCAGCTTTTTTTAAAATCAAAATTCATTTCCTTTTCATTTACCTCTTCTGTACCGGCAAACTGAAGGATCGAGGTGTAGATGCTCACTCCAGATCGGAAACGTTCTCACACGTTATTTGAGTTGGGTCGATCCTTGTAGTGGGAAATGCACTAGAGAAACGAAATGAAAAATCACACACATACTAAGAGGCAAGAGGACTCCTCCAGGTCCGGCCACCTGTTTCGTTTTATCAAGGATTTTTATAATTTGGGAAATGATTTGAAGATGATACAACGATCGCGATGGTTGACTGTGGCGAGGCGAATGAGAAATGAAATGACGGAAAGGATTCAGGTGAATAATAATTTAAAAAAATAAGGAAAACAATGCTTGTGTCAGACTTTTATGATGATTATTTCCGACTTCGTTTAGGTAGGTACGAGTATCCATGGATGCGCGGTTGGACGCAATCTTTTTGGAGGGATCTTGACAAAGCGGAAGTGACGCTTTAATACTCGTGGATGAAGAAGTTTTAAGCACTTGTAAATATTCTAAAATGGTAACAGCTTAAAGTAGGCCTCCAAAATCTAAAATGGTTGATTTCAAAATTCATATCATATCATATTACTCATTCTTATCCAAGTGAAATCTGAGAACAATATAAGTCACCAAGTACCTCATGGGGCACGTCAAATCAGGTAGTGAACGATCCTCATTGAATTCAATTAATTAACTGTGTGAACTGACTGGACAATATTCAACTACATCACCGGAATTGTCTGACATCAATCAACCTTCTCGAATTACGAGAAAATGCAATTATTCATCATCTGCAGTAGATGAAGATGTTTTTCTCAATTTTATTGATAATATCATATGAAATATCTGAATTCAAATAGATTAATGAGATCTCTAATCTCTAAAAATCATTGATGACGTTCTACATTCTTTTGAAGAGTGCAGAGGATGTAATAGACCGTTGTACACTGCGGCCAGCAAGTGATGACCCTTTTAATTTAATCCAGATATGTATGTACATATGTGCTAATGCTTAAGGTAAACATCGATACCCTTGGTGTCAGATCGTGGGATTCATTTCGCTTTTTTTATTTTGTGACAATGTTATTTTTTTATTTAATCATTAATTTTTCATTCATTCTATTTTACTTTAGATGGCGCTACAGCTTGGAGTGAACATGGGCCTGCTTCTCGCAACCATTTGTGTGTGCGTGTTATATTTTTGCACGTATGGAAGGGACCTACAGTTTTTTGCCGACCCCGAACGGCGAGTTGAGACACTCCTCATGATAAATGATACTCTTTAAATGCTTGTCAGACATTCGAAAGAGGTGTCACCGTGAAAAAACTTTTAGTTGTTTTCCTGGGATTGAACCCATTGAAAATGATTGAAAATAGCATTGCGTAACCACTACACCACGGTGCTCATAATCAAATTTTAAAATATGTTTAGAACGACATAGCGGTACCGTAAGACTTGTTTGCCCAATAAGTCAGAGTCGATTGCATTTAAATCGGTTCATAAGATTGCACTTTACAAATGAATGAAAAAAGTAATGTTTTTTGTTTCCTTTTTATGAAAATTAAATTTTTATTTTTAATTCATGCTCCGGTACAATTTTTAATAATAAAAAGAATCATGTTCCTTAGAAATAACCTCAAATATTCGATATTTGAGATAGTTATACAATGAGGCCAAATAGTCGAGCGAAATCTCGTTCCAGACAAGTTTAACGACTTCGATAAGAGCTTCTTTATCGTCGTATTGCTTTTCACCTTCGTATACTTTTCGTATGAGCCGCCGCAGACATTTTCTATAATGTTAAGGTCTGGCGAATATTGTGCCCATGGAAGAAGTTCAACATTTTTACTGGCAACAAACGATTTAACAATGGGAGCTGTGTGTATAGGACCGTTGTCGTGTGAAATATCAATGGAAGTGATCCGAACAGATCGCAGATCTTCCGGCCTATCTAAATTAAATTTAGTTTCGTCAGAAAATACCTCTTTTTTCCTAGTCGAACTTGCTCTTGTTGCACATTTCAGGTCATGTGGTCATTCGCGAATTGTAAGCTTTGGATTTTTTGCGAAGCATTAAGTGATGGTTTTTTCTTCAGATTAAGTCGCTTGAAGTATTTGGCACTACGAATCACATGACAAGCAGTAGATTTACTTGCGGTAACATCAGCTGCATCTCCGATGTTAGCTGTCGAAACCTCTGAATAGGAGGCTAAGCTGTATGTGCCGTGGAAACATTTCCTTTGTAATTTTTTCCGTACATTTTTGGATCCCTCAAATAATTACCAACAGCATAGAAATTCAATTTCACCAATCTAAATTGATATGCATATGTATGTACATATGACAGTGGCAATTCAACAAACTATGGACTAAATTTTAATAAAATCAATACGACAACCAAATCAGTCGACAGAAATGCCCATTGAAACCTTAAAATGAATTAAATTATCATAATACTGAAGTTATGCACATTTTCTGTAGAATTTATTGATTCTTGAACTAGTCTATATGGTTTTATGGAATAACTAGCTGACCCAGCGAACTTCGTAACGCCTCAAAATCAATAAATGAAATATATTTTAATTACATTGAAATTAATGCAATTCACGTGGCATTTACTTTATTGAAATAAATCGAAATGATTTGCGTAGCTTTGTTGTACTACTTTCTGTAAAACTATATCCTTTGAGTATAGTCACGTGAATTACCTTGCCCATGAGTTTTCTCACCACAAAATGCGTTCCGTTACATAGTTCTGTTTGGTTCAGATTTCGAAGCATGATGACTACCGAGTCAACCCTCAGTTGTAAATTGTGCGGTGGCAAGCCAGGCAGATCCAAGTGAGTTTAAAAATTTAGTTGGATAGTTGGTTGCTTCGTCTTTGTTTGTTACACAGCCGATAGATTTGAAGGAATGCAGTGGACCAACGATTTGATTTTGAATTGTGAATTTTAAGTGATCCACATCTTTGTTCTTTGCCACAAAAATGCCTCGTTCAATCAACCAATTGTGATTTTTGTGGTAAGCAATGATGTTCGGGAATACTTTGTTGACGAGCTCGTCCTTCATTGAGACTGCTGAAGTTTCTTCACATAGCGCCACAGAGTTGGTGATTTGAGACAAGTGTTTATTTCGTCGGCAGCGATCGATATTGGAATGATTGGTAGTCTTTGGTGGAAATTGCCAGACAGTAAAATCATTGCGCCTCCAAGACATCTAGAGCCATTCCGCAGATCTTTCATAGTTTGATGGAGTGCTTCTTATGCGCGTTCGTGTGCCATTGTGCATGCATCCCTCCCAGATGACGTTTCTCACGCATCGGAATCTACTGGCGTGGGTTTTCTACCCCCTATGGCCTATGGGTAAAAATATAGGGATCGTTTGGATAAAACCTTTTTCTGTATCGAAACATTTAAACACAATCCGTTTTCTAAGACCTTCACCCTTTTATTAATTACTTCTTTATTATCTCTTTAACAATCACTTTATAATAATATTGCCAATCACTATTCGCACTGTAAATCTTTTTAAATTAAAAAAAAATTATAGAAATCAGTGACAAAATATATGAGAAAATGAATTTTCTTCATACATATTTTTTTCATGGATAGTTATTCTGATATTCGGGGCAGAGACGCATCTAACAAATCAAAGATCATAAAAATTGGTTCAGCCGTTCTTGAGTTATAAATGGTGTAACTAACCCGACTTTGTTTTATATATATATATATACTAGCTGACCTGGCGAACTTCGTACTGCCCCCTAATCAAGAAATATTTTGTCAACTTATTAGCTGAATTAAATTAATTTTTATACCTTTTCAGATAAAATAAATACTCAAAATAAATTAATTTCATAACTATACAAAATTCAAGCGGTTGCAATGATCAAATTCGATGGTGAATTTGGCCTTGGATCTTTAAATTCGAAAGCGAAGTCAGAATTTCCATATGGTATGCAATAGGTCGGTTGTATTTACATCCAACTGTCAAAAATCAAGAGAAGACTAAAAATGTCAAAAAATGTCCTCTCTTGCAAAATCGTGCTACATCTTTTTAATGGACTGACCGAGGGACATCTATCAAACAGCAATCTGACAATTTGTGAAATGTCAATAACTTCTTGTTAACAAAATAAAAGAAAATTAGTCTTTCCTGAAAATATTTAATAGTTAAAAAAGAAAAAGAAAGGATTTTCTCCCACTTTTACTATTTGAAAGATGCCCCATTTGGGTTAGTAAACGTTACCAAACACACCTAATGAAAGGAATAGATTACAACTTACCGTTTGAAAAAAAAAATCGTTTGAAAGAAGTGATTTCAAATAAAATAATTCTATTTGATGAAGTGTCACATTATACATAATTACTTTTCCAATCACTTTTCGCACAAAAAAAAAAATCGTATAAATCAGTGAAAAAATATACCTATTGAAAACTTATTTCCTTAATAATTTCTTTTTTCTTGAATTTTTTCGATGTTATGTACATATAAAGATTATTTTCCTTTTATTTGAATTAACATTTTCATTGCAATGAAATTAAATATTACGTAAGTATATATTTATTAAATGTAATAAAAATATGAATTGTTTATTGCATATTTTATTCTGGTACCAATTGAACCAAATGTAGTGAAAATACATGGCAATCGTTAATTCGATTTGTATCGTCTTTTTCTGGTCCCAATTAACGATTAATTAAATTAAATCAATGAAATTTAGACTTATGTTTTGCGTTTCGCTAAAATCACATATTTCGGTTCGGCTGAAATGTAGACTCTCCGCTGTTTACTCTAATGTTGATCAACTGGATCTAATAATAACAAAAATCATTGCAGGACATTCATATGTAGCTAGCATTGTGCTAGTAAATTTAATGTAAATCCTGTGGCATAAAACAAATAATTAAAAGTATCCCCCATGTACACTATCAAACTCGAGATATCCATCAACACGGAAACGATGACGAAGTATTTCCATCTCGTTACCTATTATTAAAAATAATAACAACTTTTCTTCCTGTTCGGCGTTGATCCTTGTTACACTATGGACAAATCCACTACAATCCTTAGTAATTATTGGTTTTATCATTGAAATGCTATCAACATCTCGAATCATAGAAACAATATTTTGGCACAATAGTACCCAGTGACTGGCCATTTTGTTTTTTGTTTTTTTCTTTTCCACCAGGTCTCATCCTAGAAGCGGCATGACGAATTTTTATTTGAGATATGCCGCACGATCATTAAGTCTGTCTGACTGCTTATCTTCTGGGTGCCAGAACATTCGGCACGGTCACAGCTTTGGCATTTCGAACAACGTGATCACAAAAATATTAATTCCTTTGGTACAGCGACATTTGTTGAAGTGTGCCATGTAATACGAGTTATCTACCAAAGACTAGAAAAGGAAACCGATTTAGTTAATCGGTAACGAATCAGTTTCCAAAATGCCTTTTAGTGAATCTTACGAAGCGGATCTCCTGCTGCGTATCGTACTTCAATCGGTTTGAAAATTAAATTCATAACAAAAAATTACATCGAACAGGCAAATCCTTTGTTATCATATAAGTAGATCTTGATTCAGATTCCACAATCTAATAAAATAATTTGAGGTAGCAACTCCTTTCACTCCCAAAAGGAGTGAACCTATTGATTCCCATCGTAAATTAATTCAGAAACGTACAATGTGAAACGCGCCCAGGGTGTGTACTAAAAACGTTCGGTTCGGTTCGCTATCGTGTTAATGTCACAATGCCAGTAACCCATTTGTCCTTGATGTCTGGACAAGAATTGCAGCATGTTCACAAGATGGTTATCGTTTGTGTAAACTAATGTCAAAACAAACCGATGGGCGAAGATAACGACGACAAGAATCAGGTACCTATACGTCGCATCGGAGGCTGATCCACTTTCGGAACGTCACTTTGTTATCCTTCGGTATAGGGATGACAAATTTGGCATTTACCATGTAACATTATACACCACAAATGAAAGCAACTGCTATTTTATTGCTTACATAAACTCAATTAACGTTTGACGCATTTTTTAAGGATTTGATTGATTGGGAGGATTCAAAGGAAAAGTAATAACATATAAAATTTGTTTAGACATTTTTTTTGGAACACATTATAACTATGAAAATAACTGATAGAACAATTCTGAAAAAAAGTATGATCTTTTGAATGTATAGGTACATACAATTTTAAAAAATTACCCAAATTGGCATAATGGATCTGATCTATGCGAGTGGTGACCTGACATCAGAAATTTGAATAGTAGGAGCCTTATAGATGAACTTGAGATGTCCAACGCAAACATGTTTTTAAATTGGGTGAGCGATTATTTAACCATCCTACCGACTTAGTTCATAGACATTTATCTACTATTTCTTAACTGAATTGGCCGCGCGAGAACTAAAGGCATCCATTACATTCAAAATTTAGTAAATATTTTGGCACTATTTTGTATCTAGATCGGTTTAAATCTAATCTAGGCCAGATCATCTAGCGTTGGTTTTATTGACTGTGCCAAGTTTGAGTGCTAGCTTGTAAGTAGCTGGTGGCATACCTACGATTATATTTTTCATATCGGGTAGAATAGGTATTGGTGTTCCTATTTTAGCGAGCTCGTCAGCTTTGCAATTCCCTGGAGTGTCTCTGTGCCCCGGCACCCAGGAAAGGTGAATGTTAAACTGTTAAGACATCTCTATAAGAGATGAACGGGAGTCGGGGGTGCTCTTAGAAGTCGATGAGACTGATTCTAGAGATTTCGAGGCCGCCTGACTATCCGAGAAAATGCTAATATCGTTAGTGGATATAACATTCCTCTTGATCCAGGACAGTGCTTCCGAAATCGCCATAATCTTCGCATGAAACACGCTACAGTGATCAGAAAGGCGAAAGGAGAGATTTAGTTTTAATCTGTCTGAGAAAATACCTCCTCCTACACCATCATTGGTTTTGGACCCATCATAATACATAGCAATGTTCAAAGTAATAGGAACTGTATTTCACCAAATGGAGGAGGGCGGTTTTTTTTAATTGTTTGTCATTTTTTTCGTTTTATTTCTTTTTAAGAATACAAAATTCATTTTATTTAATAACATTTAGATAAAAAAAAACTTTAACGAAAAGTAGAAAATATGTAATTTAGTAAAAGAGTGCTTCAAGTCATTAGTTTATTTTTTTTATAATGTTTGCACACAGCGCGGGCACATGAGGAAAAAGAATGAGAGACAGACAGACTGTTCAAAATGATCAAGTTCATAAAAATCATGAATATTATACCTACATAATATGACTATTGATTTCAAAATTCGTTAATTGTTAAATTTATGTAGCTTATTATTTGGTTGAAAATCTTTTATTATTTTTTTATAGATATACTAGCCGTAACCCGGTGCGCTTCGCTCCACCTACCTTTTCAAAATTTGCCCGCGCACATAGTTATTCGGGTATGATAGAAAGGAAGTACATAGTTGGAAGCAATCACTGCTGTTCTATTTTTCAACTTCAATTTCCATTTTTTTGTTTATCTGTCTGTCTGTCTGTATATCTATCTGTCTGTCTGTCTGTCTGCCTGTCTGTTTTTATTTCTTTTTCTGTCTGTCTGTCTGCTGTATGTCTGTCTGTCTATCTATCTGTCTAGTTGGGTTGTTTCCGAGTCTATAAAAGACAAACATACAAACATATTTATTTAATAACTTGACTCCAGCTCCAACTATCGGGTCCAGATTTTTTTACATAATTTTCTCTTTTGGCACTGAACCAACATACATATTTTTTTTTTTTTTTTTTTTTTTTTACAATGTGTTATCGCACAATTTACAGAATTTGATATACAGAGATGTGATATATAGTTATATCTTTCTACTGGAGAATTTATTTTACATTTACAAAAGAATTATTTCAATAGAAAAACATATATTGAGGAAATAACGGAAAAAAACCTCAAATTTAAGTAAAAAAAAAAAAAAAAAAATAAAATAAAATAAAAGAGGAAAAAAAAAATTACCCATATACATATATATGTACATATACATAGTAATTCAAAATTATGTAGGTATGACTAACAAATAATGAATAATATATAATATATAATAAATAATAAATAAAAAATAATAAATAATAAATACTAAATAATAAATAATTAATAATAAATAATAAATAATAAATAATAAATAATAAATAATAAATAATAAATACTAAATAATAAATAATAAATAATAAATAATAAATAATAAATAATAAATAATAAATAATAAATAATAAATAATAAATAATAAATAATAAATAATAAATAATGAATGATAACTAATAAATAATAAATAATGAATAATAACTAATAAATAATAAATAAATATATATATGTATATAAATAACAAATAAATAAATTAGGTAGCATAATAACAAATAAATAAATTAACAGATAAACATATAAGTAACAAATAAACAGAAAATATATGATATTATAGGCTTAAATCATTTATTAAGGGGTTATCAGGAATATCACATCTGATCTTAAAGGTGTCATTAAGTTTGCGTATTCTGAACGAGATCAATTCAACACCAGCTCTTGTATGCAAATCTAATGTAGAGTAATGCCAAGGGAGATCAAGCATCATTTTTAATAGTTTATTTTGCGCAATTTGTAACTTTTTAATATGACATGCTGCACAATTTCCCCAAACCTGGCAACCATACAATAGGATTGCTTGAAATATAGTTCTGTGTATTATTAATTTATTTTCATTTGATAATAATGATTTTCTGTTAATGAATGGATATAACATTTTTATGGCAATATTTATTTTGTTGAGTGTTTGTCTATTATGTTCTTGGAATGTTAATCTTGAGTCAAGATGTATACCCAAGTATTTTACCGAAGGCTTCCACGTTATTGCATGACCGTTGATTACTAACTGGTTAGCCGGCAGAAAACAAGTTTTTCTTTTTCGAGAAAAAAAGATGGCTTGGATTTTGTCGGCATTTAGCTTTATTTTCCATTTGAAGTAGTAACTCTGCAGTATTTCAAGCGCATTTTTTAAATTCGTCTCAATATTTAGACCGAACTCATGCGATGAAAATATTGCTGTGTCATCGGCATATATTGCTGTTTCGCATTGTGGTAAATTCGGAATATCAGATGTGTATAAATTGTACAGAACTGGTCCAAGAACAGAACCTTGGGGTACTCCCGCAAGAAAATTAATTTTATCGGATACACTCCCATTAACATGTACCTTAAAACAACGATTTGCTAAAAAGCTTTGGACAATTTTGCAGAGGAAGGGCGGGAAATGGAGATTCAACATACATATGTATACTTTGAATATGAGCTTTTTTGGTCCATAAATATAGAAGTTAGTAATAACTTGACTTCAGCGCCACCTATCGGGTCCAGATTTTATAATTTTCTCTTTTGTAACTGAGCCAACATATATTGTGAATATGAGCATTTTTGGTCCATAAATATAGAAGTTGTTAATAACTTGACTCCAGCGTCATCCAGCGGAATGAAATATATTTTACGACCCATTCTCATACAAACCAAATATAAACAAAAAATTTCATAAAAACGGTCGAGCCGTTTCGGAGAAGTACGACCACAAACACCAGAGTTTTATATATTAGAAATTAGATAGTTTAACTGCTGAATCTAAAGGTAGTCTGGGGTAGATACATAATCACTTCTCGCCTTGACAACTTTGTGGTCCATGTACTAGCATCTGCCAAAACTCTCTAAACCCTTTTCCACGCCACAAGAAAAAACTAATAACATTCCAAGACAGAATGTGCTCTTGTAATTAAATTTAAAATTACTTGCGGTTTTCCCTTTCATCTCCTCTTCAATCCTAATTCCGGATGTAAGCCAAATTATCTATCATTTTCCCTTTTGCGGAAACAAATTCTAGCCATGCAGGTACTTTAATCTGGGTCAAAAGAAGGTGTTAAAATTATATGGCGCTAGCGTCGTCATGCCTCGGAGTTTGACTAATGAGATTACAAATGTTTGCTAAAAATTGTCTTCGGTTGGTTGTTAATCACCGTTATTAGAGTTTCAGCATTTCAATCTCGAACTCGTGGGAATGTTCTTCTCTATTTCATAATTCTGACACAATGTGCATGTATTGAAAGATTTCATGTTCCAGCTTTTCTCAGGTAGAAACAATAATCTTCCTCTAATTTGGACACGACAACGCGGCTGGCCGTCGCGGCGGCTCGGCGGCGTAAACTAATCTGTTATACAAGCCAAAACATTGCAAAGTTTACAGATTTATTCCAGGAGGTCTCTAACGTCCAATTGAGTTTAATAATCGAAGTGGTGCACCTCAGAATACGATCTCATCTAACAGTTAACCGTCTTTTGTTGGTTGGTCAACTCCTGGCCGGGGGTGAAGGGCAACAAATTGAATTTTTTCGAAGAATCATCGCACAAGTGAGTGGTTCCAAACGGGAGGGCAAGTGTCTGGGCTGCAGTCGATTCCTTTTGAGTAGCCCAGGAGAAGGTATCCCTTTTGTATGTCGCCAAATATGATGGACTTTTACGAGGTGGTCCATTTTGCACACACTTAAAGGGGGATGGACACCAATGCTGAGCTTCTTATGTTACCTGGTGTGGTCATTCACTTTCGTGTAATGGTTAGGCCCTTGCAAAATCGTACTAATAAACGGTTGCAAAGAATTCATTGTATTTTTTTTATTCATCGCATGAGATGTCAATTTTTTTTTTTTTGTAGATTGCGCTTCTTTTTTTGCGGTTGGACGCAAAATATGTGTGTATTGTCTTAAGTGGCATGATCATTTTTAATTGAGAGTTAAAGTGGTCGTTCACCGTAATTAGCATGGTGTCGCGTTACATTTTTGCGAACTTCTCTGTGGGAAATTAATATACTCGTATATGTTCAAGCAAACGGCAGGCGTAGGAGTTTTTTAGATGTAAGGTTTTTTACTTTTTAGATACTTTTTTGAAACGTGCACGTAAAGATGTTGACATGGAGATTGCAGTCTAGTCTTTCGGATCTCAGACTCAATGACGGGTCCATTGAAGTTCAAGTTCTGGGTGGGAATCGAACCCACCACTTCTGCGTGGTAACCCAGTGATATATTAGGTAGATCATCGCGGTAGATATGTACAGTTGTGTTCAAAATAAGAGGAGAACTATATAACTATAACTATATATCTATAACTATAAGAGGAGAACTATAATATATAACGAAGTAAGAAAACAAACAACTTCGTTGTTTAAATAGTTTTACTTTAAAAAGTGATCATAGTGGGACGAGGAAAGCATACAAATCAGGATCAGTTCTGAAAATCAGAACATGAATCTACAGATGCAACTCCATATTTCCAAAAGTATTTTCTTAAAAGAATCCGGAGAAAAATAAAAGTTTTTCCTCCCAATTCAGATTTTCAGAGACCTTTTCGTAAAACAATTAGGTAAAGAGAGCCGGTTTTCCGATAGCGATAACTGTCAAACTAGTTATTATTTTTTTAAGTCTCAGTTAAGCTAAACTTGTGAAGTGATATCAGTATGGCCGCATCATCCTTGGCCCTTTCGTCGAACATTTTTTAACCTTTCGTTTACGCTTTTCAGAAAATAATGAATTTATCGACAGTTCGTTTACAAGATTTTTCGCTGAATCAGTATAATACACAGCTCTATTTGATTCTTTCTGAAATTATTCAAAAAATCTACAATGCAAGTGTTTATGAGGCCTGTTCTCATACCTCTGTCTAAAACTGTTAAAACTACGGAATTCTACCAAAATCAGTCAAATCTAGTTCCCGTACGAACATTTTTCGTAGTTTGTCACAAAAAAGAGACCTAACAAGAGAGTAAGAAATCTCCACATGCTGCAAATTTTAGCACAAAAAAATTATTTTTTTCCATTTAAGTTGTTAAATGTGTTCCAGTACTTTTTCACACTTTTACCTCTATCTGAAAAAAATTTCCGCGCGCGCTCCTAGAAATTTGAGAATCTGTGAATTTTGGGGCAGAAATTACGGGAGGACACCCACGCCCCTTTAATTAAGTGTTCGGTACAAATTGTAGGTATGTGTTAAGTAAGTGGCTCCATCTATCCTATCGTAATCAAGTTCAAGTTTTTTTATGTGACTTAGCCGAGGCATAGTGTTTTAATTTGGTGTGCTTGGGGCTCTGTAAAGTACGCCCCCTGACGGTTGTGCCCCTGGCAGCCGACCGCCTTACCAGCCCCTAGCTACGACGCTGACTGTACCGCACTGGTGGGCACTGTGAAAAACTGTTTAGGTGTTTGCGGCGGGATTCTAACCCAAGACCCCTGGCTCAGTAGTCCGACGCACTAACCACTTGCGCTACGATGTCCACAACTCCATTTTTCTACCTGTTTAAATCTAACTCACTTGGAATGACGAAGCGCGTTCCAAATAGTAGTAGTTAGCGATTGCATTCGTTAAAAAAAATGGTTCTTTGCATCAAAAGCCGTAAGTGCACTCACTCATAGGTCCCTTTTAATTCGACTCATTCCCCAAACATCGCATCGTTACGAAAATTACCTCAAGTTTCCAAAGTTAAAATGGTATTGCACTTTGCAGCAAAGACGAACTGTGATGTGAAAATTGCCACAGGTTAATGCGCGCTGATTCGTGAATACCAATGGAAGTGTGCGCGCAACTGCAATTCGGCCAATTTATGTTCGTTGGTTCTGGTCCTTTGGGTAATTTTATACGACTTGGTGATTTGCCCTAGCTGCACAAACAAGTAAGTGCAATCAGTGTTCTCTGTTCCATTGTGGCGGTGGACGAACGCGGCTTATTTAAATAATCTTCGACTTCCTTTTCAGATGTGCCTCAACGAAATGCGCAACGAAGACGATATGGTTTCAGATTGGTGACTGACACTCTGCATACCGCCACCAAAATTTATGTTGAAACCTATAATTTGGCGATGCCAAGCTGGGTCTGCCTTAAGTGAGGTTTCTCTTTAGTGGACTCGTGTACCAGTTGATTCGTGTAATTTGGGAACCGATCCTATTTATTTGCGACTTCAATGAATGTTATTTGTGTTGGTTTTGCGAGTTAATGCTAATAAATCGGTTAGTTAAGTCACGACTGTCGTTTACCTTTCAAATTATTTGTCCATGATCCCTTTTTAATTATTATGAAAGAGTAATAGAAACAGATATCATTTAAATAATGTCATGAAATCCCAATGGATCAGTGACCGGCCGCAATTATCGGCTCCAATGTTCGTTTTAACGAAAGGATTATCTCAACGGAATGAGGAGAACTGAAAATATTTTCTTCCTTTCCTTTGAATTGATTAAAATATTTCTACCTTTCGTGGGTATTCACTCTCGTATCAATTACTTGGATTCCATGGATTTTGATACTCGGTTCCTTCTTGGAAAGAACAAGTGTTACTAGATGGACAACAACAATTTGTAGGGATATTTTTGCCAGCTACTGAAACTTGTTGACAATCTGAGAAAGTAGACAGAAATAAATTGGTAACAAAAAAAGGAACAATAGATACGAGTAGATGCTCATAGATAGAGATGTTATTTCATCTCCGCTATCAACGAAGGATGTCATTTTCCCAGCAGGATATCAGTATACTCATATGTGCATGTGCAGGCATTATTTCTTATATCCCTTTTCTGTTTAATGAGCGATCGTGTTAAGGAGATAATTTTTCACTTGTACTTTTTCTTCCTTAAACTAACTACGAGTAGATGCAGATAAAGAAATTTCGCCAATAGGGAATTGGAATTTAATACTGAGAACACATGTGCCTACATCCACATAGGTTTCTGTTTTTCTTTTTGTTGTCCTTGTCGGTTTGCGGAATACACATACATATTAGATCAAAAGATTAATTTTGTTTCCTTTTTTCTGTCATTGAACCTACAAGGGGCTACAACAATCGCTAAGTACGTTCTCGCGCTAACAAGAATTGACTGCAATCTATTACTTGGCATTGTTACAGGGCATGGCCTAATCGGATAGTCCCGTGTCGGCCATATGTAGACACTGAACTCGAGCAAGCTACTGTGCGCTTTTCCTGCACTGGCAATGTGAGGCACGGAATATTGGGAGAATTCTATTTCAATTTCACTTTCTCATTAAATTTGCTGAGCTGAACAATTCATCTTGTTCGAATAAAGAAATGACGTTAGTCTTAATAAACCACCAAATGTTAGCGTCACAACATGACATTTGTGAAGGGTACAAACCGTCCGGTAAAAAACCGTCTTGGCAACGCTGCATGCTCCGCAGAAAACAGTGTTTTTCGATTGGTATGCAAGACAGTCGTGAAGACGTCGACGATGACGACCGTTCTGTCAGACAATCGATATTAATAAAACTGAGAAAAATGTCAAAGATTTGCTACTCGTAAACTGCGAATAGACCATGAAAGTGTCAGCAGAGATGACCAACATCTCGGTTGGATTCGTTCACAGAATCTTAACCAATCGATTGGGCTTGGTTGAGACTTGTCAAAGCTAGTGCCGAAATACTGGTGGTGACATTGCAAAGGACATACATACTATCTAAAGGCTGATTCTGACCAAACATTTATCAAACATATTTTGCCGCTATTTTCGTAAAGGCCCTATCTACAATATTTTCGATTTCGAGTTTAATGCATATTTGGAGTTAAGGCATTGCCTCCGGCTCCGAATGTTCTTTTCTAACTATTTCAAAAAATAAAGCACACAGCAAGTAACGAAAGCATTTTTTTCTTGTTTTTTTTTTTATATTTTATCTTCAGGTTGCGGAAGTAAATTCAAAATTTTCCTCTACGTCTCGAAAAATGTGAAAATGTAATTAGGGCCTTTACAAAAATAGCGGCATAGTGACGAGACTATTTTGATGATTACGACACGCAAACGGTTCACTGTTTTCAGGCATTGTAATGGTATTGTGCATCATGAATTTCTTCTGAAAGCCAGACTGCGAATAAGGAGTATTATTTGGGGGTTATGAGACGTTCGTAATTAGCAATATTGGAAAGACAATTCGTGAATTTTGCACCACCATAACGAACCATCTCACAATGCATTGATTTATCCGTGCATTTCTTGTTAAAAACACCACAAATACTATCCAACAGCCACCAAATTCACCTAATCTTGTACCGTGTAACTTTTCCTGTTCAGCTGAATCAAAACATCGCTTCGGGGAGCGCGTTTTAATAGCCAAGGTAGACAATGGCAAAATCGGTGAGCGGAAGACCAAAACGATTTTTCGACTGCTGGATCAAACGCTGGCTTAAGTGCGGTGCAGTCAATGGTGATTACTTTAAAGATAAGCTCAGCCGAATTTACAACCATCAGTCATATCATAACCAAAACCATGATTAACAAGTGTGATCAAGAACTCTGGCTTAGCGGTGGTATGTAAAACGCCTTCATTCAAAAGATAGGACATCTTTTTGGGTGACAGTATCCAGTATCCTATGTCACAGTTTCACAATTTTAAAAAAGGTCATAATATGTTAATTATGATGCTCCTGTAGCAGTCGTCGTTCATGGTAATTGTCGCTGAACTAAAGACGATTTTTTGTCGAAAACTCGGTATCGACTGCCTCCTCTTCCACTACCAAAATCTGCGTATATTTCGCCCTTAGCGATAAACTAACGATCTGTCAAATATGATGTGCGAAAAGTCTGACAGTTTAAAAAATGTCAACTTATTGCCCTTTTCAATATAACCAACAAGAACCACAGGATCGCAAGTGGATTGTTCTGCGTATTTCTATTTCATACTTGACCATAACCCCCGTTTTAACCAAACATTTAAAACTGTTAACAAGTAAAATACCGTTCGTACAAACACACATACATATGTGGGTCAAAACTGCAATATAGGACACATTTGTCTTTGGGGCGTGCTTAACTCTGATAATTTGTTAATTACACATCACATTGCACTTATAATATGTACGTACTCGCACGTCTACCTACCCGATCGCCTGCGTACGAAGAAGCGAATCGACAGCGCACGTGCTGTCAATTTAAGAGGAGGCAACAGGCAAATCTCGTCAACCTGCCCTGTTTGCAAATTGCGTGCCTGTCGATTGACAGGACAGACAATCGGCAACATGCCAAACTCGATTTCTTCCTTTTTTTTCTTACAGGATTATCTCTTAACGACTTGCGTCAAATTCTTGCCAACAAACAATGTGTACGGTGTGAATAATCCTGTATGGCTGTGGTATTACTTTCTCACTGTCTTGTTAGAAAGGCGGGTGAAAGTTATGACTTTTGAATTAAATGCCAACCGTCATTCATTGGGTGGCAGATTTGGAAAAGTGAAGACAGGGCACACATGATTTGATTTAATTGGTAACATTTCACCATGTCTACAACCATTCAGCCAGAGACTCAAAGGACGTCGAGAGTACGTGAGATTGGACTGGCAACTGCAAATAAAAGAATCATAATGGCAGGTACAATAGATAATCTCATATGCGGATTTCAATGGGAATGAAATGATATGTTATAGCATGTGTCAATATTGATATAAGTTCCGCTGGGTAGGTATTCTTCTGGAACTGTTATTTTTTCTCCTTTTTTATTTTTACAAACAATGCCCTCTTTTGTAAACAATGTAGATATCTGGTATCCACATCCAGCTTCCAGTATTCATGTCCCTGTTCGCAAATGCGCGAGAAGGAAGGATATTTAACCACACTCGCTATCGCTAGCTAGCCCATTGAAATTTTAATATCCCATCAATGAAGTCTCGGTACTTTCGAACCCTCTTCGCTGTTTAAATACGAAACTCTTATAAATTCAATTAATGACGCAATGAATACTTGAATTCGATTGAGAGTGGGGGTGAGCGTGGGGATGGGATGCATTCGTATTAAAGCGATACGAATAATACTTGAATCAGAAAAAGGGAATAATATTAATCAGCTTGAGTCTAGCGGTTAGGAGTTAAAAGGCAACAACTTAACGCAGTGTGCGAAACTATCCTCGTGTTTTCTAAAGGAATGTTTATTGTTTAAATCATGTGTACATAAACTCGTAGTCAACAAGCGAAAGGGGTTAACAAAGGTTTTTCATTGATATCTGCTTGTGTGGAAAACATACTTTTTCACTGTTTTCTTATTGCTAAATATTAAACTTAGATGAAATTTTAAAGTTGACTTAACAAAGTGGGCAAAAGCGAAATTTGTCCGTTTATTTGCAGACTACGAGATCTGAGAGAAACTTTTTTTTTGCCATGCAAAGTCGACTTGCTTCAACTTCGTTCGTAGTCATTATTACAGGCAGTCAAAGTCGATTATACTAAGCGAATTCTACAGAACTATAGCCATGGCCTTCCTGAGGCCTTCTTTAAAGCACGCTTTCGATTGCTCTTTCATGTTTGGTCTTACTTAGTTGGCGCTACAGCTCGATGTGAACCTGGGCCTGCTTCTCGCAACCATTTGTGTGTGCGTGTTATATTTTTGCACGAATGGAAGGGACCTACAGTTTTTTGCCGACTCCGAATGGCGAGTTGAGAAGCTCAATCGTGACAAATGATACTCTTTGATGCTTGTCAGACATTCGAAAGAGGTGGGCACTGTGAAAAAACTTTTAGGTGTTTGCGGCGGGACTCGAACCCAAGACCGCTGGCTCAGTAGTCCGACGCACTAACCACTTGTTTCATGTTTGGTCAATGTATTAAAATATTCTTTGAGTTCTTTAAATTATTATCGACAAAACAGTTATGAAGTTGGAAGCCGAGTACTCGTATTTAAGACGGTCTCCATTTCGGAGTTAATGTGATTTTCAAGACTCTGGTGGTGTGAAAGAGCGTGCTTTCTAACCACTTCTGAAACCATGTCTATTTGTCACGTCACTATGCAAGTCGCTATTTTTTATGTGCCAATGGGCATTGATTATTCCACGAAGGACTTTGTTTTGGCCCCATAATTGGATACCATACGGCTATACAGGATTCAGTTCTTGCCTATATAGCATTATTTTGTTCTGGATAGATAGGTCTGAGCTTCTTCCCCTTAACCAGTAGATTTGTCTAAATTTTAAGTAAAGTTCTTCTCTTTTCTTTTTGATGTGCTCTTCGTGTCCAAAGTCATTCCTAGGTATTTGGACGTATTGGCGCAAGGTACAGCTGGATTGTTAATGAATATTGGAACATTGTTAAACCTTTTATTTGTAAAGTTTATATGAGTTGATTTTGACTTATTGAGTTTGATACGCCATTGCTGCGTCCAAAGTCTAACTTTGTTGACTGCATTTTGCAAAAATTCTGTGACCTAAATAATGCATTTGTCAGGCGCCAATATTGCAGTGTCATCTGCAAACGTAGCCATGAAAGCATTGTCATCTACCGGAATATCTCTGGTGTATAACAGATACAATGTATGTAGGTCCAAAGACACTTCCTTGCGAAACACCGGTTTCGATTTTCTTCAGTTCCGAATATTCGTACTCTAAAGAGTCGATCTGAAATCTATGATTTCAGTATTTCGTATTACCTACTGTCTACGTAAATCCCTATGCAATTTGTACTCAAGTCCCTCACGCCAAATCTTGTCAAAGGCTTGAGCAATATCTAAAAATAGAGCCGAACACACTTGTTTTCCTTCCAGTGCCTCTTCCACTATATCTGAAATCTGAACTAATGATTTGGAATAAGTCTTCTTTCTTCTTAGCCTCTTCAGAAGCAATTTTTCGAAAACTTTTGCCTTAATTGGTGTAAGCGAAATTGGCCTGTAAGATGCTTACCTTGATTGGATATAACAATAGCTTCTGCTATTTTCCAATGATGTGGTATACATATCGGAGCTAAAGGCGGAGTTTTTTAAAGGCTATTTATAACATTTCTTTCAAAACCTGAGCAGTTATTAAATCGTACCCTGGTGTTTTTTTTTTTTTGTTAGATAACTTATACTGACATATGCTTCTTACTTCTTTAGTGTGATGACGCTCTGAAAGTGAACTTTCCTCAAACAGATCCGGACAGATAATAAATCCTGGCTACTCCTCACTGGTATCCGAACGTCAATTTTTTATTAACTCTATTCACCTGTGGAACACTTTGCCACGTCAATTAAGAAGAATAGAAAATCCAGCACGATTTAACATACTTATTCCCGTTATATATGTATAGCTTTCTTCATGTATTTATATCTACTTTAGCTTATCAATATTTTAAAAGATATTGTATCTTACATTGTATAAGCATTCAATGAATAAAATACTAAAATACTAAATACTTAACGTTTTCTGCAATTGCACTTGATGGTAATGGCTTCGAAAGATGTCCTGCAAAGAGGTCAGCCTTCAGTTTCGGGTCTGCGATCCATTTTCCATCTGGTGCTTTTAAGGGCGGGTCTTGTAAGTATGGTCGTTTCAGGCGACTGGCTGCTTTCCATAAGGAGTATTCGGTTGGCGCGTCCGTCGTTAGGCTTTTCAAGAATCTACTCAGTAAATCATTTTTGGATTCAAAGATTCGTTTTTTAAGTTCGTGGTTAAGACGGTTAAACACTGCTTTATCGTCAGGGAACCTCGTAAAAATGTAACCTTTTAGTAAATAAAATGTCTACTGTCGTGGATGAATGGCTATGAAATGGCATCGCAGTATGGCCGCGAAAACACAAACAATGTGTCAGGTGACATTTTTCGGGTTTTTATTAAGTCAAACTTCGACTTCTTCGCCATCCAAGCCAAGCTGAGCTCCAATTACACTTTGATTTATTTGTTTATTCAAAAAAATGCATAACGGATTTAGAAAAACTAAACAATAAACAGAAACAAACAAAAATGATAATTTAACCAATTTTTAATTAAAGCCTTTAGATTAGGAGGGTAATACGTTTCGATTAATTCAACCCCAATCGATAAATAACGTACCATAAAGAAAATTGTTAATCCACCAAATACCGAAAGGATCGTCCAGCACGCCTACGCATTCTTTGTCATTCCGGTGTTAACCGACATGACGCGACGACCGGCGCAAGCCGATCACTCCGTGTCCACCCCGAAGATTGATAGTCCATAATTACAAAGGGGATTCGAAACTTCAGGTGAGCTATCATCTAACATCTTCATTCTTTTAACCCAGTGTTCATGTACCGAGTCACTTTCTCCACTCGCTGTCCTTTTGATTAATCACACATGAAGGGTTGCTCTACATAAAATCAGGTATTCCTAGGAAATCAAAAAGGACACGGGAAAAACAAAGACGAATATGATTTGACCTAATTACACACAGAGACAGATGAAGTCAACGTATTAATTTGATAAACAAACAACTTGTGTAACGGATTTAAAGTCATACGACTATCTACTCGTATCTGAAAGGTGCACTAGCAATAAATGTCCTTTCGATTTTTTGCACTTCGGATCCTTTGTGTCGATTCTTTGTCTTATCTACTGATTCGATTCGATTCGATACGTACAAGAGCGGGCGGTTGTTTTTCAAGTGTGACGGTGTGCGGTGCAATTTGTTATCGAATTTCGGTCGCACAATTTATAAGATTACCACAGTGGTAGTGGAAAATCGCAAACGGTATTCGGGGTCTTCTGGTGTGTGCCCTCTCACAAGCCGGGGTCACCAGGAGTGTAAAATGTCATCGTAAATATGGAACGTACGACGACGACGGTTCAAGATATCACATCAGATGAGCATCGAACGCACACATTTCTCTTTGGTTTGAATTAAAATATATTTGCATTTGAAACCACCGACAGGATACTTGGGCATGTGCCACCGGGGCAGGTGCAGTTGCGTGCAGACTACTATTTGGAAGGGAAACTTGCGCCAGGAAGGACGACACAAATAATTCGTATTCAATTCAGAATTTGCTTCTTCTGGTAGCAGGTATAACTGGTGGTCGACATTGCAGAATGGTTGACATCCACAACAAATTGTTTGGGTTTGTCACTTGCAGGACCTTTTTTTAGCAGAGGTTCGTTGTATCGTATGCGTATCGCTTAACGAGCAATAAATTGTTATCAAAGGTTTGTAATATCTTTTGGTTTGTTTTGTGTTTTGTTTGAGGAACTACGGAGTATGTACGAGTTTACTCATAGGGGAGTCCGAATCCGAAGCAATGTTTGAGAGAGTTGTGGCTTTGGAAGCAATGTTCATTGACACTAGAATTTTAAAAGATGTAATCTATAAATTGGGGTACTCCACGTTGGTTAGGACAATGAAATGAAGGACGTAAACTTAAGTAAGGGGCGATGGCGATACAATTGATGGGAACGATCTTTTCTATAAGCTGAATAATAAAGTAGTGTCAACGAAATGGCTTATGGGTTCTGTATAAAAAAAAATGTAATCACAGCATAAGATAGAAACAAAATAGCCAACTCGTTTGATTCGGGCAGTGGAGTAAAGCAGGGCTGTGCCACTCTTATTCTTAATATTTTTGACACAGCAGCAAATTCCAAGATTTTAAAACTGTTCTGATGGCCATCATTTGGTACGCTTCTTGAGTTGTGGGTTGCTCTAAGTATAGGGAAGTAGACCGAAAAAAAAAATGCAGAAACAATCAACGGCAACTCTAATTCTGTTTATGTAGTTATTCATGTAGGGGGAGTTGGGGCACATTGACACAATTTTCGTTGGGACTCAAAAAACAGGCAGCATATTGACAATAATAGCAAAGTAAAATATTTGATGTGTTCAGTGTCTTTCTTACTAGCTTATATCAGACGAATTTACTCTTAGATTCATTCACAAAAAAATATTAGGACCTATTCATTAAGAAATGGAATATTGTATCAAACTGTCCCACTCACGGGGTACATTGATACATGTCAGGGTATAATCAGTATTCATTGAAAAACCTCAATTAATAAAGCAAGTTTTTATTATTTTTATAACATAAACATGTTAATACAACCAGTATTTAAGTATTTGGTAATTCATGTGAACTGAGGTTTAAATTAGTTTTAATTTGAAATAAATGCTTTCGCTTTTTAGATAAATCACACAAATAAAAGAACTGAAAACAAGGAACTTAGAATATAAAGTATAAAATAAGCAGTCTTCTGATTATCATAATCAGTTTAGTGCCTTTCTTGACTATATGATTTTGTAACTTCAGGAAGATACGTGAAAATCATTGCATCCACTCTCTTCTTTTATTAATATAATTTTCCAAACAAATTGGTTAAAAGGTCGCTTCTTTTTTGAGTTGATTACCTTTATTATAAGATAACATAATCCCATTCATGGAGATCACTGGCTACAGGTGTAGTATTTAGTAGAATGGGGCACATTGATACGATCAAACTACTCCGAGGCTATGTGTATCAATGTGCCCCAACTGACTACAGAAAATAAAAATTAGATGCAAACCAAACGTTTAATAATAAAATTTTTCATAAATATCAAATTATGAAGGACATATACTCAACAAATAACAACAACAAATAAGCTAAAAAAAAAGCAATGACTGAACAACAGGGATGTCAGTCAGATATGTGTTTGCGTTGATAGACATGTTGCGTTGTGTGCGTGGTTGAGTGGCCTCCTGCATTTGGTTTTCAAATAATGTCGACTGTACCTATGTGCCCCATGTATCAATGTACCCCATCTCCCCCTACTGTGATAGCTTTTTATGCAGACGCCGAACAGCCCCAACAAAGACAATTGTAACACACAAGTTTGTACAAACATATTTTATTTCTCCAACGATCGCACGCGTCGATTTGTATGAATTAAAAGGCGTCCAACAAGAGCAATGCTTAATCCTTTTTTCTGTAGGGGGTAAATGCTCATCAATAAAAAAAAAAAGCAATCGCCGAAAGACTTATTTGAAGCAATTTGCCAGAGATTAGACCCACCGCATTACTGCCATATCAATTCGTTTTTTTCTCGTTTGTTGACATGCGATGTAGCAAACCACCTACGAACACATTATGTGCCAAATGGTATAGAGCCAAAACAAACACCTTGCGTTAATTAATTAACACTTCGGTAGATAGGATGGCCACCCGCAGTTCTGGCTAAGTGCGTTATGGTCTTTAACACGCAAAAAAAGTAAAATTTTTTGTAAGTGTGTGACGTTATGGCTCATGCTGCAGAACCGGAAGACCCTTCTTCTTGTTTGACTTCCGATTTTTGTCGCATAAAAACTTGTTTGTGATGTTTTTTTTTTAATACTCAATGAACTAAATTCGGGTAACAGGTGCTTGGCAGATGAAGAAACCATATAACAAAGTGTTTTAAATAGAAAAAAAAACAAGCTGAATGCGAAGGTATGTCACTTTCCTCTTCGTCTTCGCAGCTTAATCGGATATTGTTGGACCCAATTTGTCTTTTGCTAGTCATATGACCTATTCCGGTGATTAAACGTATAGAGATAGACTCTATATCAAGTATAGAGTATTTCTGTTAGTATTTCACCGACTTTGTCCTGTTACTGTTAGGTTCAAGTTTCTGCTTCTTGCATGCCACAAGGCGTATGAAATCCCTGTTGAATTTGAACTCTGAATGAATTCATATGGAATGCAGCAGTGATTCAAAACAAATAATTTCACGGAAGCTTTATCCGTTTTATTTTTGAAAACATTTAGCTAAGTTACAAACCATAATAAAATAATCTTATAGCGAGTAAAACTACATCACCGATATGAGTGGTTTATATATATGCTAAATTTAGCCGGTACTTTCATTCGTATTATATTTGTTCTTGCCGCTTTAAAACCGTAGAGCTAGTGGCGTTTTGGAACATATGAGTAAAACTACATCACCGACTAGTGGTTAATATCTGTGCTAAATTTAGCCGGTACTTTGCGAATTTTCTGGATGAAATATTATTTCTTCTTACCGCTTCGAAATCGTAGAGGTAGTGGCGTTTTGGAACATATTATCCTTCATCAAATACATGAGAATCGCATTTCACTCTGTTCATAATAATTAATGATGGACGCAATATGTGTTTCAACTGACCCTCTAAGCGAACGTTCGATTGACGTAATTCAATATATAAAATAGAATCGAATTACGTAACTTGAAAAAAATCTATAACAGCTAACAAACAGACCACACGTTTATGTGTTAAGCCGGGTATCCACAGGCCTGCAAGATTGCGCAAATTCATATTTACGCACGCATGCCGGCGTGTGTTTGTGCAAGCATGCCTGTGTGATTTCAAAAAAAATTGAAATCCGCTGGCATGCATGCGCAAACACAATCTTGCGCATGCATGCCCGCCTGTGGATAGCAATGATTGCGCAAATTCTATTGCTTACGTCATTTGTTTCGGTACGAATTTAGTGACGTGTATGAAAGTTTGCCCGAATTGTGGTGGGATAAGGGTGAGTCATATGAGGAACGCGCATGCATGCATGCTAGTGGATAGCAAAATAAATTTGCGCAAACCGAAAATTTGCGCATTCTTGCATGCCTGTGGATACCCACCTTTAAACGTTTACACGTTAAACTTTTAAAACAGCGAGTTGGAATTAGGTTCGTAATCATTCACAAGATGAAGTTTGCTTTTGGGTAACTACCTTCGCTGAACGTATGTCAAAAATAAACGTCGACGTCGACGTCCACATCCACTTTTATCTCTTTCGAATAAATTTTTTGGTGTTAAATCACGTTGCGTTTGAAGCAGTTGGAATTTGTTCTCATATAAAATGCCGACAATTGGTGTGAAACGTGATTTGCTCTTCAATGCACTTGGAAAAAAGTACAGTAAGTCAATAAACCCTTCCATATTGAATAATAAATAAAAGTTAAATCCGAATTTTAGCGGATGACGAATTCCAGCAACTTTGCTTCGCATTTGGTCTTGAGTTGGACGAAGTGGTAAGGCAGTCTAAAGACATTCGAGTGCATTTTTCCGATTTATAGACTACTTGGTTTATAGACGACTGAAAAGCAAATGATAACAAAAGAACAAGGGGATGTAGCAGCGGCACAAGATGCATCCGAAGAGATAATCTACCGGATTGACATTCCAGCTAATCGTTATGATTTACTATGCATGGAGGGACTAGTATCTGGATTACTGGTTTTCCAGGGAAAGTAAGCAGATTTAAAACTTAAATTAAAAAAAGGTTTTGATTAGAGTTTTCATTTGTTAGAATAAAACCACCACAGTTTAGGTTAGCGGAACCATCAGGCGGAGTAGAAGCTCGTCAAAAATTGAAAATCCTTACAGAAACCGCATCCATTCGTCCATTTGCGGTTGCCGCTGTTCTAAGGAATGTTACCTTTAACCCGGAATCATACAATTCATTCATCGATCTACAAGTAAGTTGATAATACGTTCATTGATATACCTACACATGTATTAATGAACGTACCTATGCCCATTGTGCTATGTATATGCTGGACTCTTGGTGGTCCATTGTCATATTACTTACTACATTTTGCATGGAATGTTTCCCATTGTAGGACAAATTGCATCACAACATTTGCCGAAAGCGTGCACTAGTTGCCATCGGGACCCATGATCTCGATACAATCCAGGGCCCATTCACATACGAAGCACGTGAACCGAAAAATATTAAATTTATTCCGCTTAATCAAACCAAAGAAATGAATGGAATCGAATTGATGGAATTCTATGCAAACCACGCTCAGCTAAAGCAGTATCTTCCCATAATCAAAGACTCACCCGTGTACCCTGTTATTTATGATGCCAATGGTGTTGTACTTTCTCTACCTCCAATAATCAACGGTGACCATTCGAAAATTACCCTAAACACTAAAAATGTCTTCATCGAGTGCACCGCTACGGATCTCACAAAGGCGAAAGTAGTGCTGGACACAATCGTCTGCATGTTTTCCGCCCACTGTGCCGAGAAATTTACCATTGAGCCGTGTAATGTTGTCTCGCCAGATGGTACTGTATCCACCTACCCTGAGATTACATATCGCGTTGAAAAGATATCGGCTGCAAGAGCAAATGCAGCTGTCGGGATTGCAGAAGAACCATCGAAAATGCCAGATATGTTGACCAAAATGTGCTTAGAAACTGAACTGGAAGGTGGCGATGATCTTGAGGTTAGGATCCCACCGACTCGCCATGATGTTATTCACGCGTGTGATGTTTATGAGGACATTGCTATCGCCTATGGTTACAACAATATAAAGAAGTCGCTTCCTTCATTCATGCACATCGCCAAGCAGTTTCCATTGAACAAATTGACGGAACAATTGCGTGAGCAAGTCGCTCAGGCCGGCTTCACTGAAGCACTAACATTCACACTATGCTCTCGGGATGACATAGGGTCCAAGTTAAACAAACTAATTGAAAATTTGCCAGCTGTTCATATTTCCAATCCGAAAACTCAGGAGTTTCAAGTTGTGAGAACTTCTTTACTGCCCGGTCTGCTGAAGACGCTTGTGGCTAATCGAAAAATGCCACTGCCTCTGAAATTATTCGAAGTAAGCGATGTCGTTCTAGCTGACGATGAAACAGGTGACTTCCTCCCAATCGCGGACTGGTAACAAAGTATATTTCTAATTTCTTGTTGCAGAAGTCGGCGCAAGGAACGAACGTAGACTATGTGCACTGAATTGCAGTAAATCAGCTGGGTTCGAGGTTGTTCATGGTTTACTGGACCGCGTTATGCAGTTACTGGAAGTGCCATGGAAATCAACAAATGGATATTGCTTGCAGGCAACTGAAGGTACTTGAAAAAAAGCAAATTACACAAATTGCCGTTATGGGTATGTTTAATGAATTTCTGTTACAGATCCTAGCTATTTCCCTGGAAGGTGTGCGAATGTCATGTATAAAAACAATGCCATTGGAAAGATTGGAGTCTTACATCCGACTGTTCTTCAAGGATTTGAGTTAACCACTCCCTGCTCCGTAGTAGAAATAAATATCGAACCTTTTGTTTGAATTTGAAACTCAATAGTGTATTTTTAACTTCCCAATTTAATTATTGAAATTCTTGATGGCTCTAAAATAAAAACTCCTATTAACGAACTTTAAAGTGAAAAACACGAATGCAATATTAAGAATTCAAAACAAAATTTAATAAGTTGTTTTTTAAATAAAATAATGAAACCTTGCCAAAAGGCTGTATTGGGCATAAACGGATAAAAACTATTAAAATATTTTTTACAGAAGCGTGCCTAGAGGCACTCTTGGGCACTAGAGGGTTAAATAAACAAAGCTAAAATAAATGTTGAAATAAATTGTGATTTTTCAGCTTTCGGAAACGTTTTTCTTTATGTATATAATATTTCTATATCTTATGCAGAAATCAAAAAGCAACAAAATGAGTCAACGTGCAAAAATTTCAAGATGCTTATCAACATAACATTTTAAAATTCAAATAACAATGCGATGGTAATCCTACACTGGAACAGTACAAATAAAATTTCTTGCATTTTTAATTCAAACCTAGTAGATACCTACATATGTACATAATGTACATCAATTTTATTGCACTTTCCATAAGCGAAGCTCAGGAATACTTTTCTTATATTTGTTTTGATAAGTGACTGCAAAAAAATAAGATTTTCTTTGACACAGTACAGTACAGTACAGTCCCTGATCATGTAATAAATCGACGACCTAGATCTTTTTTTTTTTCTTAGCTCCGTAAAATACATACTATAAACACTTAAGTTTCGGCCATTTCATCTTTCTGTCTGTCCGGTTCGCGTGTTATAGCTCTCCCACTCTCATTCATAATGTACCTGTTGAGGTGAAATTTGGTTAGAAGTCAATCTGTGACCTAAGCATAGAACTTAGGACATATATTTTTCTGCACCCACTCCCATACAGTGAACAGTGAGTAAAAAAAAATTAACACACCCTATCGAGTGGAATGTCGATGGATAGGTCTTAAATGCCACATAAAATGCTTTTAAAGTAATTGCTTGATCTATTATTTCGAAATGATCTACCAGAAAGAGATGGAGGTACGGCCGGTATACGAGATCGCACAACCTAATTGGCGGACAACAACCTATTTTCCGCACATAAAACAACATAAAAAATATGCATACAGAAAGCAGTAAATAAAACAAATATAAGGTGTCCGAGTGAGTACATAAAGCGTGCTGGCTGGCGTTTATCTTCGGTCCCGATTTTTTCAAAAATTTATTTTATGAATGTATTTATGCAGGTCTATACATATTAAGAGAAGAAAAATGGAACTTTCTGGACTTAAATCGGGTGAATACGTATTAAATAGTAGAGGCGCGCATAGTATTCAATTCACTTTCGGTTTACGTGAGTGATTTCCAATGCAGTTACAATTTCCGACCGAATTAATTAATTTGTATGTCATACTAATTATTGATACTAATATAAAAGCTACTACTATGCATGCTGCCACGGGTTCAATCCCAACAAACACACATTTATCACTCGCCGTTCGGAAACGGCACAAAACTAGGTCCCTTCCATTCGTGCAAATATATAGCAAGCACATACAAATGGTAGCGAGAAGCAGGCCCTGTTACACACTGTTGCACCACCTAAAGAAAGAAGGATTGAGTGCAAAGACAACGGAAGCGAATTCAGTAATACAAAATTGATTTTGCATTATCAACAAATTCGGTTACAGGGAAAGTGTCGCGAAATCTTGGATATCGGCTCGGCGTAAGCGTAAGTCAACTCAAATCAAACTCATCTAGCGGTCATCTCGTCCTGTGTAAAGAAGCACACGTTCATGCAGATCGAAATAAAAAGTCAACAGGCTGATGTTTTTATTCATATTTTAATATAATAATTAATAATATTTCCGTAGGTTCTCATACAGCAATAATATTTATAATAATAATATTTCTATTCAATATAACATATACGTTTAATGTATATTTTATGTTTTTTTGTTGTGTATGCATTTTCATTAGACATAGTATTAATAATAGTATATTTATATAATTTTCAGATTAAATCAATTTTTTTTTATTAAAATTTTAATTTTTCATCAGTTGAATTGATTTTCTTCAGTTTAAAATATGCTGAATATATAGTAATACATAATTATAATTATATTAATAATAGTAAAAGTATAATTCAAACAGAACGCGTCGAATATTAAAGTGTGTGTTGTATGGTAAACCAAAATGAGCGTACGGTCTATTACATACGTTTTGAATTTTCTGTTGTGTGGATTCGCTTTTCTCAGCTAATTTATTATTTGTATCGCTTTTTTTTTTTTTTTTTTTTTTGCTAAAGTGTCAACTATGCGCAGTAAATATATAGATAGATGTATGTATGTATGCATCGCATTAAAATCACCATCATATTAATTGTTGTTTCTTGTGTATCTTTATATATATTAACTTACATTCATAAATAGGTTAAATGTTGATTTTTTATTTTTTTTTGCTTCATCGTGTTTATATTTTTTTTTATTACTTGTTCCTTTAGATGCTAAATATATATTTTTGTGTATATATTTATGTGTATATATTTAATTTTTTTTTTTTATAGCAATGATAATTATGACAATAATAATTTTAAAAATATTACATTTTAGAAATGCTCTATTATTATTATTACTTTTTTTCCAAACATCAAATTTTTATATATTTTTTTAAGAGCTCCAATAATATATAAGTATTGTTTACTTCCAACTATATGGAACAAAATAAAAATACAATCCAGCAATCATTTGGCAATCAATTGTTATATTTTCTTATAGCAATCGGTCAACTAGGTGCCCAACCCCAGTTACCTTTATATAAACAAGAAAAAGAAACGTTGATAGCTTTAAGAACTATGAAAGTAATTCTAAAATAAAATTCATTTCTCGAACTGAGAAGGGAGTAACATTTAAGATCGATCGTTTGCGTGTACATATTGGAAATGGTTGAAAGCAAAGCGAAATTATTCGATTTGGTGGGATCTATATGTTGTAGTGCCTTCTCTGCTCATGTTCCTCTCTCGCGCTATTATTTGTTTTTGTTGTCTCTTTGTAGAATTATATAAGCATATTATATAGAATGGTAAGGTTATAGTTAAGTGTGTGTAATTGGTTTTCTCATTCATTAATTTTAAATATTTATTATGTGCTCTTAGCTTTGGAATTAACTGTATAATTTTATAACTGTTAACCCTTAAGAGTTTTATGATTTAATGAATATTTTTTTGTTTTACTTTATTGAATGAATATAAACGTTTGTTGTTGCCAACTTACGCACTGCAAAAGTTAAACGAATTTTAAACTTCTATGTATGTATGTATGTACTGTACATATAGTCAATGTAAACATTCTGCTATTTGTGCTGAACTCTTTTTATTTATATATATTTCAGTGCAGATCGCTCTGCTCAAACTAATAGCATATTTATGTATGTATTTCCTTTGAAACTTCTACGCTGGATTTGTTGTTGAATATCCTTGGCTCCGATTCCAGCAGGTGGTCGTTTGAGTGCCACATCTGTTAAAGTTCAACAAAGCTCCTCCTTTCATATCCTCACATCCTCCTCATCCTTTTGTTCTCATTGTCATAATGCGAAATAAATACACTTTGAGATTGTACTCGGTCTTTTTTTTTTACTTTTCCTTTGATTACTTTAATTTGATAATTTTAATTATGAAAAAAAAATTATTCCTGCTTAAAATATACATACATATTATGTGTTTTCATTTTTTGTAATTCACATTTGTTTTTTTTTTTAGATTTTTTTTTCTTTTCAATAGTTGCATAGTATTTTAAGTATTATGATGATTATATGAACCTAAGCTATAAATAACATTCATTGAATTTCATTTGTTTCTTTGAATTTGCCAAGAACGAAAACAAAAAATAATAAAACAAATTAAGAGAATAATATTATTATAATAGAGAAAAAGTGAAGAATGGTGTATAAATAAATTTTGCTCCTTGCTTAATTTAAATATGGATTATTCTATTACACAAGACAAAGCGGATGAAGTGTGTATGGGTGTGTGTTGTTTGAAAGTAAGCATTGTATAAACATAATTATAAACCAATAAAAAAAACTAGTAAAGGTTTGATAATATTTCGAATATTATTTTCGTTATCTTCGGTGATTTAAATTTTTTTTTACGAGGATGTTTTATTGATTCCAAATTATTTTGCTTAGTTAGTCCAATTGGAGGGCCATGTCTGAGATAAATAATAACACCAGGTTTTATTTATACCTTTTGAGTATGATTATTGAAATGTACTTACGTGTTTATCATTATGATCCCACAATTCGACTTTATCCGGCATCTGATTGAGGTCCGAATGCCCGACGTAGTGAGGATATTGAAAAGTTGGTATTAAATTCATTGGCGGAGCCTGATTTACAGTTGGAGGTGGAACAGTTGTATGATAATCCATAATCTGCTAAACCCATGAAATTAACATAATTATTACAGATTATAAGAAAAAAAAAACTAAACTATCGTTTCAAAAGATTGTAAGCGCGGACAGAAGAGAAGTTAGAAAGGACTTAAAGAGGATTAAAGTCGATGCGCATTAGTTTTTAATCTTTATAAATTGAAATGGGATTAAAAAATCATACATTGTTTCTGAAGGGGAAAGAGGGAGGGAAAAACAAGGAATCTTGCGCTAATGTTAAAGTGACTCCCATTAACTCAGCTATGTGATTTGATATTCCCTATTAGGTTTATATCTTTCTTTATATCGATGGAACTTTAGTCCGACGTGGGCTTGGTATAGCTTCTCGCAACCATTAGTCTCGCACGAATAAAGGAACAAGTTTGAAAGCTTCTGAATCTTAGTATAATTCTCTTAAATACTTGTCAGACCTTGAAAAGAAGGACCGTATTACTACCGTTGAAAAATTGTAGTTTCGGTGGAATTATGAGACCAAAAACTTGACTCTCTTACCCGAAAAACTTATGTCGTAGCAGGCGATTCCTATACTTCGATACTTTTTAATTATAAATTACAACTTTTCCTATAAGAACGCCGAATTCTCTTGTTAAAATATGTTAGCTAATGTTTGAGATTTCAAACATCGACGACATTATTTGAATACATTATTCGAATATTCTACACCGAAACAGCTGCATGAGAATGCGCCGAACCCAAAAAATTCGATGGTTTGGTGCGGGTTTCACGCTTGACCCATATTTCTTCAATGATTCTGGTAGTCACAGTCAATTGAGAACTCTACCGGACCAGGTTAACCGACTATTTTGGAGACACATACATACATACGTATATTGGAAAGAGGATGACTTGACGTATATCTGGTTATAAATCTCGAAGTTTTGTGTTCGTGTGACCTCAAAAAATGAGGATATGTCACATACATATGTATATGCATGTCAATAACCCAACAATTTTAATTGACCTCAAGACTAACAATGAACGCAAAATTGCCGGCCCGATGTATACGAACAATTCATACAAAACAAATCAAATACAGTAGACACTCGATATAGTGAACTAATAAAAACCAGGCCTGTTCACTGAAGCGAGATTGTTCATTGTAACGAGCGTGGACTACTTGAAGCAAATTTTATCAAAATGTGTATGTACAATTCATCGAAAATAGAATATAATTACAATTTTTCTTTGCGATTACTAAAAAAAATGCCAATATTTATAAGAAAGAATATCTTATTTTTAACAAAAACAACTCTTCCGTAAAAAACATAATACATTCCATGTACTTAAAAAAACAAAAACACAACAAACGTAAGCTGTGCTTAAGTGGTTCAAAAAATAACAAAATAAGCAACACGTACTTTGTTCTTGCACTAAAAACAATCACAAGCTGTGAAACAAACAAACTTGTTCACTATTTAGAATAGCCTGTATAAAATATTGTGTGTTCACTATATTGGATTGTTCACTATATCGATGTTCACTATATCGAGCGTCCACTGCATACCGTTGAGAAACAAAAAAAAAAAAAAAGATTTGAATGGAAAACCCTTTACAACCGAATACGCATACTTACATACTCATTTTTATTTTTATAGCCTTACCTTACATGTTCCTAACAATGAAAATGTCATAAACTTACATGGAACTGATCCTGTTGATGATAGTCCCCCCCAGCGCCCGAAAAGAATCTGTACTGCGACTTCATCCAATTGTTCTGCGGATGATTCAAGGTTGATGGAGGTTGCTGCTGGCTCTGTGACTTGTCCATAACCCATGGTGGTACTGGGCCACCAATGGCCGCTGGATTACCGCCCGCTGCTGCACTGCTGGCATCTACTTCAAGCGAAACTCCGCTGTTAATACCGGCTGAATTCATATTCGGATAATTGTTGTATTTCCATGAAGCAGCACGTTCAGTGCCTATGGGACGGGGCATTTTTCTCATATCATCTGGTCCTCCCACCCCTCCATTGCCACTGCTGCCTGACATATTTTGCGGCTGCTGCTGCTGTTGATTCATTTGTTGCTGAATTAATCCATTCGCTTGTGACGCTTGAATGTTAGAATTGTTTGGCGACATTGCTGCCGGTGAACCACCTGTTACACCGCCCATTGCGTTCGGTAAGCCGTTCTCTAGGTTAAGCAATTCCCTTGCTGTTGAAGGCAAAGTGTAACCGCTATAATCATTTGTTGGGTACCAACGACCACCTGATCCAGTTTGGGGTTGAGACTGGGGACGACCTGGTGCTGCCGATAGGCCACTCAATTGCTTTTGCCCACCACTATTGTACCCACCACCGATCACCATGTTTGCATTGTTCTGATGGAACAAACTACCTCCACCACCACCGCCACCAAGCTGCTGGTTCGATTTATTTGGCTGTGAAAACACTGATGCCCGTGGATTTAAACGCGACATGTGCAGAGAATTCGTAGACGAATTGTTCATCGGACCTCCGCCTACAGCTCCCATTGAGGGTGCAGATGTACCATTTCCACCACCGCCACCACCTAAATGGTATGCTGGGAGTAACGAATCAACGTTGAAGTTCATCTGATGTGAAAGATTTGATTGAGCCATTTGGTCGTAGTACCTACTTGCGGATGAATTTTGTACGTGATCACCTACGGCTCCTGGCACACTCCGTCCAGAGCTCGATCCGATGGGGCCGAAATTCATCGGTGAAGTCTCCATTTGAGATGTCGAAGGTCGATGCTGGCCACCAGTTGGCCTCTGTATAGCTAAGCCGCTCGGTGGAGGCACAATAGCAGGCTGTACCACCGAACCTCCCAAGCTTTGGCCACTTCCAACTATGGCTTTGTGACCGCTGGACATGTCACCTTCGTTTCCTATAGCCATTGATGAAGACGTTTGAATCACTGGCATTGAAGAGACAATTGATAACGATTGTTGTTGTTGTTGCTGCTGCTGTTGTTGTTGTGTTTGTTGTTGTTGTTGTTGTTGTTGTTGTTGCTGTTGCTGTTGCTGTTGTTGTTGTTGTTGTTGTTGTTGCTGCTGCTGCTGCTGTTGTCCCCCAACAACACCAGACATTGACGGTGCTGCGACGCTTCCCGGAGATGTAGCGGTAACTGACACTGGTAGAATATTTAAATTAGGTGGTTGCACTATAACGGAACTGCTGGGTGGAGAAGTAGAGTTACTACTGGATGCCTTTGAGCTCACTGGAGAACTGTTAATGTTTCCACGATTGTAGCCAGGTGCCTTTGATGCATCGGCTTTGGGGATAGAATCACTGTTCGTTGGGTTATACATTGGTTTGCTCTCCCATTGGTTCTGATAGGTGTCATTGAATAGTGAGTACTCACTACCAATTTTCGACTGTAAGGGTGGGACAATAGCAGGTGCTTTGATAGCCAGGCTCGTAGGTGTGGTTAGTGAAGGTGCTGTCATTAAAGAATTTGTTGTAGACACAGATACAATCGATTGCATGGATATCGAAACTGGAGACGGAGAGACATTGCGGTTTGTAGACAACGTCTGTGGTGCCCCTCCTGTAATGGTTGACTGACCAATAGGAGTTACAGGACGTCCTTGTGGTTGTGAGGGCACCTGCTGTATCGATTGAGAAACGGCGGCAACTGCCATGCTAACAGCGACGTCTGCTACACTAAAGGTACCAATGGGACCAGCGAGTGTATTCAGATTATTCATGCTGTTAGAATTATTGCTGGAGCCAGAATTCTTGTTGCCATTCTTCTTTGGTGATCCGTGGAACGAGCTGGACATTTGATTTTGCACAGAAGCAGCTTGTTGTTGGTTGCCGCCGGTAGACCGCTTTTCTCCAGAATTGCTGGTGTAACCAGTGCTAGACGTCAGTTTGGCAGCAAATGTCTGACCGCCACTTGCCACAGCTGCGGTAGTGGCAAACGGTTGAGGTTGCACTTGTGACGGGAGCTGATTCTTCGATACGGTATTCCTTTGCGACATAATCACATTAGTGTAGGTTGTTGTAGTCTTGGTTGCACTAGACAGAGAATCACTTGCGGTCACGGGTCGTGATTTCTGTGATTGTAGTGAATTTAACGCAGTGGAAGTGGAACCCCGAGGATTCTGCTGAAAGAAGAATCCTTTTGAGGTAACTCCCCCTGGCTGTAAACGTGACGAACCGACACTTGCGCTGCTTGTAGACTTAACAGTTGACGACGACATCGATGCAGATGACTTGCTTGCACTGCTACATGTTAGTGACGAAGAGCTAGCTGGTTTTGTTGATAAAGTGCCGCTCTTTGCATATGATGTTGACGTTGTAGTAGTTACAGACGTGCTGTTACTAAACGTACTGCTGGACGTTGATTGCGTTAACGGGGTGTTTTTGTCCCAAGAATTGACCACCAGTGGTGCAGGCTTAATGTTCGGATTTATTCTTGGCAACATTTGAAGAATATCTACATCTGGGTCCTTGATCAGCGCCGATATAAGCATATGAGCTTGTTTAGTGGCATCGGCAAGACCTTTTATGGTGATGCTCCGTTCGGACTGGTTCTTGCCTTGTTTCTCCACTTCAATGTGTGCTCCTGTCGTGGCGCGAATGGCATTTATATTGCTGCCTGCGCGGCCGATTACACGCGATATAGCATTTACAGGAACTTGGACTTTCTTGCACGTCATTTCGGGTGCTGCAGACGAGGAAGTGGACGATGAATTAGATGAAGTTTGCTGTTGAGTGGAACTTTTGCGCACAACCTCCTTCCAACCATCTTCGCCACGCTTAGCAGCAATAGAACCTCCTCCTCCAGCAGCAATTCCTGTTTGCGGTTTTAATGGACTTACCTTTGATAATGAATGTTGATCATCATGTTGTAGACCAGCATTGCCTCGGTGCAGCTTGCTACTGTGAAGAGAATCGTCTTTTTCAGGCGCCGTGTTAACGTGTCGGGAAGAGAACACCATCGACTTGCGACCGCTTCCTTCTGAATGATTTAATTGTTGCTTTTGGATTGCACTAGTACCTGCAGCAGAGGTGCTAGCAGGTGTATGCGCCGAGACTACTGCATCAGTTGCCGCCTTCTTGTCTAAGTGCTTTCGCACAGACGTTGGTGGTTGACTTGCAACCGCTTCTTCTTTAGGGGCTAGATTCTCCTTTTCTCGTTGTTTGAGTGAGTCTTTCATTTCCTTGCGTTTACTTTCTTCTCGTTTGGTGCAAGTGAGTTTCTCTTGACTATCTACAACAACTTGTTGTTGTTGTAACTGTTGGGGCTGCTGCGGATTAGTTTTCGGCTTGTATTCGGCTATTTTTGTGGCAGTGGGAAGTTCCGTTTTCTTATTCTTGCTACTTGTGGAGGCGATGATTGCGTCGTCTTTTTTCTTCTCCTTCTTTACTAATGGTAATTCGTCGCCATTCTGGCTATCACCACCATTAGCCCCGGTGTTTGGTGTGGGACTGTTTGAAGTCCGATTAGTACCGTTACATGGATTATTTTTCTTCTTTTTGTTTTTGTTCTTGTTGCCTTTGTCGGGCTGTGTATTTGCTGCTTTGATATCAGTGCTGGAGCAAGAACCCTGGTCGATACCTGAGTCACCTTCCTCGCGATAAGGGTTATGATGGTTAACGACGTCATCTTCTTCGTCGGCAGCTGGATCATCCTTATCACTATCATCCTCTTTATCGGAGTCTTTATCACAGCCGTCGCCGGTATTATCATGATCATTAGTGCCTTCCAGAAGTCGGCGTTTCTCCTCCTTCTTCTCCATCTTCTTCTTCTTTTTACGTTCTCGTCGGCGTGCTGCAGCAGCTCGGCGACTCTCTTCTCGAGTACGCTCCATGTCGAGCTCTTCCAAAAGAATCGAAGCGTTTTTGTTAGCCTTCACCGCTTGTGCTTCCTTTGCTGAACGGATTATGTTCACGCAGTCGTAGCACTTCTCCAACAACTCCTTATCGCTGATGGTACTAATGAAACGATTCATCTCCTGATCGGAGGGAAACTGTGTAACATACTGAACCATCCACTTTACTACTTTCGTGTGCCCTTTGCGAAACGCAGCCATTAAGCACGATACCCTCCTGTTGTCCTGTGAGTCAATATCTGCATTATGGTTGTATAGTATCTCAACAACACTTAGGTGGCCACCGTGAGCTGCCAACCAGAGTGGGGAATTTCCTTTCTTATTTTTTACTTCGACGGATGCACCGCGGGACAAAAGAAGTTCCACGAACTTTAGATGCCCCTTGTCGGCTGCAATCGTGAGAGCAGTATCGCGTGATGTTGGAACTGGTGCTGCATTAACATCAGCACCCTTATCTAAAAGAACTCTTCCAACTTCAATGTAGCCACCGGATGCAGCCTCCATCAATGGGGTTAAACCGGTTTTTGCTCGATGTTCAACATTCGCTTTACGGTCTAGTAGAAGACTAACCACTTCGTGACGCCCTTGAAAGCATGCAAGGGTCAAAGCGGTATTTCGATTTGTCTCGATTTGGGCATTGATATCAGAGCCTTGGTCGAGAAGTAGCTTGACAGCTGCTGTATGACCGTTCATTGCGGCCAACATCAAAGGTGATATACCGAGCTTGCTGCCGGTGCGTGAGTTTATCTCCGCTCCATTGTTTAACAGTAGCTTTATAATATTCACATACCCGCCACTGGCTGCCAAACTCAACGGGGTGTAGTCTGACACATTGCGATGCTCTTTGTTCGCGCCAACGCTTAACAGTTGTTCGACTACTTCATAGCGTCCGCCCGAACAGGCCAGCGATAGGGGAGTATCCTTTGTCCTTTCAGATTGGGCTTCCAACTCTGCGCCGTGCTTTAAAAGAATATCAACTACTGGCTGGTGTCCGGCTGTTGCTGCAAGTATTAAGGGGGTAAAACCCTTCTTATCACGATGCTCAATATTCGCTCCACGATTAATAAGCAGTTCGACCAACTCTTCATGGCCACCAGCGCATGCTAGTGTTAGGGCAGTGTCATGATTGGAGTCGGTCTCGGAATCAACATCGATAATCTTATCAGGTGTAGTGGATACGGTTGTAACCGCCTGCTGGTACTGTTGAGTTGTGGTGTTCGCTGAGAGGAAAAACGAATAAATTCAAATCAATATTACAAGCAACTACGAGTGAACACTTTTAAGCGAAAAAAATAACTTCAAATTTAAATGTCATCGTACGTACCTTGACTACCAGCTGGAGTTTGACGAAGCAGCGAATAACGATTGCGATCTTTGCGTGAAGCCTTATCAATAGCTTTTTTTGCAATTCCTCCCGAAGATTTCGATGTTGTGGTTGTTAATGGTGGTTGCTGTTGCTGTGGTATTTGCTGTTGCTGCTGTTGTTGAAGCTGTTGTTGTTGTTGTTGCTGCTGCTGCTGTTGTTGCTGCTGAGATGGTATGGAGCACACCCCAATGCTAACATCAGCAGAAATCGGAATAGACGGACAGAATTGACTTGCAGTAGCATTCCTGTTGACAGCTGGTTGGGTTTGAGTAGCCACTTGGACCTGCTGCTTGAAATAAATCGTGGGATAACTAAAAGTATAAATTTCTAGGACATGTATAAACTATTTACCTGTGTATGCTGAGCACATGACTGTTGCTGCTGTTGTTGCTCCTGCTGTTGTTGTTGTTGCTGCTGTTGTTGTTGCTGCTGGAATTGTAAAAGTCGCTGTTGTTGTTGTTGCTGTTGTTTCTGTTTCAGAACCTGCTGATTTAATACCTGTTGGGCCAGAGCAGCTTGCTGCTGTAAAATAAGATTAGTTTGCGTGACTTGATTTGTTTGTACCACTGGTTGGCATATTACTCCAGCCGGACTTATTTCTTGAACGGTATTGCATTGTTGTTGCTGTTGCTGATTGAGATGATGCTGCTGTTGTTGCTGTTGTTGATGCTGCTGCTGATTTTGCATTTGTTGTTGCTGCGCCGAAAGTAGAGATGCTGCAGATTGCATTTGCTGCTGATGTTGATGCTTTTGCAATTGACCTTGCTGCTGCTGGACCGATGGCAGTTGGAAGAGCAATTGCAACGATTGAGAGGGTTTATCGGGATCAACATTGAAAACATAGTTTGCCTGCTGATGGGCATCATCAGACAACATTTGATGCTGCTGTTGTTGCTGGAGAATTTGCTGTTGTCCAGCGGCTTGAAGTAGAGACTGTGATATTGCCTGGCTAGTACTAGCTTGTTGTTGCTGCTGTTGTTGTTGTAGCTCAGCTTGATTGTTGGGCAGTGTCTGAATTCCGATATTGGGCGCTTGTTGCTGGTCATCCGGAACAATCGGTATCAAAGAGAGTGTTGTTTGCTGAAGCTGGTTCTGAAAAGCATTCCTAATGTGTTTACTCTGGATTTTACAAGTAAAACAAATCCCTTACTTGTAACTGATTGCAAATTTGCAAATCTTCGACCTGCTGAATCTGTTGCTGCAACTGGTAGTCAAGAAGCAATTGATTTGTTTGCCTCTGCTGCTCACTTTGCTCATCGGGAGAAAGACACATATTGGCTGCACTGGCAGATTGAAGGTGTTGAGCATGACCGTTCCAACGCGTCTTGCATATGGAATTCAAACCAATATCAGCCAGCTCAGAACAATTCAAATTTGTTGTAAGTTCCTGCAAATGACCAGTAAAATACCTAACTTGACATGGAATGTTTTTATTTTGAATTACCTGCATCGATGGATCGTGAATGACTTGAAATATCTCATCCACTGTAATGTCGTAGATTCGATCACGGGTTCCATCATCTTCCGCACTAAACTGATCAAGTGTTTCACCCAGCGGAGCGTACATTTCGCAATCATCATCGGTGTTGTCATACATCCGGAAATGCTCCTCATTTTGAGCAAACGAGGCTGCGCCAAGAGAATAGACTAAATACTTGTTGCAAAAAAGGTCTTAGCAAATGTAATTGATTCTTACCCTGCTGTGTGGTGAATTGTTGCTGCAGATTTGTCAGGGCACCTGTCTTAAAGTTGCTTATTTGGGGAAATACCTGCACCAAGTCGGTGGCATGAATATCGGGACGAAAGTCGCATAGTGCTTGAGTTATGTCGTCCGGTTTAAGAGCGACATTGGAAAGTATCAAGTTACCCAGACGATGAGACAACTTGCGGCTTTTTGTAGGCGAATCCAATTCAATATCTTCCTCATCATCATCGCCCTCATCTTCGTCTTCTTCGTTCTCTTCATCATCGTTTTCCTCGTCCTCGTCATCGTCTTCGTCATCCTCATCGTCGTCTTCATCTTCGTCATCATCATCTTCGTCATCGTCGTCGTCGATCTCTTCGTCTTCATCTTCTTCGTATTCTTCTACTGTTGCGCTACGTTTCGTTGCAGTATTGTTGCCAACGCTCGAAGTAGACGTAACTTCCCCACCACCTATATTGACAACTTCTGTACCGGTCTCGTTACCACCAACTCCGATACAATCGTGACTGAATGCAGTACTAGCTGGCGGCGATTCAGTTGGGGATTTCGGATGATCAACGAACAGGCGTTGAATAGTCTTTTGCATCGGATAATTTGGTATCTGTGCAGCGACCATTTGCAACATTTTGAATTGAGTATTCACCCCCAAGTTGTACTCTTCAGGGTCCGCAGCAGAAGACGAGCCAATTGAGTTGATTGATTCACACGAACCAGATGGCATATTCGGAGGCAAGTCCCTGAAATGAGCAAGAAGTGAAGAACACGACTCCTCAATCCCAAGACATTCAGACCCCTCATACCTAGAGTCGTTAGAAGTACCCATTGAAGTTGCTTTATGAGAGCATGCAGCCTGAAGGGCTTCATGTAGAGTTTGTGAACCAATTAGGTTATGTTGCAGTCCTTGTGAAATGGGTACCGTTTCTCCACCTGTAGACGTTGATGGAATTCCAGGCATAGGTGTGTTGTTAAACTTTTGAGCCGCCATAACTACGCCTCTCATGAACGCCTGTTGTTGGTTTCTGTCGATTTTATTTGACTCAGATGTAAGCAGTAATGGCTGTAACATTCAAAATATCATTTTCTCGTTACCAAGAATTATTGTGGGCAAGGAAAACTTACCAAGTTGTTGTAAATAGAAACCATTTGATTCTGCTGTAAGAGTGGCAATGCTGGGAAAACGGTTTTTCGCAAATTTTTGCCATCTTTCTTTGAAACAGGCTTAACCTTTGGTCTATCACTAATTGCTGTACTTTGAGACACTTCAGAGGGTGTTGTGATTTGGGTGGTTGTTGTTGTGGTCGTGTTATTACTGCTGGTTTGTGGGCTAATCGATGTCGATATTCCCGAAGTTGAAGCCAGCAATGTATTGCTGTAAGGTGCAATGGGATTCAGAACTCCAGGTTTAAAGAGATCGGCTACGGCGGATGTATCCTCTGGGGCAGCTGCCATATTGGCTCCAGTTTGCAAAGCCGATGCAAGTAGCATTGGCATATTAGGGGGATCATCTTTTGCACCTATCAAATTATAAGATATAAGCAAACCTAATATGAAATATATACTATTATTGCTTACCTGACGCTACTGCGATTGGTCCCACACCACCACTAGTTACATCAAAAGAAGGAAGTAATGATGAAGGTGGCGCTTTGTTGTCACGAACCATCTGCATGTTCTATAAATAAAATATATATATATATATAATTATATACATATATTTGTATTTATTAAGAATTTAATATGCTTACACATTAAGATAAAATATCTTATAAACTAGTGCAAGATTATAATCTGGTTGAAGGAACTTAAAGATTCAAAAGTATATATGTATGTAGTATATCTAATTTTAAACGTTCCGCGGATGCTAAATATTACCTTTTGAAATTCCCTGATAATGTTTTGTCTCCTGCGGCGCTTCTCCTCATCAGTCACCAACAATGTGGGACCAGTTGATGTTCCTGCAACCGCATTAAGTGCTACAGCGGACGCATCATCTTCACCCAATGGTTGAGATCGCACTTGCTGAGCTTCTGAACTTGTTAAATTTAGTTCGAACGGAGCTGGTGGCTGTCGATTTTTACGCAAAAGACTTTTCTGCTTAATCGTGTTGGTATTGCTACTCGTAGTGGTCGTAGTGGTAGGTGCCGCAGCGATAGCGTTGTTTGGGTGAGCTTGATTCAAAGCTGGTGTGGCTGTGGTATTGTTGCTGCTAATAAGTTGATTAACTATACCGGACTGAGCTCTTACACCGTGAGCAAATCCTTGTTCAAAGCAATGAAACAGTCGGCTTTTTGCAATGAGTGCCTCTTGTTGCTGAGCGTTTAAGGAATTAGGATCAATTGCAAAGCCTTCCGATGAATTTGCAATTAATGGTTCGTCCAAGTAATCGACGGATGGAAACTGCTGCTGGTGGAATAGTTGTTGATTAGAAACTCTCACCGCTTCAGGTACCTCGTGCAAACCCGGTGGAGCACTAAGCTGCTGCAGCTGCTGTTGCAGTTGTTGTTGCAGTTGTTTCTGCTGTTGAATATTTATTAACTGCAGTTGACCCGCTGTATTTGCGGCGTTAATCCCTTTCGCTTGTAGTTCATTCTTATAATTCTGTATGAGTTGGGGATACTTGAAGAGCAGCTCAACTACTCGAGTATGTCCACCCTTGGCAGCCTCTATTAACATTGTGCTGTTGTCCTTGAGCTTATGGTAAGGGTCAGCTCCACTTTTAAGCAAAAGTTCAACTACAGCTTGATGGCCGCCAGCACAAGCAAGCGATAATGGGGTGTGATCATTACTAGTCGTTTGATTATTTACGTCTGCTCCCTTTTGAATTAGAAACTTGACCGTGCAGAGATGTCCAGCCCGACACGCTTTCATTAAAGGTGTCCGACCACCCTCAGATTCGTGCTCCAATTCAGCTCCATAACTGAGCAATACCTCTGCAGCGTCAGTGTGACCGTTCTCGGCAGCATGGGTAAGTGCGGTATCTCCAGTCTGAGTCTCGGCATGAACATTTGCCTTGTTTTGCAACAAGAATCTTACCAGATCAGTATGACCTTCTTGAGCAGCCTCCATAAGTGGTGTTGATGCACCTAACTCCAAGTTAGCTCCTTCCTTAATAAGGAACTCTGCAACTTCCATAAAACCACCACAGCATGCTAAAGTTAGGGCGGTCTCTTGAGTTTCTTCAGTGGTCGCATTGATGTTAGCTCCTTTGTTGAGAAGAAGTGCTACCATTTCCTCGTGGCCTTCACGCGCCGCTTCCATAAGCGGGGTATACCCTTCATCGTTAACCTCTTCAATGTTCGCACCACGTTCGATCAACAATGTTGCTAACTCCACATGACCACCACAAGCAGCCAAAGTTAGGGGAGACTCGAAAGAATCAGTTGGCATGTTGACTTGCGCACCTGAATCTAGCAACAGACGTGCCACCTCGACGTGACCATCCATTGAGGCTTCCATTAGCGCTGTGTGCATTTCGTCTGTCTTGTGTTCTTGATCTGCACCGGCTTGCAACAGAAATCGAACCATATTCAAGTGACCCTTGTAGCAGGCCAGTGTCAGTGCACTTTCCTTGAATTCATTCGAATGCGTGTTTATTCCCGCTCCATGTTCCAGCAAGACCTACAAGTATATAAATATTTTAATTCGACAATCAAACAAGGATCGTACAATAAACACTCCGTAGACCAGTGATGTATCAGATAAGATCAAATGTGCTCATTGACCAAAGCTCTAAATTCACGGATTTTTAACACAATCAACGTGTAAATCGACTTCAAAGTCTCTTATCTCGGATTTTAATCATTTACTTTGCATAATTAAAAAACTTTTATTGCTACTTATTTACCTTTGCGACTTCAACATGGCCAGCTGATGCAGCTTCCATCAATGGAGTATGACCATTTTCATTTTGCTCTTCAACATTAGCTCCATGCTTCAGTAACTCTTTTACTACATCGCAGTGACCACCGGCGCATGCAAACATCAATGGTGTGTTACCTGTGGCGCAATGAGCATTTACATCAGCATTATGGCTTAGCAAAAGCTTAACAATATCAATATGACCGGCGGAAGCCGCTTCCATTAATGGTGTGCAATCCTTTTGGCCTTTATCCTCAACTTGTGCAGCTGACATTGCCAGAAGGACCTAATTGAAAAAAAAAATATCAGCAAATCACACGTAATCGAGCTTCCCTTAACCCTTAACCACCTAGCATACGTCTCACAGACCCCGACGAATTTTCCAACTGTGTTCGTTTATTTATAAATATAAAATAAGAAATGTTGACTACTTAATGTAGTGACTACGGTAATGTGACAATAACATGTTCTAGGAAGTTATAAGGGTTAAGTAGTCAACATTTCTTATTTTACGTTTAAGCTAACACATTTGGAAAAATCGTCGATTTCTGTGAGAAATATGCTAGGTGGTTAAGGGTTAAAAATAACGTTTACTCTTATTACCTGGGCTAATTCATAATAACCAGCGGAGCAAGCCATCGATAAGAGAGACTCTCCATCGTCGGTAGATTCGTTGATATTTATATTTCCTTTGCCCAAAAGTCGTCGAACTGTGTTCACGTCGTTATCGTTACAAGCGGCGATAAGAGTGCGCGAAAAAATTCTTTAAAAATACAGACAAAGTTGCAAAATTAATTATCATTATAGCAAATAGATTTAGAATACAGGCTTACGTTTTATCCCTGGGACTACTAGCACACCGCATTTTTGTTAGGGCTTGCTTAGTCTCGTCAATAGCATGCGTTGCGTGTCTCAAAACAGGAGCTTTTTCGTGTGCTATATATAGTAAAAAAATTATATTTAATTAAAAGTTGCATAAATTGGTCGAATCCTTAACCAAGTCTTTCTGGACAGAAAAATAATGACATTAATAAATATCGGTACGATTGTGTAATTTTGTTAACAAATATATACATTAACCCATAACGTGGTCGAATCCTTAATCAAGTCTGTCTGGACAGCAAAATAATGGCATTAAAGAAATCGATAACGATAACAACCAATTAACAATAAAAACTTGCGAGTAATAGTGGCTAATCTACAAAATATTATTATTTTTATTACACATTTTTTAATACACAAGTAAATTAGATATTAATAATACAGGATTGTAGCGCTAGCTGCTATGGCTTTCGGCTATATGGGAGAAAAATACTTTAACTTAGATTCTATCAGCTAGGTTAATTGCTAACATAAGTTGAAAAACATTTTTATCGTTAGGACTATGGTACGAGTATTTATGTTGAAATTTGCTTTTGTACTAGGAATGACCGCCGGCAAACATGTTGGACTTCAACAACTTTAAAAGTCGAACAATTCCAAAACTTCCAGTATCTTGGAAGTGTTGTTGAACAATGATATCGGAAAGGCTTAGGCTGACTTTGGTATGCCGTCAAGAATCTAGAGGAGCATATCGGTGTAGCACTTGGAAACTGTACTCCAATGTCACAAGGAAATTGCAAACTTTTGATAGTAGTTATCTCAGAAATATGCACACACGCTTGCTTTACACTAGAATTTCATATTTTAGAATGTATCATTTTTTAATAAAAGTATTAATTTATGATTTGTTAACAAATGTATACCTTTCCAATAATGCATAGACGTTGGTTGTTCTTTATCCAAAAACGTACGTTGCAGAGATTAGGTCACACGCCCCGAAGTGAGATGTTTGTAAAGCAAAAGACACAAGTATTCAGTGGAACCCACTAACTCAAAACAGAAAACTAGTGGATAGACGAGTCAAAGTTCGATGTTTTCGGTTCAAGGCAGAGTCTTTCTCCGCAGGTCAGTAGGGGAGCGAACATCATAACAGGTAGCGGAACAGACCTACAATGAACATTTGTGGAACATTTGGCAATCAGATGTTCATTTCAGCGAAAAACTGTTAAATTGCTTACCAGAAAGTAAACATTTGTAATGCGTTCATTAAAAATAAGATTGGATATACAGTAGAACGTATCCTGCCAGTTATCTCGAGTGCTGTACGATACAAAGTAGGAAAGCGCAGAGCAGATTTTGAACACTTTGAACATATGTATGTGAGGAGTGCGAATGGAGGTGAAAATATAACCATAAAATCTATGAGCTGAATTAAGATGTGGATGTAGTCTGAAAAGCCAAAACACTTCGAATTACCTGGCTGGGCCACATATTAGCTGAATCCAGATGTGGATGTAGTCCGAATAGCCAAAACACTTCGACTGCACTAGTGCGGGCACATGGACAATAATGTCCCAGCTGAGAGGATCTTGGAGCTCTGGTCCCCAGGGTCGAGACGACCAGGAAGACCGAAACTCCGTTTTAAGGACCAAGCCTTTGGAGATGTCAGGGCGCTGGATCTGGAAGCAGCCTGCCCAGGACCGAAATAGATGGAAGGCTGCCATGTCTCAGGCAGAATCCCTCCACAGGTTGGGAGACCGAAGTAGGTAAGTAAATTAAGTTTTTTTTTTTCTCTGTAATCTACTTTCGGGAAAGCGAATTTATGGTGTTGATATAAGTAAGTGGGCCCCGTGGTATAGTGATATGTACGTTGAACTACTACGCAATGCTGCTCGGGGCCAATCCCAGCAAACACCTAAAAGTTTTTTCACGGTGCCACCTTTTTCGAAAGTCTGACAAGCAATCAAAGAGTATCAATAAGCTTCTCAGCTCGCAGTTCGGTGTCGACCAAAAACTTTAGGTCCCTTCCATTCGTGCAAAAATATAACACGCAAACACAAATAGTTGCGAGAAGCAGGCCCTGGTTAACCCCAGTTGTAGCGCCATATAAAGTTAAGGAAATAAATAAGTAACGTGCCGAGAAGCCTGATGATTCTACTCTTCATTTTTTAGGTTCTTACAACATGTCTCCTAGAAAAGCACTACAGATCTTGCTTACAGTCCTCTAGAAAATGTTTGACGATCTTCAGAAAATCAGTCATATACATATTTCATAGAATAACAATAGATCTGCTACAGTAGGTGAGTGACGGATATAAGAACTCACTTACAAGACACACATATTCATCTCTTTATACAAGAAAAACAGGGTTAAAAGAAAAACTTTCCTATGTCAGTCATCGATAGTACCAGCCTTCGAATGCTCAGCGGCTGGAGATTATAATGTAAAGCGGACTGTTCATCTCTGTATGATGTCGAGCATAAAATCAAAATGTTGAATGAATTCTGAGAACTATGTTACACCAGAACTGACTGTAACGTCAACAAGGTGCATGTGCATAATCTCAACATTTTTTAGTACTTAATATACTTACATACATTATGTACATACATATAGAAACTGGTATATTGGTAGAATGTTCCGAGATAACCTTTTAAGTTCTACGAACACAAACTCTGCCAAAATTACCATATAAACATAATCTACGTATGAACATTATTTTGTTTAACACTGGAAATACATGTTGCTTAAAAAAAATATGACAAATAAAATAAAGCAAATGCCCAACAAACACCAACAACTCCACCAACACCATCGAAACCATCCGTGACAAACTTATCTCCAAAAAAGGCAAACTTAAACTTGCCTGGGCCCCCGGGCACGTTGGGATCAAAGGCAACGAGTACGCTGATTCAGCCGCCAAAACAGCACTTATTGAGCCCCTCACCACTTTCTACACCTACAACAAAAGAGACATAAAGAAACACATCGCCTCAACCTGGGAATGCCGAAAAAAAATCTGCTGGTCCAGTTACCAACACCTATACAAAGAAATCAACCCAACCGCCGAGAGAATAACCATCCCAAGCAACGTCTCTAATAGAACGCTAAAAATCTTTATCAGGCTCAGATCGGGCCACACCAACATCTCCCATAAACACCTTCTTTCCAAGGAACCTCCACCGCTTTGCCATCTCTGCGCAGAAAACACCATCTTAACTGCTAGACACCTGCTAGAATGCAGCCATGTTAACTCAATATCATATGAAATTTCAAACCAAAGCCTCAAATACCTCCTAAGTAATCCAAACGAAAAAAATGTAAAAAATGTTGTTCAACTCATGTTAGCAATTAACCTAGCTGATAGAATTTAAGTTAAGTTATTTCTCCCTTACAGCCGAAACCCATAGCAGCTAGTGCTACAAATCCTGTATTGATATCTAATTTACTTATGTATTAATAATTTTGTAATAATAATAATAATAATATTTTTCATTATGCAAAATAAACTAAAAATTTTATATAATCGACTTTTAAAGTTTTTGGTGCATAGGCCAAGCATGTGCTTTACTTGTATAAAAAATAAGCATGTACTGCCAGGGTTAAAAAGGACTTACCTGCAGCTTCAAACAACGCAGTAAGATTTCCCCTCGGATCCGTTGCCGTATCCAAGAGGAAACTTCCACTGACTTCATTAGGATCTTGTAGTTCATCGTCCTCGTCCTCCTCTTCATCGTCCCCGTCGTCTTCATCATCATTTCCTTCACCATCGTTGCCACAACTTTCTGGATCTGACTCTGGAATATCATCCTACAGAAATATATACACAAAAATATTTATTCACACTATTTAAATACATTCACACAAAGATAAAATATTAATGCACAAGTTGAATTTTAATGGTTTTATTAGTAAGACTTCAAAAACATATTTTCGTTTATTTCTGCAGTGGTAGATTGGGCGAATTTTATTTTGCGCATAGAAAGTAATGATTTTATTCAAATGTTTTAATCGCAGAGCCTCGTCACATTTGTCACACACTTAAGCAGCTACTACAAAATCACTGAATGTCTAAGGCCAGAGCATGCTGCAATTGATACATATCTGCGCTCGTACCTGCGCATATATCAATTGCTTTTATGGGACATTTTTTGTTGTTGTTAAATTACTTCAATACAAAAGAAAAGTAAGAGGAGGACTGCGCGTAGTTACAGCAGGTATAATAGTTTAATAGACAAATTTAGCACACACAAAACATAGTTGGTTACTTATCTTCTCTTTTAAAATTTAATTTGCTTTTGTTAATCAAAAATGTGTGTTTTCTTCGATTTTTATTCTTTGAAATTTGTTATATTTGTTTAAAGCTTAGGTATGTGGCTAATATGCATCGAAACGCGAACTTACCAAAAGATCTGGCCTTAGACACAAGCATGCCAGAAGGATCTATAAAAAAACAAAAAACAAAAAAAATCCAGAAAATAAATAATAAGTAACTTATGATCGGAAACTTTATTTTCTTATTGTTGCCGAAGAAGGTTACTTTGATGAATGAAATACGACAGAAAAATCTAATTGAGTGTAATCAAGATGTTATTAGGAGCATAGGCAAAAGTATAGCTCTTATCTTCCCGGTTTCCGACTTCACACTTCTCATTAAGAACTTTTAATTTTCCGAAGTTCATTGTCTTGCCAGAGAAATGTTTCTCAGATAAAAGAAAAATTTAAAATTAACACAATCGAACAAACACACGGAGTGCAAATATGTTTCTGTTTCTTTACTTGTGTCCGGACGACAAACGGTGTGAAGTGATGAGGTACACTTGTACACGTAACGTCAATAAGGTGAAATTTGATAGTGTGGTAGTTCTATGTAATAAGTGGATTTCTAAAAATATTTTCTGAGGTGTGTTTTTAAAGGTTTCGATTTGGGACTGTGCTGTAGACGATGGAAAATCTAAATTAAAAATAAGTCACCTTTTTTCTGGCTACAAGTGGATATACGGCAGAAAAAAGTAATCAATAAAAATCTACTTTTTGTTGGCCCAAACACACCTACCGATCGTATTTCTTTTTTATCCGATCTTAGGACATGATGACCTGTACCAAATATCAACGACATACTGGTATGCCTATGTACATATGTACATAAAAAAGAATGATTCGCAATCCAATTAAGTTGGCGAGGGTGCACTTTTTAAAGGATGTTGAAGCCCTTCTTAGGTGGGTTTGTACATTTCTAGCTGTATGTATTTAATGTTAACCATTTATCTATTTATTTTCACTACATGCATATACTTGTATACGTATAACGAAATAGAGCGCTGATATACATACATACCTAGGTAGCTTTAGAAGTTAATTTGTTGATTTGATTGTCCCCGTAACAAAAAAAAACTTTTATAGCAGTGACTGCTTAGTTAAGAAGTGGACGTGTATCTTTTATGCGCCGTAGTCGCTTTTGAGGAACAGTCCAATGAGTTCTTCGGAACATCCAACAAGGTTGTATCTTTTTGTAAGAATTACGTTAGGCAAAGTCAAAACTTCTAACCGAAGCCATTCACAGCTAATCTAGTTTTATAGCTTTTTTGATATCTGATGATTGGTGTAAAGTAAAAAAAACAAAATGGAACGCAACGGAAACATTGCATCTCACTTTTGACTGGAGATACAATTTAAAGGAATAACATACCAGTTATATGTTGTTGTTGTACTTCGTGTTATATTTCACTTTACTAAGAAGCGACGTCTCTTCAAAACACGGCTTATAGCACCTACATTATGTACATATGTAACCAATAGTTTGCGATCGGATTGTTGGATGGATCTTCTTTTCAGAAACTGATTCACTTCGAATTTTTTGAGTTAAGTGACTATAATTTCTGGGACGACCGCAAAAGTACAAAATTCAAGTCATTGCTAATTAGAGCTGCAGACATGAAAGTTTTAAACAGGTCCAACTTTTGCGATGTTGATTGTTTGCTCATGCTATGATATGCACCTACATAATGAATGTTAGCTGAAAATGTACGCACATCAAACCTCGTACCATCTTTTAAGTGCGTGATCCCAAATAAAAGACGATGACTTTTAAAAGGCAATTTAAATTCTTAAAAACTGCAAAGTAACCAGAAAATAGCCAATTCAATGATTAAACCACCCTATCAACCATTGTTTAATACATTATGGAGCAAATAATACTAAACCCTAATACGCAACAGTAGGAAATAATTTAAAAATCTGTTAACGAATTTAAGATTTTAAAGCCATACGTTAAATTATAGGTGCGTTTTTTTTTCAAATCTATATAGACTTCGAAAAAGCTCTCCAAGTAAAAATAAGATTGAATAATTATGCAGGCTAAGCCTATATAGATTTAAAAAAAAAAACACGCCTATTGTACATTAGACATCATACTGCTTTTCAACGATTATACTACGTACATTGGGTACATGTTATTTTAAGGTGCTGGTAATATTAAACTTATATGATGGAAAATAATTTGTCTAGCTAAGGCATTAGGGACTGTGCCTACGCCTATTTGAAAACTCTAGTTTTCCACAGATGATTGTATTGTTCACTTTTGATACCTGCCGAATACATGCACGCTGTTTACTTAAGTGCTGTGTAACCAGACCTACGAGTGGCTGTCATTTATGTACTGTGTGTTTTTAATTGAATTATGTACAATCAACACAAACCTAAAATAAAAGAAAACGTGTACTTTATGCCACCGTTCGAAAAGCAGTACCTACAACGCATGACTTAGGTTATCGTTTTACGTTATCATCGCTAAAACATGTGTTGTTTCACAAACTACGTTCAGCGAGCTAAGATTCTATTGCTTAATGGAGAAAATTCATAGTTAAATAAGACGAAACAAAGAAAAAATTAAACTAAATAAATATGTAGGTATGTAGGTACCTATATAATGAAAAAAAATTTTCGCAATTAGTGCCGAGCGATTGGTTTAAAGTTTTCAACGAGACGGCCATTCATAATATACTGCTACTCCCTTTCTACGCCTGCTGTTTATGCTGCATTAATTGTCTGAATCTAAATAGAAGATTGACCATATTTTCTTTTCTATAAATAATCAAAGGGTTAATATAATTTTCGCATTAAGATAAACGTCAAAAAAAAGAAAAGAAAAATGTGTAAAATTTTTGATTATGAGTAATTTTGTATCAGACTAGTTGTCTCTTTTTCTTGCATCGAACGCAATTTTTCGCTGTATTTGTCTTTACATTACGACGGTTGTTCACCAACGTACTACACCATAGGCATTTGCCTATGCCGAATCCCGTGTACGTACACTGTGTACTGTGTACTGTGTACTGTGTACTGTGTATGTGAATCAGTCGACGGCCGTGTTTGCAAGCGACATGCATACATGTATGTGCATGGTATTCGTATTGGGAATTCACAGTCACCCTTCACCCTTCTCAAATGTACCAGTCGGTGTATGGGTGAATTTCGGAAAGTAGGTCCGCATATTTCTTCAACATGGTTGGCTTTTGGCATTGGCGGAGAAAGGAGGGACAAAAGAACTCAATGGGGAATTCATTTCATGATGGGGAGAATAGGTGAACAGAAAAAAAAACACTTCACACTATGATGACGATGTTGATAGCCAATAGAGATTAGAGAATGAAATTCAGTTCGAAATGATGCAGCAGCTTTGTTTGGCAAAATTTTACTTGAATATTTTTTCTTATATGGTGGTTGCTTAGTTAAAAATATTTGTACTGTTTGAAAAATTGGGGGAACCACAATCAGCTGCAACATTGGACGAGCATCTACAATTCATTTTCAGAAATTTAAGTGGCTTAAAACATTATGTATGTATATGTATGTACATATGTATCCATGTTTACATATTTATCTATTTACCTTGGTTCAGATATGCATAGGTACATATGTACAGCTACATTTTATTAGAGACGGGCGTTTAGGACAGCTACAAATATGTAGTTGGAAACCGGGTCTTAGACCAGAACTTTTATACTTACTTAGTTGGCGCTACAGCTCGAGGTGAACCTGGGCCTGCTTTCGCAACCATTTCTGTGTGCGTGTTATATTTTTGCACGAATGGAAGGGACCTACAGTTTTTTTGCCGACTCCGAACGGCGAGTTGAGAAGCTCAATCGTGACAAATGATACTCTTTGATGCTTGTCAGACATTCGAAAGAGGTGGGCACTGTGAAAAAACTTATAGGTGTTTGCGGCGGGATTCGAACCCAAGACCGCTGGCTCAGTAGTCCAACGCACTAACCACTTGCGCTACGGTGCCCACTAGAACTTTTATATATGTACATATTTTCCGACAATATTCAACCCACTACACCACTGATCTTTTTAAATGGGTATGAGATAATTTAAGAGTAAAGAGATGTACACAAACGTCATGTGATGTACATAATGTACATACATATTTTCCTAGTCGCACTATCATATTCAGTCTAAACCCGTCTACATACGACGTTCCAGTTAAGCCTGTACTTGCACAAACAGATAAATAAATTAGCACAGCTTGCAAAATAATTGTTAAGTGCATTGTTTGTTAAGTTTGGCAGTGACAGGACGATTTTAGATTCCAAACCGAGAAATAACAAACATGATTCGTTAATGTACATGTGTATATCTACCAGCCAACGTGACATACCCTATTCGCCACTTGAATAGAAACAAGGATTTTTCTCACGATTAAATCGTTTAGCGCTTTGATAAGTTTAAAAAGCAGCTTTATTGTTAAATTTTTTAAAAGAGGAATCCATACCGAAAAACAATGCATACACAGATAAGTGCAAAAAGTCATGTTTGATTATTATTTTATGCATTTTTGCATTCCTGTAAAGAAATCACTATGTTTTTTTGCTCCACTTGAATAGAAACATCTGCTTAAATTAGGAAAAATGAAGAAATAGTAAGACCAAAGATATTTTTTTCTTTTAATATCTTGTACTACCATTTTTATTTAAAATAACTTAATAAACCCTTTTGGAAAGTGCATCATAGCGTTGTTTTAAGTCATTTAACAAAATGCCAGTCCATGCTGTCTTAGTTGCCGTAATGAGTGATTCCCTGTTGTCAAATTGTTGTCACTCTGCGAGCCATCCATCCCCACACGTTTTCCATAATATTAAGGTCCGGTAAGTACGGTGGCCATTGTAGCAAGCTAACATTTTACTCCGATATCCCACTTTTAATGATCCTTGCAGTGTGGATTAGTGCATTATTTTATTGGTCGAAAAATATTGCTGATCTTAGGGAAAGCTAACTCCCATATGTTCTTGTAGAAATTTGCTGTCATTTTTAGTGTAGATCAACAGTTCCATACCATGAAATCGCACCCGACCATAACACCTCCTTCGCGTCTATTGTGACGCTCCAAGAAACGTGGTCCCTTCCTCAAATCATGTTGATAATGTTTATATCCATTTATATTAAATTTTGTTTCATCTGAAAAACCACTCTTGTTCGCATTTTATTTCACGTAATATGCGTCATGCCATAATCCAAGCGATTTAATTTTCGTAGTGGATTTAACAATATATTTTTTGCAATTTCAGGTGTTTCAAATGTTGGCAACTATTTATTATATGCACTACGGTATTAAGACTCGCCTTTACACCACTCTGCTTTGATTTTTGTGGCAGAGTTGCTGAAATCGGAAGCCAATTTAAGAATAATTCTTCAGTCTGCTTCTGATTTGGCTCCCGCTGACCTCTTTCATGTTTTTTCTGTAGTTTTCTTTCTGTTTCAAAAATGACCATACAACTTCATCTTTTCGCCGATTGTGCGTAATCGGAATTCATTTTCAGCATAAATTTCTATTTTAGCCTTTGCTGCAGTAGTTAATGCATTTCCTCGGCCCATTTCTGCTCTAAATGAAAAAAATAGTCTCGGTCTATCTTTTTATTACTAATACTGCTTTTTTTCATCGTAAAAAAAGTGTTTTCTTTACTGGAATGCAAAAATGCATAAAATAACAATCTAACACGACTTTTTGCATTATTCTGTATATGCATTGTTTTTCGGAATGGATTCCTCTTTTAAAAAATAAAACAATAAAGTTGCCTTTTAAACTTACCAAAGCGCTAAACGGTTTCTATTCAAGTGGCGCGTAGTGTACATTCGGATTCATCGCATAGGTCTGAGCGGGCAAATAGATATCCATATCATTATTCGAAGCCACAATTCTACTTGATGTGAACTTAAATATAAGTTAAAACCGCTTCAACTAGACAATGCTCCAGATTACATTATTACATATACGATATACCTAATATATTCCATATAGGGATCATTAAATTTTTGTATTCGATTTATTTATTCTTGAAGTATATTCGACCATGACATACATACATCCAACTGCGTTTTAATGTACATACATATGTATATGTATAACATAGGTGCCATTCTTAGTTTGTTATTGAAATGTGAAAATGTATGTATGGGTTGAAATATTTTCGGACTCTGTCTTACAAATACATATACAGTGTACTCTCTCTTTACGGACACCTCTCATAGCCGGACACCTCTTATAACCGGACAGATTTCAAAGAACAGAAATAAGTACACGATTTGTTGACATACATACATCCAACTGCGTTTTAATGTACATACATATGTATATGTATAACATAGGTGCCATTCTTAGTTTGTTATTGAAATGTGAAAATGTATGTATGGGTTGAAATATTTTCGGACTCTGTCTTACAAATACATATACAGTGTACTCTCTCTTTACGGACACCTCTCATAGCCGGACACCTCTTATAACCGGACAGATTTCAAAGAACAGAAATAAGTACACGATTTTTCATGTAAGAAACTCTCCCATAACCGGACACGGACACAAATGTTCGTAACCGCAATAGAATGATTTTTTTTCCTCTTCTTTACACTTTGCAAATAAATGAAACAAAAATGTAAACTGTGGAGTGCGCATTTGCGTCATTATCACGTTCGCGGACACATGATTTTCGGTGGGGAACGCTAGAATGACACACGCATATCTTCGGCATTTTGAGATATTCTATATTATTTTGTGAGAATTTTGTATAAAGATAAAAATCACTCCGCTGGTTACAGTGAAGTGAAAATTTGTCTTTGGTAGGACAAATATTGCCGGAATATGGAAGCTTACTGTATTTCTCGTCAGGGTTTCCGTCTTAGTCCAACATATCTAAAATTGTCATGACTCACTTATTTCCTCAACCATTGACGGCATTTATGCTGTCTTGTCCGCGAACGAGTTATCCAACAACAACATTAGGTCTGTTTGGTAACATGCTAGTTTTCGAAAGTTCTACGTAAACTACATAGAATCTGACAGTTTCATGGCTCTCAATTTTTTTTACTCTCATATGGCTCTGTCTTTGCGATGAATTATCTGCAAGCAAGGAATTCCTCGGGGTCGACCGAGCCAACTCTGCCAAACCAGACATCTGACAGTTTGTGAAATGTCATAATCTAATCCAATTGCATTTTTAAATAGGTTTGTATGTTAAGTGTATGTATGTATGTATGTATGTATGTATGTGTCATTTTACGCTGGATTGTCATAGACAGAAATTAGAATTTTTTGGTAATTTGTGTTTATGACATAAAAATTAATTCCTTTATAAAATAAAATGAATACCACATGTCTATTGTGTTTTTTTTAAAGAACATCAATTTATTTTTTTCGGAGTAGATCTACATACTTTAATTTACTGTACATTTTCAAATCTCCGATTGGTCCAACAATATACATATGTATGTATGTACAGAACACAGAAAATATGTTAATTGTGTTGGCTAGCTGATATCAATATTTACTGTATCAATAACTTACTTATAACCCTGATAGTATGGCGAAATTAAATAGCAACGACAATTATTAAATCTGTTGGAAAACCTAAGTTGAATATTTTATTGTTTATTTTCTGTAAGTCCTTGATCGCGCTTAGTTGGAAATATGTATTGGAAATATGTATTCAAATAATTAACTCGGTCCGTTTCATACATGTACCATTTTATTTAAACCAAAACTGATTAATCGAATGGGTTAGCTTTAACATCAAAAGGATCGCAATATCCGAGTAATACTGTGTCTTCTATACTCTGTTCCACAAAAAAAAATTGGGAGTTTATTTTTAAACACTAGTGCCGTACATATATTCATTCTCAATCAGAAAAATTGCCACTGAAGTAAAAAACTGACTTACACAGTTTTTGTTTTTGTAACTTTCATCCAATGAGCATACATCCCACCATGACCAGCCTGCCACACAGATAATGGCATACTGTGGTCGTGTGGCCGCTATCAACCGTCGCTGTGTGTATGGAAAATATGAACTAAAAAGCAGTGTAACCATTACAAAATTAAAGCAAATCGTTACAGCTTTTTCTGTGGTTTTTGTTTTTTGAGTAGGAGGTTGTTGCCGCTAATTTTTTTGTTTTTTCCAGTTTCTTGTTTTTCTGGAGAAAATGCATTCTAAAAAATGTTCGCATATTGTTATTTGTATTGAAGGCTTATTTGCGAGAAGTAAATGTTGGGTGCGGAAACGAACAGTGAGTACTGACAATTTTTGTGGAACAGAGTATATTAAGTAAACGAAACTGTCAACACAAATAAGAAAAATGTAATTACATATTAGTTAAACCAATTTTCTCATTTGGCACTAATGGAAACAGACATACAGTTGTGGCCACATGTAAACTAGTAATCATGATTACTAGTTTACATGTTTTCTTTGTTAAACAAATGCATTCTTCATTCTTATAGGAAGTACAGTGAAATCTCTTATTAGCGGACACTCTGTTTAGCGGACGACTCACATTACCGGACACCTTTTTGGGGAACCAATTTCTAATTTACCATACAAAATGCGTTTTTATAAACGTTCTTTTCAACCGTTTCTGCGTGTACACAAAATTAAAGACACTTTCATATATACATTTTTTTTAACCAAGAACAATTAAAAATAGAAAAATTTAAATCAGATGTCACTTTGCTTCAAGCGCTTTGCCCCTTTTTGAAAGACTGGCAACTAAATGCTGACATCGTTCGAATGCCATATTTCCTTTACGTTATGGAATAGTTCTTCAGCATTTTTAATTATTTTTTTCTCCAGCGCCCTTTCCACGTCTGCCCAAAGCTTTTCGCTAGGGTTTAAGTCGGGGCTCTGCGCTGGCCAACCCAAAGCATTAATGTTTTCTGAAGAAAACCACTGCTTAACGCTCCTAGCAGTGTATTTTGGATCATTGTCCTGCATAACTGCATGTGTTGAACTGTGAATGGCTCTTTGTGTTGTGCAATATGTCTTTTTACAAATATTAATCCATTTGTGCATTTACACGAGAAATCGGGCCAACACCAAACCGGAAAAAGACAGCCCGAACCATTAGATTCCCTCCGCCATGCTTTACTGTCTTTACAGTGTAGCGAGGATTTTCCTTATTTAGCGGCAAAGTTTTTTTTTTTTTTAACTTTATGAAATTAATAACAAACCAAACACGTGTTTGCTGCTTGACTATGAACGTAGTTTACCGTTGCAGCTAACAGTGAGTGCGCAAACAAAATGATGTGGACAAAAACCGAAAAAGAAAATGTTCTTCTCTGATTTGAGAATGTTGTCCTTAATTATGTGACCACCACTGTTCATAGTAATAGACGAAAATAAATACGGAGCACTAAATAACTAATGTAAGAATATGAAACGGACCAACTTATTTCTTAATTTATTAAATCTGATTCGTCAGTAGTCAACTAGTACTCGGCAATTGCCAGGAACTCTAATTATTACTGGGCTGAGGTTAAAATAAAAACCATTCTTTTATGGTCAGCCATACCTTTTGTACAGTGCAGGTAAATAATTTGCAGTCATTATATAATAACAACACACACACTTTCACTACTTTTCTTTTAGAAAAATCTTCTGCTGACTGAAAATATTTTTTAATGCAAGTTTAGGAAATTTTTAATTTCAAATATATACACGCTTCAGAATGATTCTAAAGTCCACTTTTTGGAAGTGTGTAGGTATTTTCTATTTGAATTTATCTATAGAAAGTTTGCGGATTCGAATATTTTGACTTATGAATCGCAAAATAGAGAAATTAGTAAGAAATACCCTTTTATACCGGTTTATACTGAAGGGGCTGACACTACTGCCGGTGGTTAACCTTACTACACTCCTATGTATACGAATATTTACATTCATAGGTATGTAATTAAAACTTCATATCTGGAAACATTGACTTAGGCTGTCCCACACTTCCTCGAATGTAAATATAAATGAGGTAAATAACATATCACATAAAGATAAATTATCATATTTTAGGTTTGAAATTTTTATTCAAAAGGTGAAGTCAACCCTTTTTGTTTCGTTATCTCTTCAAAGTTATTGCAATAATTATGTCGCTGTTTTGTTTTCTAAACATTGCGTTTGTGTGCATAGGTATAGTTAAAATATCTATGTACATACATACATACATATTGGTATAATATGTATTCATACGTTAATACTGTATGTTCATCCACTATCTATGATGTATGATAATTGAAAAAACAGCCAATTAAATTTTATATAAATACATTAACTCTCATCTCTCAACTGCAATTCTTTGATGTTTATTAGTAGATACCTACCTACATAAACGATACATGTTTGTATGCATATGTACATATAATATGTACATGGGTCCAAAGTTTCAAACTTTTAGTATGTACCTATCTCATCTCTTTACGTAGTCTGTACTACCGTTGGAGTGTACATGAAATTAATTCTAATTCCTTTTGTTTAAGATGGTTCACAATTTATTGTTTAAATGCATACAAAATAAAAGACATTTATTCAACTACACAATTCAACCTTTTGCAAATGCGATAATAAGGTCTAACTTTGTAACGAGGTTCGGCTATGCTCATACGTACAAGTAAATATATTGTCTTTTACAATTATGCTAAGTTAATCACCAAATACATACCTATTCATTTATATGAATGGCAGAGAGTTAAAAAAAAAAGTATTACTTCTTCCTACCACTGCCGAACCGATAATTTCAAAACAATTGCTATTCTTTTTATTATAAACTTGTAAACCTGTTCACACAATCATTGAAGGGAGGACGACATTTTAAGTTTTGATATTGCTTACCTCTGAGACTGACTCATCATCCGATTCAGACAAATCGGTGACTCTTGGAGGTGGAAATACTTCAGTGTCGGTATCCGAGTTATCACTGGTGATGATATTTTGCAGGGCGGTTGATATTGCGTTCACAATTCCAACGGACGAAGACGACAACGACGAATTCGATGATACCGAAGAAGACGCTGAACAAGACGAATTCTGCTGAATCAGACCTGCTGTCGATATCGTTTGGGTAACTACGTTGGTTGTGGAGGATACAGCTTGTATATTGCAATCCCCAGCCACTGGGTGGCTGCTAGTGCTGGGGACTGATACTGCTGCATTATCTGCCTCACTGCACGGGTCACTACCAACACCAATACTTACGCAACCACCACAAATGTCTGTGGACGTTTGTTGGTGTTGCTGCCTGGGTAGTGGTGGTGGTGGCGGTAGTTGTTGCTGTTGGTGCAGTTGCTCTTGCTGGTGAGGATGGTGGTCGTGGTGTTGCTGCTGCTGTCGATTACTCGCAGCAACCGATGAAGAGGACTTCTTACTACTCGCTAAATTATTATTAGTTTTCGATGATAGAGCATTAGCAGCAGCTGAAGTTGATGGCGATGGCGATGTCGTAGAAGAGGCGAAGGAATCATTTCCAGCAGCAACGGCAGCCATTATGGTTAGAGTAGACGATGTAATCGCCGTCGTCGCCAATTTGGACACATTTTTGCCATTTGCATTCCCACCACCATTATTATTTATATTACTTCTACAAATACCAGTACTACCGACACCACCACTACCACTGGCAGCACTACTACTCGCAATGTTGCTGCTTGTTGTATTGCAGGTTGTAGTTGTTGTTGCACTTAAAGTGGTGTTTATAACACAACTATCACTATTTTTATGATTTTTTAAATTATTTTTGTTGAAATTTTTATTGTTTTGGTTATTGTTATTACTACTGTTAATTGCAGAGGTGCCACTACCACCTCCAACTGAGTTCTTGCACGACTTTTTAGTCATTCCAATGGCGTTGTTCTTCTTTTTTGATAACAACGAGGATGACGATGACAACGACGTCGACAGTGACGGTGTGGATGGTTGTGATAAATTTTTTGACTTTGTCGTCGCCGATGTGGTTGTTGTTGCTGTTCCTGCTGGTGGTGGTGCTGTGGCGGCGTCTGCAGATGTTGGTGAATCGTCGGTGATAGGGGTGGATGTATTGGTTGTATTACCGCACACATTTAAATCGTTTTTTTTATCAGATTCATTATTCATTTTTTTTCTCCTTCTCTGCTTTTCTTTTTTTTATACTTTTTTCACTTTTCTCACTATATATTTTTACTTCTTGATATTTTTCAAAAGAAATTAATTATAACTCTTTCAGTCCAATCAATTCACAAATTAAAAAAGAAAAAAAGAAATATAATTCCAAAACCTGTAAAAGAAATTCACAATTCTTATTTTTCACGAAATGAAGGGAAACAATTCGTTATCCAATATTTTCCCCTTCATTTCATCACCAATAAACGCAGAACGCATATGAAAAAGAACAATGTTAAAAAATAATTCCGACAAATTTTTTCGTTTTTTTTTTTCTCTCGATTCTCCGAACATGAGAATTTTTTTCTTTTGAACTCTGGCTCGGGCACTTACACATTAACACAATAGACAGCTTAAGAGAAAAGAAAAAAAGTAAAAAGGGCAGAATTTTCAATTGGATTTTTTAGCGATTTGCGATATTCGTAGCGCAATAAAAATACTTTTATTGAAGTCACAAACTTTTCAAATTATATTTTCGTATATTTTTTCTTATTACCGATTTAATTAAACCGCAATATTTATAACTTTATTACAACGATTTCGTGTCCGTCATTTACTCGAGTCAGGATCGCCATCATGTCTTCCGGATGCATATTGGCTTGCAGCATCGCTCAGCGGTCAGTAGTTTAATAACTGCTGGAAAATTCTAGCATTTACTGGGGGAGTTCTCTGGTGTTAAGTAGAAATAATAGGATACCGGGTGCTAATTTTTTAGTGCGTTAAATTGAAAAAATTCTGATGGGACGGTTCTTAATTCAAGTCAAGACTCAACAGAAGGAAACAACATCCAACTGAATATACGTAGGGTTTTCCTCGTTTAAATATTCAATATTAATATTCAACGCCGTAAAATTCCCACTAAACTAAGTTATCGTGAAGGTGGTCCAAAAAAGGGACGATAGCAATTGAGGACCGTTTTCGCAAAACTCAACAAGCGCCAAAAATCGAAAAATGAGATATGGGTAGCGAAATTTTTGTAATCACAAGGCTCGTTGACTAAGCCAATAAAAATTTCACAAAACTCACCCAGTGCAATACAAAAAAAATGTTTTAATCGTTAAGATTTGCAAAACTAATATTGAAATAAATGTTGATTTTCAGGACAAAAAACTGTTGATTTTCAGGACTCAATATCTGGTAAGCTCGATACTTCATTGCTAATATTTTTCCGTTCTTTAGTGATAAAGTCACCATTTATGGGATTGCCATTTTTACATTTTTAGTAATCTTTTTCCTTTCTTATTAAAACACAAAAAACCTTCTAATGCAAAACTTGCAAAATGCACTTGTTGAGTTTTGCGAAAACGGTCCTCAATTACGATGATATTTATATTTATTTTTGTATACATTATTATTTTATTTAATCAATATTTTTATATTTTAATCTGGCACCATTTACCATTGACAATTGTCAATAATACAGGAACATTCACATACGAAAGGGGATCATAGTGAGAAATAGTCGAACTAATTTTTTGATCACGAAAAGGAATCTGCTTGCGAATATCAACAAATGACACCGCTGTGGAAATAAGACGAACATTAACGCTGGGAGACCGCTACTATAGCATTTTGGCAAAACATTAGGTCTGTTTGGTAACCCACGAATTCGTACATATTTGTAAGATTCTTACGAATTTCGTGTTTGTTAACCCAAAATATTTGTAAAAGAGAGAGCCAAATGACAGTTCAAAAAATTTCCTCTCCACTGAGAGCGTACACAAACTTACGCGAACTTACGCAGTCTTTTTCTTCGCGTAGTTTCATCGATTCTGTCAAACCAGCCATTCTGACAATTGTGAAATGTCATAATCTTCATTGTTAGTGGAAAACAAAAACAAATTTGGAGGTTTTACGAAAACGTGTTTGTTTAGTCTGCTTTTACACTTAAGACTTGTGAGTCTAGACTTTTTTCGAATTTCTCTTTGTTATTTACATCCGTGAGTCTTGCGCTTTTACACTTCAGACTTTTTTCCATGACTCAAATTTGACATTCCTCTTTTATTTTGCAGTTCTTGTATTGTGCAGATGACTAGGTGGGAAGCAACACAATGATAAAACGAAGAAGAGAAAAGGAAAACGTCAAAAAGAGTCGCCAAAAACTTTACCCTCGACTCACAGGGCAAAATATTTTCCTTCTCATCTTTTCGAACTTTCTTACTCTTTTGCACCCATGTGAGTCTAGACTCACCAGTCTAGGTGTAAAAGCAGACTTACTTTGCTTAGTCTGCTTTTACACTTAAGACTTGTGAGTCTAGACTTTTTTCGAATTTCTCTTTGTTATTTACATCCGTGAGTCTTGCGCTTTTACACTTCAGACTTTTTCCCTTGACTCAAATTTGACATTCCTCTTTTATTTTGCAGTTCTTGTATTGTGCAGATGACTAGGTGGGAAGCAACACAATGATAAAACGAAGAAGAGAAAAGGAAAACGTCAAAAAGAGTCGCCAAAAACTTTACCCTCGACTCACAGGGCAAAATATTTTCCTTCTCATCTTTTCGAACTTTCTTACTCTTTTGCACCCATGTGAGTCTAGACTCACCAGTCTAGGTGTAAAAGCAGACTTTCGAATTTTCAAATTACACCCAGTTCACACACGAATTTACTTTTACACGAATCAGAAAAAAAAAATTAGTTCCCTTTTTACACAATTCATTTTAAAATAACACGAAGCAATTTCAAATTTCGGGTTTTCCCCTAATTTTATAATGCACGATTCTAATGAGGAGCAAGCTGAAATGTTTCAAAGTGATCTAAAGATTCGAGATAAAATGGGAACCCAGCCATTGATTACCGAGTTTCTTCATAAAACTACCGAAATTCGTGTTGAAATTGCTAGATTCTGCGCAGAGATCCAATAAATAAACTGATCCAGATGACGATGACCATGATATTTCTGGTCTTAGCAGTGATCTTGCACAATTTTTGTCAGACAATGACAACGAATGAAACATTATTTTTACAAATATGCTCAATGTTTGTATCTTCTTAGAATTATGTTCAACATATTACATTTTTTATTGAGCTATTGTATTACTTTTATGCTAGTCTCGAACCAATATTTTGTTTGCTCATATATGTTCATACAATGGTTGGCTTCATATCTTGAAAATAGAAAGCTAATTGTTAAGGTGGATGATTTCTACTCCGATATCTTTAATGCGACTTCCGGTGTACCTCAGGGTAGCCATCTTGGTCCATTATTGTTTACCCTTTTCGTAAACGAAATCCCTTCACTTCTCTCAAGCTGCAAATGTCTTTTATACGCTGATGATATTAAGATATTTATGAAGATTTCTGACATCAGAGATTGTATTGTTTTTCAGAATGAAATATTTACTCTAGCACATTGGTGCAAAGCTAATGATTTAGAACTTAGTTTGCCCAAATGTAATGTTTTCTCGGTATGCAGGTCAAAAAATCCTTTACAATTCCAATACGTTGCAAATGGTTTATCATTTACCCGTGTAACTGAAGTTAAAGACCTTGGAGTGATTCTCGATAATCAAATGAGTTTTAATCTACATATTGATTATATCGTGTCTAAATCCTACGCAATGCTGGCGTTTATCAGAAGAAACACGAAAGATTTTCAGGACCCATACACTCTTAAGTCACTCTACTGCTCGTTAGTTCGTTCCTTATTGGAATATTGTTGTGTAATCTGGGATCCCGAGTATAAGGTTCACTCTTCCCGAATAGAAAGAATACAAAAATCATTCACTAGAGTTGCCTTACGTAGATTCAATGGAGACGATGGATTACCTCCATACAAATCTCGCTGTCTGCTTATAAATCTCCAAACTCTTTTTGTACGAAGAAAAATGTTGTCATTAGTTTTCTTAAGTGATGTGGTTACTAACCGCGTAATTTGCGATGAGCTGCTTTTTGCACTACCCTTTAATGCCCCCTTAAGATTTCTGAGAGAGCCAAGATTATTTATTCCTCCTTCACATAGGACAAACTATGGATTGAGTGAAATTATAACACGTTGTGTGACTTTGTATAATGCGGTAGTAAATGTTGACCTAGATTTAACTTTAGATCGTGATCGTTTTAAACAAATTGTACTTGAAATCCTAAAATCAAAATTCACTTAATGTAATCTAAACGTTTAATATGATTTATAATAAATTAAATGTATAATTTATATTAAGTTATTTATATTTATATTAAATTAGTTATACATATTATAGAAATCTGTTAAGGTTTACCTGGTAGATAATAAATAAATAAATAAATAAATAAACTACAAATAATCGATTTATTTTACACGAATTTTTTGGGAACGTATCCTTCGTGTAAAAACAGAATTTGGTGTATTTTAATATTTGAGAGCGAGCTAAAAATTCCACAGAAAAGATACCAAACAGACCTATTAGCTCTTTCGTTTAAAAAACGCAAAAAAATCAAACATACGTTTGAATGATTTACCTTATGCATCTGTCAGCATTACTTCTGCAGTGGACTAGGATGGGAGTCAAGTATATGTACATACGTATTTATAATAAGTCAAGAAATTTAAACAGTAAAAAATTTTTATTAATTGATTCAAAAACAATATGTATAAGGAAAATAATATTTAAAAGTATATCTGATTTTTGTGTAAAAACTCATCTCCATGTTATTAAAGCTCAGAATGTTTAAAAATCTGGCTTTCGATGTTCTCTTGGATTTTTTGAACTTTTCTAGTTTGTTTGTTAATATGTTCTTCCATTTCTTCAAAGCGTTCTTTTTTATCTTGGTGCTGCTTTCCGTTCTACAGTTAAGACATAAAAAAAAGTAAAAATAGAGATGATAATATACATACGTAAATATTCGTCATACCTTGTACTTATCTTTCTGCAATGCATGCTCAGCATGTAAGTGTCTCAATTTAAGTAGTCTACTTTCAAAGTGGTGCAATTCGCTTTTAATTGATGCCAAATCTTTTTCAGAGAAATTGCTTGTAATCGCAACTCTCCATAATCCCTGAACTTTTGGCTCTATGAAATCTTGACTATGAGGTCCGCTTGATACTAGACGCTCCAACCGGTCATAATGGTCTTTTATGCCACGATGACGGTCTCGCAATTGGTTGATATTACTGTGGTAGTTGTTTTCTTCCATTGAAGGTGTCTTGATTTCATTGTCATTGTCACTTGCAGTTGAAATGATATTGAAATTATCTAGCTCATCCTCGTTGATGGCATCTGAGAGGTTATAAATGTACACATCAGCATACATAAGTATGTATGTATTTTTATCAACTTACTTTCATGATATTCTGATTTGGGTAGAGATCCTACATTTTCCAACAAACTGTAGTACACATCAACTTTATCTTGGTGGTGCAAAAATTCTTCCTTAAGTGACTTTAATTCCTCAGAGGTGAACCCGGACAGCTCAGCCTTTTCCCACAGTCGGTTTAATTTCTTATCCTTAAACATACTCTTGTTCAAGTGAGTATCAGTTTCATGGAATTTCTGTGTTTTGACATAAAGTTAATGGATTTTTAAATTTAGTACATACATATACATTTATAAACATGTACAGATAAGTAATGCCGCCTTCTTAGGCAGTTTACACTGTTCTGTTTAAAACGATTTTAAATGTTGTTCAAAAAACTGTATAGATTGCACAACGGAAATTTATTTTACACTAATTGGATAAGATAGCAGTACCTTGAACGGTTTAGTCTTAACGGGATCCTGAGTGTCTTCGAAATGATCCAATAAATCATAGCTGCTCATGATCCCAATAAGCTTATGCCGAAGTTCTGCTTCCTTGAGGCCATCCTTATCTTTGTGCTGAGAGTTCAGCTGCTTCCATGCAATTTCTTCTTTGTCTTGGATTTTCAGCTCCATATACAATGATTTAAGTTTGGGTTCTGTCAGTCGCTAAAATGTGATTATGCTGGCGTTTTAATATATATATATATAATATACATAATATACATATTTATAAAAAGAAAACTGTTCACTTACATGCTGCGCCTTAGCCCAAACTAAATTCAATTTCGACATTCGGTATGGTCTTTGAAGATTCCTGAATTCGGGGTCATAGCTTTCGGTTGTGAGCAGTGGAGTGTTAGCTTCCTTCGAATACTTGTTCTTTTTTTCTCCATTAGTTTTTACAGTTAGAAAAAAAATTATGGCTATCGAGAATATCTTTGGAAGTAGCATTTTTTAAACGTTTTAATATAAAACAAAACTATCGCTATCAGTGAATCTTTTATATGTTATATGTGATCTGAAATTTGACATTTGTGAACCTTACGAATTCCTATAAGTACCTATATAAACCGCGAGATGCCGCCAAATCTTCTTAGCTTTGTTCAATGAGAAAAATACCAGATCAGAGCAGCACAGATTTGTGAAATATGTCAGATCAAGTCAGCACAGAAAATTACAGCCATATGTTTGTTGTAAATAATGACAGCTGCATTGAGGATTATTTTACTGTCTTCCAAAATATTTATAGCATTTTACGGCATTTTTGCGATTTCGATTTTTTTCATTTGCTCTCAGATTTCAGATTTTTCGTGCTGAATGGAAAGCAAAGAAGATTGATTTCTACAATTGTATTAGTGTCATTTCACATCTTATTCGTAGAAAGAAAGAAATAAAAAATAAATAAAAATAATAAGTACAATTTTAAAACACTTTCGTTATTTTTTATAAATATTGTACACAGTTTCTGATATTATTTTTGTTGATTATTTTTGTTGATTGATAATATTTTGAGTACTGTGTTGAAATTTGTTTTGTTGTTGCACTTATATTTAGCGTTAAGAATTGCTCGAAATAAAAAAATAGTTTTTTTTTTTGCCCAATCGTTTGTTTCCACTTGTCGATTTGCAATTGACAAACAACGTATTTTTACGTCAATTAGAAAATTGGCAAGTGGAAATAATGAAAAACTACTTATTTATCATTAGACGAGTTCCACTTACGAATCCCTCCGATATCTCCGAGCGGGTCCGTAAGTGGAACACGATTCCTCAACTGAGGAAAGGGAGATTATTTTGCATTTGTTGAGACTATATTTTTTTGGATTCGTTTCCTCACTCTTTCTGTTAAAACAGAGCATGTGGTTATTTTGGACATTTTATGAAAGGAATCCATTGTTCTAAGTGCTGTGAAGTGAGAAAATTGTCATGTTTTTCATTTCTGCATTATTTAATTCAAGTAAATGAATCTGGAAAACGTAGTTATTGAAGAAGAATACTAATTTTGACAGATACATTTCTCCCCTGCGGAGAATGCTGTTCCACTTAATAGAAAAATCTCTGCTGAGGCAGAGGAAGAAAATCTCTGAGGGATTCCTAAGTGGAACTCGACTATTATTTCTAATTGGGAGCAAATCAAAAATAATTTATTAAATCAATAAACACAAAAAAATAAAGCACACAAGAATGGCTTGCTTGTTTAAATTGTTATCATCACTAAAATTTTCTTAAAAATCTTGCATTTGCAGGTACTTTTAAATCCTTCCGTTAGCGAATTAGTTGTAGAAATAAATTTTCCGTTTTTCAATGCTTTTGACATTAGGAAACGAGTTACAGCTTACAGAGTATGAAAATTCCACTTTCGGAATTGTAAATCCGAAAGTAGTAGATTTCATTCCGCTATCGAAATAGAGAGTATAAAATATTCGTTTTCGGAAAATTTCCGTTTCGAAACGAGATACAGAGTAGGGCCCCTGTTCTGAATGTGGTTTCGAACTGCTTTGACGCGACACAAGCCCAACCACACTAGTCTCGTGTGTTGTGACGCTCTCTGGTGCAAATCGAAAAACGAGTGATGGCGTCACGACACAGCGACACACCACACGAGACTGTTGTAATTATTAAAAAGAACAGAAACAATTTTATGTATAAAGAACTTTATTGTTAAAGAAAAACAAAAGGAAAAATTAAAAGGCACATCTGCCGGCCACAAAAGAATACAGAGCAGTCGTTATTTTGAAAGTTACATTTAACAAAACAACACGAGCACGAACGCCATCGTGCGTTTGGAACTTAAACTAAACTAATGGCGTATACACATTTACTTATAATCTCAATACTCCCACTTTTAGTTACAAGTATCAAAAATACAAGACAGAAAACAATGAATTACTTTACCTTTTTTTTATATCAAAAAAACTTAGTAATCTATCTTTCCAAAAACTAAATCAAAAAAATATTGAATTCAAAATTTTAAATAACGTTTTTTTTAAATATTTTCTTTGATTATATTCGAATTAACTTTTCTTGGAACTATGTTCATTTGCAAACAAAAATATTGGTGTTTTACCTTCGGTAAAGGCTTCGTCAAGACATCCGCTAGTTGTTCACTCGTTGGCAAATATTCAAGAATAAAAATCCCATCTTCGAATTGTTCCCGTATAAAATGGTAGCGTACATTTATGTGTTTTGTGCGCTTGTGATATTCTGGATTCTTCACCAGACGAATCGCACTTTGAGAGTCGATGTAGAGTAATGGAGTTGTAAGACCCTCTTGTAACAACTTCTTCAGGAGGCTTTTCAGCCACATCAGCTCCTTAACTGCATGCGAAGCGGCCATATATTCTGATTCTGTTGTGGACAGTGCAACTGTCCGCTGACGCTCTGATCCCCAGCTTATAACACAGCCACCAAATAAGAATACATATCCAGAAGTCGATCTGCCAGTCCTTCTACAACCTGCGTAGTCTGCGTCGCTGTACCCTTTCAAAATCAAGTCGCCGTCGCCTTTGAAATGCAATCCTAGGTAAGATGTTCCTTTGATATATCTTAGAATCCGTTTTAATGCATTAACGTGTGCTTTAGCAGGATTCTCCATGTACCTGCTAACATTTCCAATTACGAAACTGATATCTGGCCGTGTTCCTACAGCCAGATACATAAGACTGCCAACTGCTTCACGGTACGGAAAAACTGATTTCTTGCTTGCATCAAAATCACTCAAGTTTTGTGAATTATCCGATGGAGTTGCGACTGGATTACAATTTTCCATCCCAAAACGGTGAAGCACCTTCTCTGCGTACGCTCGTTGGTTAATGTGAATTGAGCCGTCCAGCTGCTGATCAATTTCAAGTCCCAGAAAACACTTAGCTTCAAAAAATTTAATTTCAAACTCCTTCCGCAAATGTTCAATCACCCGAAGAATAGTTGCTTCGTTTTCTGCTGCAATCAACCCATCGTCGACATAAATGGCTAAAAACATTATACCATCCGCACCATGATGAACAAAAACGCAAGGATCCGAAACGCTTACTGTCAAATCAAATTTGGATATAAAACTGGTAAATCTTTTGTTCCAGCAACGCGAAGCCTGCTTCAACCCATATAAGCTTTTGTTCAATTTGCAAACTTTTCCACTGCGATCATTGAAACCCATTGGCTGTCTCATAAACACGTTCTCAGTTAGGTCTCCATTCAGGAATGCGGTCTTTACATCAAACTGCTTTAACATCATACGCTTCGAAGCCGCTAGTGCAAGTATGGTACGTATTGATGTAAATTTAACCACAGGACTAAAGGTTTCCCGATAGTCAATGCCATATTGTTGTGTAAAACCTCGCACAACCAAACGTGCTTTGAAGCGCTCGATACTGCCATCTGTTTTCTGCTTCAACCTATACACCCAACGATTATCAATTACCTTATGATCCTCCGGCGGTTCGACCAACGTCCATGTGTTATTTTTCAAAAGTGACTCGATTTCTTCATCCATCGCCTTCTCCCACTGCTTGTGGTCTTGTGATGTAATTGCGTCCTCATATGACTGGGGTTCATCATAAACTGCCATTAAAGCTGCTGCTTGATTAGCTGTTTCATCAAAAATTATACGTCGACGTGGAGGCGATGCAACTTGATCTCGTAGACGATTCTTCGCTATATTTTTGTTGTCTAGACTACAAACAGCACCATCATATATTTGATCCACTGGCGTTCCTTGTGAATCCAATTCAGGTTTATCTGCTTCAGCACCATCTGACTCCAAAAAATCTTCACCGCCTACGTCATCAGTATTCTGCTCAACGTCGCCAGTATCAACAACAGCCATTGCTTCTTCCATAAGAAAAATTACGTCACATGCCACTTCTATATTGTTCGTTTCCGGATTCCAGACTCTATACGCCTTCGAGTTGTCGTCATACCCAACAAACACACATTTGACTGCTTTTCGATCTAGTTTGTTGAACCATAACTCGTACGGTGACTTATCGGCAACTGTACTCGTTCCAGCGCGGTTTAAAGTGTGAACTGCAGTATTCACTGCTTCCGCCCAGAACTTCTTTTCCATTTTCTTTGCATGAAGCATGGTTCTTGCCGATTCAACAATCGTCCGCATTTCCCTTTCCGCACAGCCATTTTGTTGTGGCGTATAAGGGACTGTACGTTGATGATGAATACCCATGTCATTGAAAAACAATTTCAACTCATCGTTGACAAACTCGGTCCCATTGTCGGATCTCAAAACACAAATATTGTGGCCTTGCTCTTTTTGTGCTATTTTCACAAATTTCTTGATGTAACTCGTTACTTCTGATTTGTGCTTCAAAAAATACACACGACGAAAATGAGAGAAGTCATCTTTCAGCAACAAAAAATATCTCGATCCACCAAGTGAGTTTTCTTCCATCGGTCCACATACATCTGCGTGAATAATTTGTCCACATGCTTTCGATACTTGTTCACGACTTTTAAAACTGCCACGATGATGCTTTCCATAGACGCATGCTTCACATGTAAGCTCCTCGTTGATGAATTCGATACCCATTCGTTGTAGAAACTTTCTCACATATGACAAGTGTTGATGCCCTAGACGTTCATGCCAAACACGAAGTGAATCCTTTTTTGTTATCACATTTGCATATACTTCGTCGTCTTGTGTTGTCTCAACCACTTTGAAAAACATCCTGAACAACTTGTCATGTCGTGCTCCCATTGCAACAGTTTCGTCTCCATCCAACAGCTCACAGCATTTGCTATCCGACCGTAACGAATACCCACGATCCATAGCCTTTCCTGTTGAAAATAAATTCAGATGAATTTCTGGAACATACAACACATCTGTTATGTGCTTTCGAATCCATTTACTGCCGTTGTACGCAAGAATTTGGATGTCCCCTTTTCCTTGAGCTACGATTTTCATACCATTCCCAACAGTAACGTTAATCGATGCTTTCTTGAAATTCTGGAACCACTCACGATGATGACTCATGTGGTCGCTTGCCCCTGAATCTAACACCCACATATCCTCATCAGCAGGATGAAAAACGACGTGACTAATAAAAGCACCAGACGATTTTGTTTTTGTTTCGTTGTGCTTACGTGGACAGTCACGCTTCCAGTGTCCCTTTTGACCACAGGAAAAACATGCTCCTTTTGGCTTTTCATGTTTTTTATTGTTGCTGTCCTTGGCTCTGTTGGACGAATTTCCTTTTTTTCGTAAAATGTCGCTTACTAATCAACGCTTCCAAACTTTCCACTTCACCTTGCGCTTTTAATCGAAGTTCCTCTGCCATTAGCCTGGCACGCAAATTTGGCATCGTCTGCTCAGCTGAACTAGTTGATTCCCAAGCACTGTGGAAATGGTTGAACTCAGCTGGAAGTGACATGAGGATTTTTGTCATTACCATTGAATCGGAGATTATTTCCTTCTGATCCCGCATCTGTTGGACAATTTCCATCAGCTTTGACAAGAAAGTTGCAATGTCATCACACGGATCTTTGGAGAAACTATAATATCTTTGTTGTAAAAACAAAATATTAGATTTCGAAGCCTGTTCATAGGTGCTCTTGAGTGTCGTCCACATATTGCATGCTGTATCACAATTCATTATTTGTAACAGCGGCTGCTTGTGACATGCACCGGAGATTGCACGTCATGCCCTTGCATCAGTCTTCTTCCAAGTAGCAAGTTCTGCTGCATAGTTTGTAGCACCAGCTATCGGAACAACTGAAGAGCCATCTACGACGTCCCACAACTCACCTGCTTCCAAAAACTGCTTCATCAGGAATTTCCATGTAAGCCAGTTAGAACCTCCTTCCAATCGGTCAATGTTAAATCGTTCTCCTTCCATGTTTCGATGTTATTAATAAGCAAACAAATTTTAATTTTATACTTTAAATTATTTTGGTATGGTCTGGGCCCATAACCTGTTGTAATTATTAAAAAGACCAGAAACAATTTTATGTATAAAGAACTTTATTGTTAAAGAAAAACAAAAGGAAAAATTAAAAGGCACATCTGCCGGCCACAAAAGAATACAGAGCAGTCGTTATTTTGAAAGTGACATTTAACAAAACAACACGAGCACGAACGCCATCGTGCGTTTGGAACTTAAAATAAACTAATGGCGTATACACATTTACTTATAATCTCAATAGAGACAAGTATGTTTCTAGCCATAAGAAATTCATGGAAGCCATAGCGTCACAATCACAACACACATCGACACACCACACGAGACAAGTGTGGTTCTAGCTTAAACGTTGCAGTTGCAGTTCCTGCGCTGCGATTATCGTTGTTTCTCTTTTGTTTTCTTTTCGCCAAACAGATGTATTTTTAAACGTTGCAACTCTTCAAGCAACTTCATTTGACTCTTTTTTGACATTCCCTTTCATTTCATGTTCGCGAGTGAGAATGTTGGTTGTCGTTTAGTACCTACATAGTCAGGATTTAATAATTAAATGTAATATCCACTTTGCATTCCTTTTGATAACTATTTGTAACCATTTTATGTATATACTAGAGGTGGGTCGTTTCCGTTGTTTGTGCTAACGAAACGAACCAGTTTTTTTTAGAAAAAAATAACTAGTTTAAAAACTAGTTACAAAAAAAAACGTTTTTATTTTCGCCATACTTACATACATATGTACATACATACATACATGATTCTACCCATGTAGCTGATACATAACTACTCTCACGAAACGAGCGAAAAAGCGTTTGCATATCACTTCAGTGCAAACGAACAAAAAACTGACAAAACGAAAATAACGAAAAACGAACAGAGTTATAAAAACGAGAAACGTACAAAGAGTTACAAAAACGAGAAACGAGCAAAGGGTTATAAAAACGAAAACGAGCAAAGGGTTATAAAAACGAAGAAACGAAAAACGAGTAAAAGGTTACAAAATCGAAAAACGAGCAAAGGGCTGTAAAAACGAAAACGAGCAGTGTTATAAAAACGAAAAAACGAAAAACGAGCAAAGGGTTATAAAAAGGAAAAAACGATAACGAACTGGTGAAGTAGTTACTGTATACATAAGGGGTGGAATCGTGTTATGCATTCGTTTTTCTTCTTTATGCGTTTTCATGTGTGCGTAACAATTATATTCATTCGCATAGTCAGCTTTTACATTGGCCGAGAAAGGTCGGCTGACTTATTGTTATTCTCTTTTGGGTCGGGCCGTACTTATACACGTCCCGATTCCGACAGCCGACTATTTAATCCTTTTCTCCCTTCATTCTTAACGTGCTGTGTTCGGAAGATGTTGATGATGCATGGAAGAAATATTTAAATTTTGAGTGATTAGATATAGTGTATTTATGGTTTTATTGACGTCTTGGATCTAGAGGGTAGCAATGACCAGGGAATACTTCTTGATTTACTTAAATGCTGTGAAACATCACCAGATTTACCTAAGAAAGGGAAGAAAAATCAGAATTTCAGTAATTGAATTTGCTTTCTTAACCATTTTAATATAATCTAGATGAGCTAGATTATAAAGATTTTCGTGCATTTGAAAATGTAAAATCAAATGTTTGATTAAATCATGAGACCACTCAAAACTTACCATAAAACACAGAACACTCACCGAACACAGTCTCTAAAAAAATTCCTCCGGCGACACGAACTCAACTCTGAGAACACAAGAATAAAGCAAGTGAATGGAAATACGAAACGAGATAAAAGAGAACACGCAAAAATCGTCTCGGTTCCGCTACCCAGCCGAGGCGAGCTACCCCCTGCACTTCTCACCTCCCTTTCCATGACATTCGGGTCCCGGCCGATCTTTCTCGGCCAATGTAAAAGGTGACATACCTGTGTTGAATTGTGTATTCTTTGGTATGTTATTTTTTTAGTTTGCTGGGTTCGTTTGCCTTTGGGTTTTTTTTTCAATGAATTTTCAATGTGCAAACGCAAAGGAGATAAATGTAGTTACTTTTTAAACTGTTTTTTTATTATAAAAAAAACGGTTACGTAGTTACGGAATGAAAAACTGTTTTTTAAACTAGTTCGTTTTTTTCTTGTACCCACTCCTAGTATATACCGAGGTATATACAGAAAATAAACGCAACGCAACGAAACACACAAAGCATCGCAAGTTTGCAAATCGAGTTTGAGTTTTAATTCTTCCTCCCTACACAGCGAGAATTCCACACCCACATTGCATAGTTCTAGGCGCTACTATTCCATTTTTGCATTCACGCACACAAAACTCCCTGTATGTATGTATCTGCTTTTATGTGGTTGTGTTGTTTTTGTTATATATATGTATGTATGTATATTTTTATTTAGTAAATATTACTATTATAATTCATTTAAGTAATTATAAAGTTTTTAATAAAGTATGTATACACGTAGAAAACTGACTAGATATTAAATATTACAATTGAAAAACTAACTAAAATACTTCTTATACAACTGTGTCTCTAATATAGGATAGAAGCAATTTTTTAAATCTTAATAAAACAGTTTCATTCTTTATTTCTGGAGGTAATTCATTAAATAATTTAAGGCCACGATAAGTAAGCATATTTTGAGTTCTATGATCTCTATAAAACTGGAGTCTGAAGTCATTGTTGGATCTTAAATTATACGGTTGATTGTCACCTATGTAATTAAGGTTCGATGTTAAGTAATTAGGCACCAAGTTGTACTTCATTTTGAACACGAACATCACTGCGTTAAACATTATTCTCTGCTTGATATTCAACCATTTTAGGCACGAGAGCATCCATAATATTGGTGTGTATGAGCTACATTTTAGGATAATTCTCATGGCTTTGTTTTGCAGCACCTGTAATCGATTTATGTCTTCATTATTGCCTAGAAATAAAATTGTAGAACAAATTCGAAATGCGATTTGATAATCGTATTGTAAATGTTGACAGCACATATTGTGGTTATATTTTTGCGTATCATCTTTAAAAAAATATTTTATGGACAATTCTACGCATCCAAGTTTCAACTTTTTGCACTTAAATTTGAATGTGATTATCACTCAAAAAGTAAAATCATACCTCTTTTTTAGACCTGTTTATTTATTCCATATAAGAACACTGCATAACCATATAAATATAAACCAACATTAGGAACAAACACAGTACTGAAAATGAAAAAAAAATAAACAATAAGATTTTGTTCCTACAAATCGGAAATCTCTTTTTTTTTTCTTAATCTTTCCTGTTGCATACCTTTCCATGTAAAATGTAAGCCACCCTTAGGGCTATGGGAATATAAAACTGCTAGAAAGAATTTCCCAAAAGTGACCACCTGATCCCAAAGCAGTGTCAAATCAATTGTCAAAGTTTTTAATTTTTTTCACAACAGTGCACTAAATGCGAAGAAAAGTTGTATTGTTTTTAATTGTATTTCATCGCTGTGTAAACTTGGATTTTCCTTCATTTAAGACTGCATTCATATACTGAGCATTTAATATAAATAATGTTAAAATAAATCTAAATACAAACGGGAGATATCACTGTAGAAATGTTATGGCATCCAGTAACAACAGCAGCGATTCAGATGAGAGCAACAGTAAAGCTCCAGAAAATTTTCATGTATCTTCATCAAACGATGGATGCGACGAGGATAGCCAAAGCAATGGAAAATTTCGGCTCAGGTGTCCATTGTGTGCAACGTTACAAAAACGCTTCCACTGTCGCAATTGCATTCGAAAGGGAGATTTCGTACATTCCTCACATCACTTCGAAGAAAGGTTTGTTTGAAACCCCTTTCTCCATAATGACTCACCTATAAATTGATAATTCCGAAATACCTTTGCATTTCAGTTTGGCTCAAAAACAAAAGAAATATGTTGAGATTCAAGCCAGCCTGAAGGTTTACAGTAATCGCTATGAACGCCTCATCAAACAGCAGAAAGCATCAGAGAATATGCAATTCGGGATTAAACGTAAAAGGGAACGCATAGAATTGCTAAAACAGTTAATTGCCAGTAAGGAGGCAGAAATCAAAAAGAAAATCCGAGAAAGGGATGAACTGAAGAAAGCCAATGTGGAGAAAAACAAATATTTACCAAAATATCCAATTAAAGTTAAGGAACTAAGGGATTATGTGCTTGACCGCACTGAGAAAATAAACAAGCTGCGCGACAAGAAAAATGATCTGTTAGAGACTTTAATGAAGATATCATGTGTTGATATTCAGAAATTAGTTGAGTATATATTTCCGATATCCGAAGTTGTACTGAAAGATGAGCGTGCAAATGTTTTGCATCAAGTTGGAGCTCTTACAACAGTTGCGGAAGACTCAGATACTAATGCTGCACTGGCCGATGCTAGGAACACATCTTATATACGTGGCAAATGGATTTTTCATGGAAGTGGAATTAGTGAAATGCAGTACCGCATTGTGGCGCCCTCACTGCCAGCAAATGGGGACTATTCGGCCTACTTGGATTGGCTGACGGAAAATAAAGACGATGTTCCAAAGTCTGACACAAATGAGATTTCCCCCAGTAGAGTAGCAGCATTTCGTATCGCTGGGGCACTCACATACACAACGCAGTTGACTAATCTGTTGAGCTTCTACTTAAACGTTCGGTTACCATTTAAGTTGGCATATGGGTGAGTAATTAATTGGTGGCTAGGCAAGATTAGGTTTAATGGTTCCTCAAGCAGTCCAAATTGTCTTTCAAAATGACTGTACTCGCCGAGTAACTTATGTGATATGTGTATTTTTTATGTAAAACTACTTTTTGTATTTTCATAGGGATTTTTGTAAAAAATTGAATGAGGAACAGTTCATGCGCAAGGTCTCCCGTTTAAATACAAACATTATGTACCTGGCATACACACAACGTGTAAAGTTGGAGCAATCAAACGAAAAACATACCCTTGAAAATATTATAGTCATATTGGACTCCGATAATAGTGAACTCGGTAGATATGGACCAAACGAGGTCGCATTTGCTCCATTAATGAAGTCTGTAGATTCACTGCTCGTTGGCATTGAAACAGGAACTGAATCCGAGTCTGAAGGTAAGCTAAACAAAACACTTTCCTAAGGGTCTAACCTAATCTTCTCCCTTTTATAGATGAAAATTCCTTACGTTTGGATTGGGAAGCAGTCTCTAGTTTACCAACTCAAGAAATAGCACCTTCAAATATGTTGCCACCAATACAACAGACAACCAGTATAGCTGAGGGACTAATGACAAGCGCAGCAAATCGGTTAGCCTCAATTCTACGATGGGTTAAATGAGTGCACATTCTCCTAGATCTTTAGAATTTATATAAAATCAAATGATTTATCTTTATAATAATGGATTGATCAATAAAACTTGACTAAGATTATAATTGGAAATACCTAGTATACATATAATCGTTTATAATAATTTGCTCTTATCATAAATTCCGCTTTATAATTTTTCTTTTTATGAATGGATTTCAACTCAGTCTTTGAAAATAAAAAGAAAGAAAAAAATAAATAAAATAGTTCTTGTAGAATTGCGTTTGTTAAATAGAACTTTAACCACGGGCCATACGCATATGCATGTTAAAAGAATTTCAAAGCGAGTTCTTAAACGTAGTAGCTTGTGCAAAAGCAAGAGCATCTGCGCAACTATTAAATAAATGCTGCTCAATTCACTCTGCATTTGCTTTTGTATAATGCTTGTATAAAGCAAACATGATTTTGACGTTGCAACTGCTTTGTAACATTTGCTTTGCAGATGATTTGCCTTGCAAGTCTTGCGTTTACGAATTCGCCCGATCAGCGAGTAGCTGAACATAAATTTCGAATAACTGAAAGGCGAAATACATAATTGAAATGCAAGAATAATAAATTGCCAAACAAAATACGTGAGTAGATCCCTACACATAACCATTATAAGAAACAGGGAAAACATAAGGGCATACATAAAATTTGACTTCCAAAGATTTCCCCTGCTGAAACAGTCACCCCAATTCTCAATGTCGTATTTGTGAGTCGTATACGAGCATAACTGTATTTTGTAATGTATTTGCTATTACAAAACGCGACTATAGTCGTATACCACTCACAAATACGACATTGAGAATTGGGGTGAGTTTCATTATCACGATAGTGACCTCTATGGCAACTTTGTCCCAAAATCGCTTTATTTGGTTGGTGATTGGGAATGCCATTTCATGGTTTAAGACACTACACACAGTTTGGATCATAAATATCAATTTGAAATGATTGAACTAGATGATGTCCACCGGAGTCATTAGTTGGTATATTGCGCTACCAATTTTTGCCGAGAAGTCTTTTAACTCGTTCCCTTTGGTTATGTGCTGTCTATGAGTTTAGGGTCTGCATCCTCCCTCAGTCCCATTGACTATGTGCCGCAATACTTTATTTTGGAGCACACATCCACGATTGAATGCTGATTTTGTGCCGTTTGTCTTTATGTACAACTTTTAGATTCAGTTTCGATGTTGTAGTTTTCGCGCACCTTATGGTACGGTAGTAGCGGACAGGAAATATCCCCATGCCTAGGAGACGACTAAAATTTGAGCTTACAATTGTGTGAGCAATATAATACAGCATCAGTAATGGAAACTAATTAACATAAATTTATCTTTTATTATTCCTTACAATTTATACATAATAAAAACATCTATAATAATGTTGTTAAATTATATTAATTTCACAAAAGTGCTTTTCAAATTAATCCGCAGGAGCACGGGTTAATTCCTGCTATTTTCTTTTGTTTAAAATATTTTAATAATTTTTTGTTTTTTTTTTTTTTTTGAATCAAAGCAATTTATTGTGTGAAAAATGTATTTTCTGTTTTGTTTTTCTCTTTTGATTGGTGTATTTATAAAAATGGTAAAGAATACAATTATAACATAGCGCTCGCTTTTTTTTTCTCTCTCTCTCTCTCTCTTTCATTCGTAAATTCGCTTATTTATCTATAAAACGAGATGCTTCTAAAAGAAAATATATATATATATGTGTATATTTAACAAATACGTCAATACTACACGAATCCTTCATTTCAACCACACTTATGTATGTATGAAATCTTGTTTAATGAATAAATAATTTAACTGATAATACATTTTTCTCTTAACATTATGCATAAAACCAAAAGCATAAAATGTGTAATGAAGAATTAATGCGATAAAAATTTTAAGGAAAAAGATGAAGAATGGTACGCTCTTTCACTCTTCAGGCTGTTTTGGAGGGGTTGATCCAGGAGAACGTATTTTACGATACAATAGAATACATAGCAAAATAATTCGGAGATTACTGGAGAGACTACTGCAACTATTCACTGTTTAACTTTGAGTCAGCGTTACTACACGAAGCAACGTTCGAGGCTGCTGAAGCTGATGTTATTGCTGGTGGGGGATTGCTGTCTGGGGAAACGTCATCCTGAGACATATCCTCGTCTTGAATAAGATCGAGTATTGATTTGATATAATTCTCAATGGTGCGCAACAGTTGTTGTTCTTTTAGCTGTTCCTCGGCAAGTTTTTCATCAACTGATTTCCTAAGAAGTTCCTTTTGCTTTCGCAGCTCTTTGACTTCGTCATCGTCTTCTTCATCGTCAGCGTCGTTGCTCTCGTCAAGAGGTTTCTCATCTTCGGTGGCGTTCGATGATGTAAGTGATGTGGAGCCGGATGTTTTCTGCATGTTAATATCTGCTGTGATGGAAACAGGAGATTCTTTGTTTTGCGGCTTGTCATCTATCGCTGCAGGAAGAATTTCATCTGCATTTAGCATGTCGTTCTTTTTCACAGCATCATCATCTTCGGTAACTTCCATTGAGTTCTGTTGAATCAACTTGAGTTTTTTTTTGGGCCGTACGTCGTCTATCGGTATTAGAAAATTAAAATTCGGAATTGATTGAATATGGGTTGGGTTTCTGTTACCATTTTCTGATATATCACATGAGTTCTTTGTTAGCACTGCCTTTAGTGATGCTCTTAGTTGTTTGCGGACGGATGCTGGTACACCAGTGGTCTGTGCTATGACACGAATCGCAAACAAATCTCCACACAACTCGTCTAGATCAACCTTTGCATGCAAAGAATAGCTGATTGTGTACAAAAGACGTGATATTGGAAGACTCGTTTTGATCTGAAATTAAGTAATTTGATTTAGCTTTGAGTAAGTTAGTAGCGACGAGTCATATACCTTGGGGTAGTAAATTTCCAAAAAGTTCCTAACATACTGATCATTCAATGAGATCCTTTCGTCTCTCAGTACAATATGAATATATTCAACTAGGTTTGGGTTGCCAAGTAGCAGTTCAACGTATCTGCAAAACAAAAAAGAGAAAATTCAACGTAAAAGACTGCAAATTAAAAAAACAAATCATGGATACTCACTTATTTGTGCTTTTGTTGTTGTAAATTCCTACCCAGAACTTCGGAAACAGATTGAAATGCAGCGGTGCTGCTTCAATAGCAGCTAAACAACTTAACTTCACCAGCGAATCGTTTAGTTGATTCGTATTAACAGCCATACGCATCATAATATCCAGAAAATCATGATATGGCCTATACAATGCATCCAAGCGCGCATCGTACTCTTTGTCGACGCCGCGCTGAATTATTTCATTCTGAGGTATGCTCATCTGTACCATTGGCCGGGGTGGACGAGGGGCGTTTTTTGATAGCGATGGCCACGGCGCCTTCGTTCCCCGTCTTGGAAAATATGGACCTAATGGCCCTACAGAATTTGGAGCATTCTGTGCTGATAGATGACAATTGGTAAAAATGGGCGCTAATATATTGGTCACATCTAAGTTTGTATTGCGAACGAGTTCCTTTAGCACATCAATAGAAAGGTTGCAAATCTCTTGGGGATTGTATGTATTTAAAAATGTCGCCAATCGTTTAACTGCCTCTGGTAGACCTTTTACAAGATTATTTTGACTGGAAGGTTGCTGACGCTTCTTGGGTGGACTATCGATACGTGTACTTTGACGCAGTGTGGAAACAAGCAGAACTAACTCAGTGAGTAGCTCCTGCAAGTCGCCCGACACATGACAAGCGGTAGCTTCATGATGCATGGAATGTAACGTATGCAATGCTTCGAAACACATTTCAATTCCACCGTTATATATCACTAGCAGTCGGTCTTCATCGTTGTCAACTGTAAAATATAACAATTAAGACCAAGAATGGGGGCCTAAATATTTTTACCTAATATCCTCAAAGCATTGATTAAGGTTCCCCATGATACACGTGCATCCAACCCCGTTAAATACGCTGAAAGAGTTGTCCTTCGAAACGTTGAAATCTCGTGTTGTTCCTGTTCAGTGGCATCAGGATGTCTTGTCGAAAACAACGTCATCAGCTTGAACAATTCATCTACAGCAGCTGAGTACTGTGTCGGATGAGGTGTGATATTCTTAAAAGCCCACTGTAGGTTCTGATGTGCAGCCAATTGTCGCGTCAGAGACCGGCTCTGTTGACAACACAGACGTAAGAGACCGTAGTATGCAGGCAGCATAGCACGATTATAGGCTACAATTTCAGAGTCATCATGATCCGCACTGGAAAAGAAACAAAACATTACTTTAGACTTTGTCCATGACCCCGTTTTTTTTAAAACTCCCTACAGTATATAGTTAAATGCTATGTTTCGAGTTATTTCCGGACAGTTAGCAACTATTTGGGCATTCTCTGGACAGTCGAGAATCGCATGATGCCAAAATGCTAGTAGAGCGTGCTTGTTATGATGCGCCGGTACACTGGGTTCAGATAACCGAGGATGAAATAGATCCCACAACGATCGCATATATGGGCCAAGCTAAAGAGCAAAAAAAAAAAAACAAAACAAAAGATTAATTTAAGCAACATCAACAGACAGTCACGTCTTAGTCCTTGCCATTAGTTTTTCAGTCTTTGAAACCATGCAATACGTCAATAAACTAAAGTATGCCGTAAGCTTGGTGGTTCCGTGTATTCCAATATCAGCATAGGATCGGGAAGGTCTCAGCAATCGCAACAGAAGACTTATGATGTTATGGAGAATTATTTGCGCATCACTACTCAGATCTCTGTAAAGACAAATTTTTCTTTCAAACAATCAAGACTTCAAATCTTCTTGGTTAACTCACCTCTGGGATATACTTGTATTACTGTTCAACTTATGCAGTGAATGCGTTCTATAGTGGGCACGGAACGGCGGTGATGGAATCAACGACACTAGTAGATATGATGCAGCTGTTGCAAAACGACATCTAACATGTAATAGGAGTAAATTGGTATAAAATCAATGTTTACCGTTTCGCACTCTTGAATTGTTATGAGCCAGAAGAAATTGTTCAACCCAACTTTCGGCGGACTGAAGTATCCATGCGTGAGCTATTTTATTCTTTGGCGCTTGGAAAGCCAACCAATCAAGCGCAGATTGAGGACAATACTCGGCCGCGTCCCAAACTCTTTGCAAAACTAATTGCGAAAAGCATGGTAGACCCGACGGCCCTCCTTGCGGTTCGGTCAGAAGTGTTAAAAGTTTAAAAAACGGTCCACATAATTCGGTATGCTTAGTGACGGATGCAAAAAGCATTGTGATGATTTGATTCGCTAGTCTATCATCCCATCGACATAACGCATGTATCAGATGTCTTGTCTGATGAGGGTTAATGTTGTCCTTAATTTGTTGATATAAAAATGGAAACCCCTGGAAGAAAAAAATAAATGCAAAATTATTTTTTAAAAACCAATTGTTTTATTCCGTTTGTTACTTTTCCACCAGCTATTGCATTGTAATCTTTCTGCGACAAACGAAGTCGAAAGTCTTGACCTCGTGATCGTTCCACCAAGTTTGCAACCAAAGCGATCATTTTGTCCAATGAAGCAGGTCGAGACTTATCTACGGACAGTGCTTCATCAGATGAGTTATCGTCATTATCAGAGCCCACATCAATCTGCAGACGAACAATTAGCACTCTAAATATTTATAACTTTTGATTTACTTTAATTTCCTTACACAGTCTTGACTTTTGTTTCCTAAATAAAAGTCAGCTACACTACGAATAACATTTATGCGTAAAAGAAAAACGGTTTCCTCGTCACCCATTCGAGAAAATTCAAATAGTAACCCAAAGAACTCAGAAAGGTGTCGCAGATGTGCTCTTGCGCCGTGCTCCATTAGTAGTATTAGTGATGATATGAAGCGGGTAATACACGATGCATTGCCAATCACTTCCTTACCACTTTCATCGGTTTCCACTTTAAGGTACAAGCTCGAATGTGATGATCTGAAGGAAAAGAAGTATAGAACACTAAAATTACCATATTGATATAGTGGCTCATTAAGAAACATAGACACTGCATAAAACTATGGTTCAGCACCTGAAAGCCGTCAAAATTTGAACAAATAGAACAATGATATCTTATGGGTCGTTACGGTTACCAACGAAAAAGTGTTAAGAAGGGGATGCGAAATCAAGTTGCTATTCCAAGCTAAAAGGCGAAAACCTGTATTCATTTCACAGTGTAAGCTAAAGAGAGGAGGATGGAGGATCGGCAGTAGATCAGAAAATGTAATACTGTATCTGTAAAAACCTTTCCCCCCTTTTCCCGTACTGCGGCCAATTGTGTTATAATATACCTGTAATCCCCTTCTTATCAGCTTAGTTGGCGAAACTCGAGTCCGTAAGCCAAAAATCTAGTTAACTGGACTACCCCGGGCTGTAGCGGAATGCTTACATTATATTGACGTAAATAAAATAAAATAAATAAATTTGTTGGTCTTGCAATCAATTGCAGTTCAAACGAAGTTCGTGCGAAATTTCGTGCCAAGACTCTTAGAAGGTATAACTAGAACGAAGTTTTATTCAAATCAGTTCAATAGTTTTTGAGCGATCCGCGCACATACACGACTTTCTTTAATTTGAAATTGAATTGCGCGCGTTTTTTCATACTTTCTATTACACATTTCTTAGCATTCACGAAATTAGTCCCACCAAATACCGCATAGCGAGAGTTTAATAAAAAAAAACACAACATTTACTCACCTTAAACGCTGAATGACGTGAATAACAAGGCGTTGAAACATTTGACGAACCATTTGATTTGGACATTGTATAAGCACTTGAACAGGCCACCAAGGTTCTGTGGACATGTGAGTAAGAAACCATTCGCATGCCTCTTGACTTGCATTAAATTGCTTTGTTAGCAATTCAACCCAAAGCACCATTGTTGGCTACAATTAAAAAGCATTGTTAATATAACTTCTGTATATAAACTGTTGTCATACTGACCTTTTCTTTAGCGTGAATAAATGTTTCTATAAAGAACGACACCGACAGCTTGGCAGCCATACATGTGACATCATTTTGCATTAAAAGCGTCTGTGGTATATGGCCGCAAATTTGCCACATGAAACTTAGAAAAAATAAAAACACGATAAACACAAAGATTCGTAAATACGTAACGTACCACCTAAACTCACTTAAAATACGTATGCTCAAATATATTTCTATCTTGTAAAAAGTGTCTGTTATCTTGCCAAATCCAGTCTTCGAGTACTTTGCTGAGCAACGATTTACGAGCGACATCTGATACTCTTGATATCACACTACTACCGCCTCCTAAAAATTACGAATGACGTTAAAAATGTTTTAAAAATTTTAAGTCTCTTCGAAATTACCTCCATTACAGTTCTTAATGTCTATATCACAATGTTGTGCTGATGGTGCTGCTGATGGAACTCCTATGTTATTGGTTTTCGTTGAATTTTCGCAACTACTATTACTACTTATATTAGCAGCATTTGCTTCAGTCTCATTTGATTCCGGTTGATGCTTATCGCTGAGATTAGCTGGTGACGATTCTAATGCTTTAACTGATTCTTCTGTACTTTTTATCTGCAATGACTTTTGCAATAGAACATTGTGAGAGCTACATGGATTTTCGGACATATTTGAACGCTGCCACTGATTGTTTGTTGGACGTCGTTCGTAAAACAACATATAAGCCGAATTGGTTTTTTCAAAACTGAAATCCAAATATTTTTCTGTCACCGAATCGTATGTTTTACTCTGAAAATAGAAATTTAAACTTCACATGTGAAAAACTGAAATAAAGTGTAATCACGACAAGAACCTACCGTCATTTCACCACCAAAACATTCAGCAGCAATTTGTGATGGATCAAAGGGTTTCACTTCAGCGTCATTAAATAAAAACCAGCGATCGTGTTGTTGAGTATTATCACTCCTCTCCTTTATAAAACTATAATAATGGCCACCGTCTGCTGTTCCGGTATGCACTGTAACACCTACCAATTCATACCTTAAAAAATAAATGTTTGTCTGTTAATTACATTTTAAAAAAAATTGAACCATATGTTTAACTAACAATTGAATAGAGCCCCCTGTAGTTTGCCTGCAATTTAAAATATGTATGTATGTTTATGTATTGTGGATATTTGTTAAGAAACAATATATGTAATTTGTTTCTCATGCTAAGAATACTTTGCAGCAATACTAATTATATTCTTAGGTAAACGAGGAATTTATTATAGTAAGGTTGGCGGCATGTCACCGCGTAACACTATAAGCAATTGAAATTCAGGCTTAGACAAATCAAATTTAGTGGCGGCTTCTCAATCTCTTCGAGGACACAAGTTGTGATGTCTGTCAGACACAAATAGACGTGTTTTTTGATTCTGTCGTCAGTCAGTAGTAAAAACTAAGTAATTCCAATCCAAAAATATACTTTAAAAACGCGAGTCTAATCGGTTTAAGCCTTTTTCTGGATTTCTAGTTTTCCTTTGTGTAAAAACAGTCAGTGTACGCTGATCTTTGCATTAAATTAATTTCGCGAAAATTTGATCTTTGAGTTTCTCACACCGCCAGTGCCGTCACCACCTTGAAATCACCAACACAACCTTGTAATCACCAACACCACTTCGAAATCATCAACACCACTGCAAAATCTATCCATCACAAACTATGCCGCTCCCTAATCAAATGAATCTCCGCTCTACAAAAACTGGTCTCTCTACACCAACAAATTCGAATTCGCCTTCACTTAAGCAGCCAAAAGATGAAAATACTGTGCTAACGCTGAAGGTTTTTGAGAAACAATTAACTAAACAATCTGAGCTTCTCCAAATTAGCCTAGTGGATGAAATTGCAAAGTTACGTAGCGACATGATTCAAAAAATTTATGACATCAACCGAAGCTGGGAGCAACGGTTTGACACAATCGGCGATGCACTATTCTCCTTAACTGCGCGTGTTGAGAAAATGGTGACAAATACAAATGCAATGTCTCCAGCCCTAAATGCGGATATACTTGCTCTTCAAAGGCAGCTTAACACACTTGAGAAAAAAGAAATCGCCGCTGATGCCATTCTCTTTGGAGTACCGGAAGGGCTTGATGAGAACTTAAAGTCCATGTTTAATCGACTCTGCCATTCAATTGATTGTAAGCCGCCGCTCTTAAAAAACATCTTCCGCACAAAAAAGCGCAGCCCAACTGCAACAGAGTCAGCATCTGCTCCATTGTCAATCATCATCAAATTCTTCAGCTGCAACGACAGAAATGAAGTTCTCAAATCAGCAGCAATTTACCGCAAGCTGAATCGAAGAGAACTTACACTAGATGATATTGGCATTGAATCAACACACAACAGCAGCTGTTACTTGAGCGAGAGCTTAACCAAGCAATCACGCCTTCTTCTTGAAAACGCTATTGGTATGAAGAGAAAAAAAGAGCTGTTTTCTGCATTCACAAAGTATGGGTCAATATACAACAAACTGCAACCGGAAAAAGCTTACTAATTGAAAGCTCTGAAGACTTACTAGCTGCTGCTGCGACGCACTAATGAACTTCAAGTACAACTTTGCCGTAAATACTTTTAACTAAATTATTGATAAAAAAATTATTATCTTTGTCTACACTTGGAGCTGAGATCGTGGATACGCTCCATTCACTTGGTCAACTCCAGGTGAATAATGTTAAAAACAACATGGATCGTACTTTGGACCTCATCTTCACTAATAACAGTGACGAAACGTTTGTATCCAGGGATCTTACTCCTCTCGTTCCGGAAGATTTGTATCATCCTTCTTTAAACAATTTTTCTTTATTAAATTTAAAAGATATTCTTATTTGTGATTCCTTTAGATTCGCCTTCAAAAATGCTAATTATAGTAATATTTGTGAAGAGCTTAACAGTTATGACTGGGGTCCTTATCTTTCGCTAGAAATCGATGAAATTTGCTCCAAATTTTACGAGGTCATTAATTCTGTTGTTTTTGAATTTGTCCCTGTAGTTCGCGTCAAAAATGTAATTGATTCCTGTCCCTGGGACAATGAAATTATTCGTAACCTAAAGACTCTTAAAAATCGTGCGTATAGGAAATGGCGTTCTAGTTTGGCGGATGATGACTACCTTGTGTTTAAAAGGCTTAAATCTGAATTTAAATCTGCTCTCTACCACGCGTATTTTGTGTATTTAAATGATATCCAGAATAGCCTCAAATGTAGACCGGATGCATTTTGGAATTTTATTAATTCTAAGAAAAAAGTGACGGTTTTTCAGCCACGCTCTCTTTTAATGGACATTTAGCGGACTCTTCCGCTAGTATTTGTAATAACTTTGCTTGTTTTTTCCAATCAGTATATTCGAATCACGACTCGACGATTGATGATAATTTTTTTGACTATCTTGGCGACTTCCCCACTCCTCTTTTCAATACCATTGAATTTTCTGAGGACGATATTTTGAATCAGTTAGCTGGTTCTGACTCCAGCCTAAGCCCTGGTCCTGATGGCCTACCTTCTGTTTTTCTCAAGAACTGTGCTTATCCTTTACACAAAATCATATGTCATATCTTCAACTTATCTTTGAAAACTAGCTTATTCCCATCTGTCTGGAAAACCTCTTTTATAGTTCCTATTTTTAAGTCTGGTCGGAAAAATAAAATTGAGAATTATAGAGGTATTTGTAAGCAATCTTCTCTACCTAAATTATTTGATTCGCTAGTCACTGAAAGATTAAACTTCTTTTGCAAATCCCTTATTTGCAATAATCAACATGGTTTTGTAAAAAAAAAAGGTCAACTGTAACTAATCTTATATTGTTCACAAATTTTGTGATTTCAGAGATTGGTAAAGGTAACCAGGTTGATGCTGTTTATACGGATTTTAGCAAAGCTTTCGATCGAGTTGACCATAAAATTTTGCTTTACAAACTTACGAGACTGGGTTTTCCTATCTTCTTTTTAAATTGGCTCTCTTCTTTCCTCAACAATAGATTCCAACATGTTAGGTTTCGTAACAATATTTCTGACAAAATTTCTGTCACTTCTGGAGTTCCCCAAGGCAGTCATATCGGACCCCTGCTTTTCATCTTGTTTGTAAATGATATTGTAAAATTTCTCCCGGAATGCTCCTTGTTAATGTTTGCAGATGACTTCAAGATTTATACGTCGGGCAGTGAACCGCATTGTTTTCACCTTAAACTCTCATCTTCAAAAGTTTAATCTGTGGTGCTCTAAAAACTATCTCTCTTTAAATGTTAGTAAATGTTCCGTCATTAGCTTTGCTCGTTGTAGATCTCCTCTCATGAATACATATTCTTTTGATGGTGTAGTCATTCCTCGTGTTAATGTAATCAAAGATTTGGGTGTGTTATTAGATACTAAGCTATCTTTCAACAATCACGTTGATTGCATCACAAACAAGGCGAACAGAACATGGGGAATGCTTAGGAGCTATGCTTGTGAGTTATATGTTGCATTTGTGCGCTCCATATTAGAATACGCCTCAATTGTCTGGTATCCATATTATAGAGTTCATATATCTAGAATTTAATCAATTCAAGAAAGATTCCTTAGGTTCGCTCTTAGGGGACTTCCTTGGCAGAACTCATATCACTTACCTTCCTTATTTATCCAGGTTAAAATTAATTAATATAGAATCACTGGAGGTGAGGAGAACGGTGGCACGAGTTGTTTTTATTCATAGGGTTTTAATAGGTGAGATTGAGTCTACAGAAATTCTTGACCTTCTCAACTTAAACGTTCCTTCACTCAATCTTCGAAGCTCTAGATAGTTTAGAGTAGCGCACTCTCGTACAAACTACGGTCGTTCTTCCTCAATTAATGGATTGATGATTTCGTATAATGTAAATGTCCATTTAATTGACTTTAACCTATCGATTTCATCAATAAAAAGAATATTATTTGATGGTCTTCAGTCATAATTGTTTGTCCTGTTTTTAACTTTGATTTTTCATATATATGTATATTTATAAATTTTTGTATTTTTGTTGCAAAAAAACCAGTTGCAAAAAAACCAAATGCTTCTATTGTTAGTGACTACAGACCTATTAGCATTTTACCTTGTCTATCCAAGGTCTTTAAGAGAGTCTTGGCAAAACAAATACAGAACCATTCTTTTTCGAATTCTTTGCTGAGCCCGCTTCAGTCGGGTTTTAGAAAAAGCCATAGCTGCTCATCTGCAATGGTCAAGATCTTAGATGATATTAGACAGGAATTTGATAAAGGTTTCTTAACTTTGCTATGTCTTCTGGATTTCTCAAAGGCCTTTGATAAAGTGAATTATGCAATTCTCTGCTGCAAAATGCAAAACTTATTCGGTTTTAGTGAAACAGCCACAAAACTTATTAGAAGTTTCTTGTGTGACAGATCACAGAGAGTTGTCATTGATAACAAATGTTCGGCTCTAAAGTCCCTTACACAAGGAGTTCCTCAGGGATCAATCTTGGGTCCCATCTTATTTTGCCTGTACATTAATGACCTGTGAAAATCTAAGGCCATCTTACCTCTGGTGGTGGGATAGCTCTCAGTGAGTCAGCAGTGCTAAGTCTACTACTTAGCTTTTCAGTGTTAAGTCTACTACTTAACTTATATCTACTGAATAGCCACCTTACCTCTGGTGGGGGGATAGCTGTTCGTAAATGACGGAAAGACTGAACTTGTCAATGGTTATAATCGATCTATATTTATTTCCAATAACTTAAAGACTATTTATACATAAAAATTGCTTACTACTACTTATTACTAATTGCTTCGACGGAAGCCGCAAACTGCAGGCACAACGCTGAATCAGCGACAACAGCAAGAACACTTAATGGGGCCAACCGCCGAATCAGCTGAAACAGCAGAACCCATAAATTGAACTTAATGTAGGTCGTGATTGAGCAACCAGCGAAAACAACAGAATCGCTTAATGAGGTATAATGCTGAATCGGCTGAAACAGCAGAACCAATTAATTATAGCTGAAGAATGTCGTGAGTGGGCAACCTTTTGTCGATGGTGCCAGGACTGATGTTAATTGATGGAGTTGGTGTGGCTTTTTGTTGATGAACTCAACAACCTGCCTTCTGTGTGTAAGCATGTTTCCATTCACCTTTACGCGGATGATGTTCAGCTTTACTTATCAAAGCCATGTAAAAATATAAATGATCAGGTTGCATACCTTAACGAAGATTTAGATGCAATAAATAAATGGGCGTCAAATAATGGGTTAGTGCTTAATCCCACAAAACGCCAAGCAATTCCGATCTCCCATAGGTCATTCCATCTTAATCTTATACCGGATATATGGTTAAATGACACTAAAATGAAACTGGTAGAGTCTGCTACCAGCCTTGGGTTTGTTCTAAATCGAAATTTGTCTTGCTACAATCATATATACCTTGTAGTAGGTCGAATATATGGTTGCTTACGCAAACTTTGGATGTCGGCTAGTTTCACTCCTTTAGAGACTCGTCAAAGACTAGTACGAAGACTCGTTATTCCTATAATAACGTACTCTGAAGTGGTTTATAGTAGCCTTGATTCAATATCGTTTCATAAGCTTCAAGTAGCTTTTAATGACGCTCTTAGATATGTATATGCACTTTGTAGATTCGACAGAATTTCAGTGTACTCTAGAAGGTTTCTGGGCTGCTCACTGCTTAGGAACTTCATATTTCTGCATAAAATTATAATTTCTAAGTCACCGCCATATTTATTTTCTAAAATAGAGTTTTCACATTCTCAAAGAAAATTTAACATCAATACAAGTCACTTTCAGTATTTGAATTCATCTCGCCTATTTTTTGTGCATGCTATCCGGCTATGGAATTCTTAACCTTTGCATATCAACGGTATCTCAAACGCCACCAATTTCAAAACTGTACTCTTTGACCATTTTACAGCGCAGCAGTAGAAAATTTCTTTCCTTCTTTACCTACTTTTATATCCTTCTCTCTACTATCATTTCTTTCTCCCTTCTTTCTCTTTCTCTAGTTTTAATTTATTATGTTAATTAATCTAAAATCTAAAATTGTTTAAAGTCAACATTACTCTCTTAGTATTATAAAAGACTAAGTCTTAATGTACAAACCATTATGTTTTAAATAAATGAATTGAATTGAATTGAATTGAACTTCAAGTCGGATCTCTTTCTAATCGTACCGCACTTCATGCATTGTCTGCTGATTTCCATAAATTTTGTACTGCTGATTGGGGCACGTTTTTAACCTGTCGAATTGAACCAAACATTCGCTGTGCCTTCTAAAGAAAAGTTTAGCTGGTGTGTAGGTTGCTTTCCCAGTTTTTAAAAGTTCGATAGTAGGTACTTTTGTGCTAAAGCACACAATTCTTATAAGTTGGCGATTTTCTAAAAATAATTTGATTTGAATTGTTGGTATTTAAGTCTATGTATTTTGACGCGACTTGACTCACGGCTCAGTTTCTATAGCTTAAGCTCGGGTTCATTTGCAAAACGAAAATTCGACAGATATCACTGACGTAGCATTTGCTAAAAGCTATATGAATGGGATAAATCTTTGTTTTGATTTTTCCTATGCAAACAACCGCACGGTGCCACCTCTTTCGAATGTCTGACAAGTAATCAAAGAGTATTATTTGTCAAGAAGCTTCTCAACTCGCCGTTCGGAGTCGGCAAAAAACTGTTTGTGCATTCGCGTCAAAAATGTAGCACACACACACAAATGGTTGCGAGAAGTAGGCTCTGGTTCATCCCGAACTGTAGTAAACTATGTAGGTAGAAAGGATTTAGAGTGTATCACAAGCCAACAGGTACATCGTAAATTTGCACGATATTACACGACAGGTACGGCAACAAAAAACGTTAAGGGGCTCATGTAAATGATAAATGGTACCGAAACCGTATTCGGAATAAACTCCCGAAGTTACTAGACGGATCTATGTCACATTCAAGAATATTTTCAATTGAGTAGGTCTTACTTTTTACCACTCCCGCAAAAATATTGAAGTTCTCGTGCATAGAGTACCTAGTTGAAGTCAAAAGTGCGCGCAAACGAAACACAAAAGAAAATAATTGCAAACGCAGTGTGTAAATTATTATTATTAACACAACCGACATTTATTTCGTTTTCTTTGTTTCATCGCTTCTCAAATTATTTTTCTCGCCTCTCGTTTTTCTCACAAATTCATTTGCCGCTATACTGTTCTTTCGAACATGTCGCATGGAACAAGAGCAATAGCTAATCTTATTAATGAAACAACAACGGTCTTATGCTTGTTGGGCATAACGGTCTTATGGACTAACGGACTTCTCTAAGGCTTTTAACAGGGTCAACCATAGCATCTTATGTAGAAAGCTTCGGCATTATTTTGGCTTCAGTGAAAGGGCAGTCCGATTGATAAGTAATTATCTAAGCAATCGATCGCAAAGAGCTCTGGTGGGTGAGCATTTTTCTAATGTTAGATATTTACGTGAGTAATCTTGCGTGCCACAAGATTCTATCTTAGGTCCTGTTCTGTTTTGCATTTTTATTAATGATATAACTCGTGTATGTAAAAATGTGTCTTTCCACCTGTATTTGGACCTCACTGCTATAAACAGATGGTCTATTGTAGATTCTTCTTTAAATTCTTAAAAAACCCAGGCAATTTTAATTTCTAAACGATATTACGAACCAGAAATTTTACCTCCTATATTTATATTTAATATTCAAATAAAGTTTGTTGATAAAGTCACTAGCTTAGGTTTTAAAATAAATAGTAATCTATCCTGTACTGACCATATGAATTATACCATAAATGTCGTATCTACGGTTGCCCTCTTAAATTATGAACATGCGCCAGCTTTTACAATTAATGAAAACGCTGCTAGTGCCCATTCTAACTTACACAGAAGCTTAGTATATACTGTAAGCTTGATTCTATTTTTCAAAATAAGCTGAAAGTTGCTTTCAATTGAATGATTCGTTATGTCCATGGCTTTAGAAGATATGATCATGTATCAGCTTTCCAAAATAGTATTATGGGCTGTTCATTGAAGAATTTTCATATACTCCAAATCTCCACGGTATCTTTATGAGAAATTACAATTTACACAGTCGCCTAGAATATTTAATATTATAACTCAACCTTATAATTATATGAATTCGTCGCGCCTTTTCTTTACCCACGCCATAAGGCTATGGAATTCATTGCCTGAAAATATAAAGCGAGCATCAGGAACATCTCAATTTAGGACAGGCATTTTTAAATATTTCTCAGAACAGCAGTAGATTATTCTCATTATTTTCCTTTTAATTTTATAAAATTTTTAAATCAGACAATTCTTTTTTATATTTAATATTATAGCATGTATATATAGTTATATGAATACTCAATGTAAGCTTAATTTTTTTAGTATGTACTCTAAATAGACTAAGGCCGGTACCTATCGACCGCTCATAAGTTAAGAGCCTCATAAACCTATTCACCAACCGCTATTAGTGCGTATTTATGAGCGCTCATAAGACTTATGAGTGGCCCCAACCACGAGAAATTGATCAGACAATTATTATTATCTCTGCTAATATCTTAGATAACAATTATTATTGTCTCTGCTAACATTTTAGATAACTTCGAAATAATTCGAAATCAGCTGCCATTTCAAATTTAAATTATTTTTGTTGATTTTTATAGTGGGTAGAAAAGAAAGAAATCTGAATTCATCCGACGAAAAAAAAAAAAAAATTATAATGAGTTTAGTTAACATGTTCTTTATTCCACTATTCAATTCCTAATAATATTGCCAAAAAAAATGTATCCACCAACATCAATTTCACCATCTACAGCTGTGTTGCAACATCCCCATATTTACATTGTTATATGTCACTGAAATGTTCGAAAAAGAGCCCCATTGACCCCGAATTTTCGAAAAAGAGCGTAATTAACTCCGAATGTTCGAAAAAGAGTGCATTCGGAATTCCGAAAATTGAGATCTCTCAAAGTCGAAGTAGCAAAGACAGCATAATCAGAAACCTATTAGTGGTCGATGAATACCAACCAAGAATTTAAACTTAAGAGCCTCTTAGCTTTAAAAGCGATTTATGAGCGGTCGATAGCTACCGCTACTTGTACTTGATTATTATATTACTTTTATAATAAATGGAGATTGAATTGAAATCTAGCCCGGACAATAAAAATACGTTATACGTCAACTGATGACATTCTTATAGCTAGTTGACACTTTAAAAAACAATAAGATTCCTCAGCATTAGCTCCAATCATTTCAACTTAAGCACATAAGCATTCCACTTTAGTGACAACAGCAAGCACTAAGATTTATAGGCTTTCATTTCGGTTTTGTTCACACCAATAATACAGACTCGACTCTATCTACACTTGCATGCCCCCTTAAAAATAATGGCGCAAATTCATAGTCAGATAGAGCCGACGATAAAAGAATTTATTCACCTACATAACCTAAAATATGGGCACCGTAGCGCAAGTGGCTAGTGCGTCGGACTACTGAGCCAGCGGTCTTGGGTTCGAATCCCGCCGCAAACACCTAAAAGTTGTTCACAGTGCTCACCTCTTTCGAATGTCTGACAAGCATCAAAGAGTATCATTTGTCACGATTGAGCTTCTCAACTCGCCGTTCGGAGTCGGCAAAAAACTGTAGGTCCCTTTCATTCGTGCAAAAATATAACACGCACACAAATGAAGAAGCCGGCCCAGGTTCACCTCAAGCTGTAGCGTCAACTAAGTAAGTAAGTAAGTAACCTAAAATATACTTTTTTGCTATTCATAGTCACCTTATAGTCGACTTTCAACTTATAGTCGGCTCGAAATTTAAAATGACCCAAACGTCATTTTAAATAATTTGAGTCGACTATAAATTTCTCATATAATACTTTGACGTTTGGGTTTGTTCGTTCAAATCACTATACAAAAACATACCAAAGTCGATACTAACTAATACACAGGCAAAAATGTGTTTATAAATAACGAAAGGTTAAAGCCGGCTTTTTTATTTATAGCCGGCTGTAACTATAGTCGGCTATAGGCACTGTTCATGGGCTGACTATGAATTTGCGTCAATGATTTTCAACTACAATTTATTAACCGTCTCTCAGCAGATATAAATAAAACAAATCAACACTCACTCATTAATTTCCTCGTCTTCTTCGGAATTGTCTGCCGACAACTTATTACTGCAGTCATCTTTTTTCTTTTCGCCGGTTTCGATGTTCTTTTTGGTCGCCCTATTCTTCCTGTCCTCTGTAATGCAAATAAATGTTTAAGTCACGCTTTGACTAATATCATTGGTTTTAAATATCACCTAAATATTGATGTGGCATCAAAGTCTTTTCCACGTAATTAGACATGTCCAACCGCATTGGAAATGAAAAATGTGTGTTCACTTTCTCCTTTAGCATGGTGACCATGTTGAACGTGTAACGCATCGTATTGAAACACAATATCTGAGGGAGTTTTTTGAAACATGCACGCTTCTCAGCACGAACTTTTTTACCACATTGTGAGCATGTGTACATATTATCACCTTCCAAGGTGTCTTTAACAGTCACTTCATCTAACGATTCACCCAAATTTCTCATATCGGCCACTTGACACCGCACTGTATAGAACTCTTCGGCTGTACGACTTACATGGCCACAATCCAACGAGACAACATTGTTACTTAATGTTCCACAGAATAACCTCTTTACCAGATCTTTCAGCTCGGGAGTCATCTCTTCAAGTTTCGATACGAGATCAATAAAAAACTCAGCCATATCCTTCTGTTCTCCGGTGTTCAACGGTTGGTGGTCCATTTGATAGACCCGGCAGAAAGATCGAGGATTGTATGATTTCCTCTCTGACTCGAGAAGATAGGCGAACATTCGTTGCAGCTCGTGCAGTGTTGGACCGTGTTTCTGTGCAGCCTGTGGTGGCACACTAAGAACTGCTTCTCGTGCCTGTGGCATCATATATAAGTGTTGGACGCATGAGGCCATATAACAAGTTGCACCCAAATTTGTCAAGCCAACGTAACCGCATTCTGAGCGACCGTCATCTCGTGGCCAATAATCCCATGGATACGGTGGATGTGGCCCTGGAGTATGCTGTTCTAATAGTTTTCCGTGAAGGAATGAATAATTATTTGCACTGTTCTTACTCAATTCGACAAGCAAATCATAAGCTGCAGCTCTCGATGTGGGCGACTTACATTTTGGCTTCTGGCGGTTTGTGGGCGATGGCATATCGAAAAGAAACTCAAATATCTTCTCTATAAATCCCAGCGCATCTGCAATAAACTTGAATGGAGGGTCATACTTGACAAGGTTTGTCATTAAATTGATTAAGCCAACCAGGCCATCATCTTGGTATCCATGTCTAGTCTCGTAGAAATCTCGATTTAAAATACTTTTGGAGACGGTGTGACACAGTCCCTCGATGTCGATTGCGCTAATGTGTGGTTCGTCCAATGACGCTTTAACCATTTCTGGCGTCAGTGTGTCTACGAGTCTTGCCAACAGCCAAAAGTAGTCACGACATGCTGGCCCATATGGTTCTTTCCCTTCGTCCGATACAAAGTGCGAGTGTGATTGCTGAAAGCAGGTCATCTTCTCAGCAACGGTAAGAAACGATATTAGTTTTTGCAATAGAGGAACCAACAGTTCTTGATAGCTTTGCGAATTTCCCAAACAAATCCGATAGAGGCCAGCACATATTTCACGTCGAACCGATGGCTCAGGATCTTCGAGAATAAATTTCCGCACCCAGCCACAGTACTCGGGACCATTCCAAAGCGCTAACCGTGCATTTTCTGAAGAATGTACAAAGCTAACCATAATATTCATTGTGTATTGTACAACTTGAGCCCGACCCCAAAATCCTGTGCGAATGTGAAGTTGGTTGCTGAAGTGCGTGTGAGCTTCGTCGTTCAATATTGACGCCAACCGCTTGAGGCAAGAATCAACTTCCATCATTTCTAGCATAAATGCATGCGGCTTTGATATTGCGACGGGTATGTCTTCCGAACGATGCTCTTCGAAGCCCAACAACCACAGAATCCTCAGCAAGCTCGCAAGACAATCATGGCGCCATTCGTTAAAATTACCAATGGAGTGGTGGCCGTTTTGCAGCGTTCCGTTGATAAAAATGTCATACAAATGCTGCAGTCCACCGCACTTGATAAATACCTCACTCCATTTCATGTCGTAGGCGGCAGGTGACGGTGGATTTGGTGTAGTAGGATAATCCTCCTCTTCATCACGCTGGAAGTCATTCTCTTCAGTTTCATCAGAGTTTTTTTTTACAGGATTTTCTTGTGCTACTTCAGCCTTCGGCTGTTCAACATTTTTAACCGTGCTTTCTATAATCGCTGACTTCTCGTCACTTATTGTTGCGTCTGCTCCTCCACCACTTTCAGAGCTCTCTCCTGGGCTGACTTTTCGTCTTCGACTGCTTTTGCGCGGTGATTGACTGGAGTTGCTTTTGGACGACGATGATGACGAAGTGCTGAACAGACGGTTTATATTCTTTACCTTAGCGCTGTGGTAGTCGCCATTGCAACAAGCACCTGAAGCCGATGACAAATTACTTACGGCTAAACTTTCAACAATATGCAAGGAGTACATGAATTTTTGAAGATTCCCTGGGTGTAGAAGTTCCGACAGTTTTTTTTTAATAGAGTCTTTTCTAAACTTTCTCTCTTCCACGTTATCGGCCGTATCACACTCGAAAAGATCTACTGTAAGAGTTTGAAACGAGTCCAGAATATTTGGATTCGTTGGTAATATTGCCAAGATATCCCATACGCGGCGTGACAAAAGCTGAGCTTTTGTGTGCGTCTGAATATTATTGTTACCATGGATTTCCATGTCGCCAAGAGTTTGCATTAAACGAAATAACTTCTCAAAATATTTTGGCTGCAGTAAGAGTACTGACGGTAGACATTCTTTGGGTGGGGGTGGTTGAAGTGTGGGATGATCCAAGGGTTCTTTGCGTCGCGCACCTCGTCCACCAAGTGAAACGTACACAATCTGGAATTATTGTGAATGATTATATATTTTTGTTCATTCAACAACTATCCTTACCTGATTATCCTTAAAGCCTACGTCACCCAAACTTCTCTCGTCATACTCCGATGTCAACTCTTGTCCTTGAGTTATAATTCGTAATGGTCCTTCGCTCAGAAGCAGGCCCAACACAGGAGCAGTTACACCAGATGCACGTGCACCACCTTGTAAATTCTCCCACCTATATAAATAAACATATATGTATGTATATATACAAGTGTTCTATTAGATTGCTCTGATAGCACTTACCATTTTGAAATCTCTGCCTTAAGCTCCGCGATCAAGTCACAGGAATGCATATGCAGTAGAGATTTTTCCGAAAGTCCCGCTGGTTGCAAAACTATTCGAATGGATGGACCTACTCCCTCATTCTTGAGATTGCTGTGTGACCCAATGCCTTTGCCCTCAATAGCCCAACGCCGTAGGTGAAACGAATATCTACGCCGGAAGGTCTCCAAATGTGTATTTAATAGCATCAGACCTCGCTGTACACACATTAATGCGTACTCCTCTTCACAACTACATCAAATAAGATGCATCATATTAAATTGAATCGTAGAAAGCGTCAAGTAATTTACCCTTGTAGACCATTTGCAGCCTGAACCAAATGATCCATACACTGAGAAACGAATTCCTTTTCCAGTCTCAGCTGCTGGCCCATGTAGTACATATTTATATATTGGATGGCAGCAAGTGACACCTCAGTGTTGTGTGCCCTTAACGCGATTTTCCAGAGGTGAAACATTCCCACAATATTGGATGATGTTGTCGACACAGAATCCATTTGCTTCTCATAATGAGCAATGGCAAGTCTAGCTAAGCTACACAATTGTTGAAATAGTCCCAGCGCAACCATGGAAAATTCTTCAGGTCGTAATTCAGGCAGTTTCTTCAAGTACAAATGCTGTAGTGCTTCAATTCCAAGTGCATGCTGATCGCCACCTTTTGCTTGGCTCTGCAACCAAGAAAAGTAGCAATCACAACATTCAGTGTCATGTGCCAGCCATTCCCACAGGGCATCCACTTGCTCTAGACTTAATCTGAAATGTTAAGAAAACCATTGCAAACCAATGTTAAGCCCGTAACTAAAATAATTCACTTACCTGAAATTCTTTGGAGAACCCAATGAACTAAAAACCGACGAAAGAAAATGCAACCTAACAGAAACTTGAGTTTTATGTGAGTACATTGGACATCCATTGGAATTTAGCACTAGCGTTTCACTTCGATTTACCATTGATCTGGCATACGCTTTGATGTTATTAAAGAAGTGATACATCATTTTGTGCTGGCGCTCGGCCCACATCGTAACTTGATGCGTATCAGCAGCTCGGAATTGTTGAAAGGAAGCAAAAAGCTTCGGCAGTAGTTTTAAACTTACAATTACACTTTTATTGTTAGACAAATTGTGTAGGCAGCCTTCAATGAATTTCGTACGTAACAATCGATCAGTGCTAAAGCATAATAAAGTGGCTAGTGCCTTCTCAGCTTCTAAAGCTAAAGATTCACCCAATTGACCCTGGGAATAAAAATTGAAGATTGTATTTATATCATTAGCAATGTTAAGAGTCCTGTTTACAATTTTATCGTCCTGCAAGAGATCCCACAACAGAGTGTTTCCTGGTAAGCAAACATCATTTATTTTGAATGTCGGTGGCAGTTCCTTTGTCTCGATTGCAGTCGCCTCCTCTGATTTATTTCGTAGACCTTTGCTACCCGAACCGGATTGTATCACCTTAATGGAGTCTCCAGACATCGACGAATCACGCATTGCTATCGATGGCATCGCGAAACCAGGAATACAACTATGCGTACGGCTCACCAACTGAGCTAATTCTTCCTCACATGGAGATTCATCGTCATCGAAGTCTGCTAAGTTCTTCTCTGACTTGTTGCTCATCGGCGATGAATAGCTTCCATCGTTATCGACACCGCTTAGTAGTTCGCTTATGTGGGCCTCACCAATTGCCCGTATATACGGACCTTCGCCTTGTAGATGTTTAAGGACTGCAGCTGGAACTGGATTATCACTACAATCACTATCGTTTATTACTTCACCTTCGCTGTGCGATTCTCCCTCCCAAATGGTTTCTACCAGCTCATGAGCCAAACGTGTTAACGGAAGACTGTTGTTTTTCCTTCGCTTGCGAGTTTTCTTTCGAATGGGAATAACCGATGGCTGATGAAGCTCCTCTTCGCTGCTAGAATTTTCAGCTATGTTAACCATTCGGTGGTTTTGCAAGCTAAAGAGTTTCAAATTTTAGACAATCTTTCAACCAACACGAATATGAATTTAATCTTACGTGAGATCCGTTTTGGTTTTCAAAGCAGTTAGCTCCGAAATGCCTTCGCCCTTATTTTTGGCAGTTTCTAAGAGGGAATAGAAATAAGTTAAGACTGGTGAAAGTAAATTGAAATAAAATATTAGATATTAGTAGATTACTTAATTATTAGATTACTTTAACAATTCAATTCATATAACTTCTATTTACACTAAAAATTTTAAATACTAACACCAAGTCAGTCGTAGCTAACATGATTTCAAAATTGCATTCAGTTTCACTAAAGTATATACAAACCCAAATGAAATCTCATCTAAAATTTTGCTACGTTAATTTCTAAATGGTTGGTCGCAATTGAACGAACCTGTTCTCTTGATATTTGTTAGCCTAAAACCCCAACAATTATGGATAGGCGCCACTGGGCAACCAACTTCACAGTATATGTACATGCAACGATAACCGAATTGAGCTACCATTTTTCTATCATACTACGATAATCGAATCGAGATGTTTTTTCTTACAAATGCCTGATGCTGCCGGTGGTCCAGGAGAAGCGGTATTACGGATGGTGATAAAAGGGGGTGAAAAGCGAATATCGGGACTTTTTGCAGATTGAGCGGCTGAACGGTGAGGTTGGCGAATCAGACTTTGTTATAAATGAAGGAAAAGAGTAAAGTCGATTTAATTTAAAAAGGAACTTTAAAGTAAGAGGTGATCTTGTTGTTATTTGGGAAGACGAAGACAGAATCTGGATAGGTACTGGAAAGATTTACTCTGCCTATGCTGGTGAGCTTTCTATATGCTTATTTATCGGAATTTATTGAACAAATGTTCACTTTGAATTGGTAACATTACTGAAAATAGGTGTCTTTTTTTTTTTAGTAACGCTAAATCCCTATGTGAAATTGAAAAGACGAACTGGGGTCTGTTTGTATGTTTGTAAGAAAAAATTTTAAAAAAATTCTTTCTCTTAAGCTACGTACAGATGAACAATCATTTGCAGCAAAAATGCTGCAAGTGTTTGCGTGGTCGATCACACCTATGCAAAATTTTTGCTCGAAAAAAGTTTGCAGACATTTATTTTCAGCTTCGTGCAAATTGTTTGCACGACCATTTGTCTCAAAATATTGCACGGTTGTTCACACCGCATGAAAGTGCAAACAATAGTAGTTGCTGCAAATATTTGACATTTGCTGTTGTGTGTTTCTACAATTTAGTTGGAAAGTGTGAATAACATCAACAAAAAGAAAATGTCTTGCAAAAAAACTAAAATAGCAGCAGCTATGGTGATAATAGGTAGGTAGAAGTGGTGGTTTCGATGGAAGGAAACCCAAATAGCGCGTAAAGCGCCGTTTTGAAACCACAACCTCAGGTGACCCGTTTCTTCGGATGTAATGTTGAGAAATCTATAACCACCCTGTGGAGTAAAAGAAGAGGATGGTGATAATACTTTCATTCAAATTTTATTGCAGGCAATAATTTGCTGCAAATTTATTGCTCGTCTGTACGTAGCTTAAGATTATTTTCTAAATTAAGGAAATATGTATTTGTACGTAACTCATCCGTGTACACACAAGCAGATCTTCAATCAATCGATCATCTCTGAAATCGACGCGACGGGGATAAAACTTTAGTAACTCCTCTCTTTCTGGCGACCCGAAAGAGCTTTTTTTTAACGCCCGATACTTGGCTTTTGTGTTATCCGTGGAAATTAAGTTTTACTGTACTGTGTCACATGAGTTAGCAAAAGAATGAAATGGAAATACGTTTACGAGGTTCCGAAATCTCGTTAAATCCAATTTGTCTCTGGTTAGATTAAAAAAAAAGTAAATTTCAATACGATCTTTAGTATATGTATGTACAGTTGAACGGAAATAGGTACATTACGCTTTTCTATTTGAAATTAAAAAATGTATTTTAAATTCATTTGATGAAAAATCAAGCAGAGATAAAATAAGTCTACCTTAACCGCCTTATTCAATGTTGAAGACGATGACAAATGATTTGCAAATGGATTTATTTCGATCGAAATATTGCTATGGTTGTGCTAAGGTTTGAATGAAAATACCAAGTTGTCAGCCCATAATTCAGGTTTGTACACATATAAAATTGTCTGCTTAATTAATTTCTCCAAATATGTAAATAAGATTTCTTTACACTTTACTGCATTACCTTCTGTTGGGTCACAAACATGCCGTTTCCTTCTCGCCTGTTTACAGGGCGGTGGAGCACCAGAATCTGAACCACCATTTTCAATGTCAATGGGACTTTTGCGACTCGTTGAACTGCTGTCGTCTTGCTGCTCCTCATCTGTGTTGCTGCCGTCCATACTGCCACTTTCAGAACTGGACGCAGTAACATTCGCGGCAAGTATATTCCCCTGAACAAGTTCCATTTGAGATCGACCACTATCTCGCGACCAAATCAATTTGGTCAGTGCGGATGCAATGTAAATACTTTGCTCAGTATGCTCTTTAGGATCCAATCGGCAGAGTAATGAATATAAATGCAATGCCGGACGTGGAGCAAGATTTTTCACCAAAGATGGAAGAATATCATAAATTGGTTTTGAGCAGTGTTTCAACTGAGCTGCCTGCCAAATCAGATTCGTATGCTCTTCCGTGATTTGATTTTCAACGGCAAGAAAATTTAACACCACATGTGCTTGCTTAATTACTTCAACATGCAAATTCGGACCAAACAGGTGTTCGATGATTTGATTTTCTGTTAGCCAATCACCTAGTTTCTGACCAACTAGCTCTACTTCACCAACAGTCTCTGTTGTACAAATCTCATTGAAAAGATTAATATGTGCATTGATTTGTGCCATACCTGTTAAAAACAAACTTCATTATTTGAACAAAATGAAAAGAAAAGATAAAACTAACCAGCTAACCGCATTGTTAAAGTCGTCGAATTGAAATACTTAAAAGCCAATGCCAGTCCCTCGATGTCAAAGTTTACCGAAGAATCGAGCGGATCCCTTACTGCAGACCACACAAAATCAGCTATTGATCGAGTGGAAGTCGATCGTAGGTTTTGATCAGACAACTGGCACATATACTGCAGCACTTTACTTCGCAACGGAATGAACAATTGTATGATGCATCTGTAGTTAAGCCACAGCTTTATATTTGAAACCGTTGCTGTTATGGCATGAGCTGTGGTAACTGGCAAGTCCGGATGTTCGAAACAGGCCATCATTGCTGAGAAACCACCCGAATTGCAGAACAGGCTGATATTGCGCAATAAGTACACTGGGATTTCGTTGTCATGCAAGTCGCACACAATACTTAAGTGCGCAGCTTCTTCTGACGAGATCTCATCAAGGCGTGAGTGTGTTCCATGCTTATAAGCAATATATAGCGGGAAATTAAGCAGAAATGCCTTCGATACGAGAATTACAAGTTTTTCCACCTCCGGTAATATCCACTTCTCCTCGTTCTGCACAATTCGTTGTAGATCTTCGTCGGTTGTGCTTGCTTGTCTCTTGTCAGATTCAACTTTGTTGTCCTCTCGTGACTCCACGCTAGGTTGTTGTTGTTTCTGATCATCTTCAGTCGGTGGCTGAGGCTTATTTAATGGACAATTTGGATTGATTGCCGTTATGCACTTGTATTCGTCAATGAGTTTGTGAATGTTTTTCAAATAATGTAATGCTAAACATATCATGGACTGCACAATTAGATTGAAACGCTCAAAGTTTTTTATATCCCTATACAGGCACATGCATTGTCTGAAAATAAACAAACATAAATTTAAATAAATACGTTTGAAAATATTATAATATGATATCACGTACCTTTGAGGCCATGACTGAATGTAGCCGAAAGCGATCTCAATTTCGTTTTTAAGTAAAGCCGAATGTTTTGCATCGTTGCTGGCGATCCTCGCTTCATCTTAAATATAGAGAATGAGATGTTAGTACTCATGTTTAGTCTGTTCCACAAATAAACAAATGAATTACATTTTATTTTTAACTTTAAAGGCGCAAGCTCAGTTTTGAAGCAAATGAATAAAGAATACATCTTCTCCCTGCAGTTTACCTCTCGATATTTAATTTGGGTCAGAATCTACTGCCTATGTTCTTAGCATCGTGTTAGATAAAGTTTGCAGATTCTGTGCCGCTTTTTCACCCAAAATATAAGTGCATTGTTCTACATTTAAATGGTCAGATTCCATAAAATAATACATACTTGCACATTCTTGTGAAATTTAGCTCGCTAAGACTAACCTCCTCACCTAGACCATTGATACCATTCTTTATTTGAGAACAAACAGATAGTAATCTAAGAAGGGAACTCACTACGTAGGTCTTCTAGGACATCTAGCTCCAAGGGTCGCCTGAGTACCCCGAGGTTCAGACAAAATGAATTTGTGCATTGGGCAAATTTAATTAGGTGTAGTTTTATGTTTGCGAATAATGGAGTGGCCTCTTTTTGCCAGTTCCGGCCAAGAGCTCAGCAGTTGTTCCAGTGTTCCTACAGTCTCCGACTCATTGCAGTTTCTGCATATGTTCGACGAAACATAGTGCCCTATGTCAATGCTGAGTAGTATATAGCATGCTAATTTTCATAGGGAGGGACGAAATAGTTAAGAAAAGGGATATCTTTTTATCATGGACTTTTCGCGAGCGTATCCCGTGCCTTATTAGTTTCACATTTGATAATTTAATCCATTGAACCGATTCGAACCGTCGAAATGGGCAAAACTGAAGAAATCTGCAACGACTTTCAATCGAGCGTTAGTTTATTCAGATTCAGAAATCAAATACGTAGTGCTATCGTCGTGTTTTTAATTTATATTGCCTTCAATCGACTTTAGGCGTACTGCAGGTTGTGGAATTTGACGGTGAATCTGAGCAAGTCAAAAGTTATGATCATAAAGAAGGGGTCTGGTAGAATGTCTACAAGTGAGAAATGGTACTTCGACAGAGAACCAATCGAGATAGTGAGGGCTTATAAGTATCTCGGTGTTACAATAACCAGTAATCTAAATATGGAAAGCCACCTAAAGGATAAATTGATGGAAGCCAAAAGTGCGATTAGTGCAACTTATATCACACGAGGTTAAATATAAAGTTTTTGTAGCGGTGGCTGAATCTGTGATGATGTACGCAGCACAAACTTGGGGATACGAAAAGTATGAAACTGTAGAAAAACTGTTAAGGTACTATGTTAAAAGATGCTTCCAACTACCTAAAACTGCTCCCAACTACAGTTAGGTGCAAAACTGTTTCAATGTTGCAGATATAGCTGCATTTATATACGCAATTTTTTGTTTACATAAATCAAAACAAACTGCGCACCACTTCTAGATTGCTGGATGTTTGTAGTGTTCAGAAACATATACTACAGAACCCATATGAATCTTTTCTGAGTTACAGTTACTTTTTACATTGAAACAGTTTTGCACCGATTTTGCAGGCGTTCATTCTCTCATTCGTAATAAGCCGTTCTTAGCAATCGAACGTTGAACAAACTACTCAATTATTATTATTTATCTATTAGAAACACTGTGTAATCAGGTAAACAAAAAAACAAAATAGAAAAATTAAAATAATCAAAATTAAAACAACCCTTTTAGTAGCAGGTAAATACAATGAGGCCTCTCCCACTAAATGTGCGTCTGCAAGCTGAAAAATTATTGAGGGAAGGAAAAACTATGGGGTTTGTGGCCACAGAGTTGAACATTAGCAAAGCAAGTGTCAGCAGATTGAAAAAGAAACGGTGCTCCAATATAAAAAACTTAAAGGGTGGTAGGCCAAAAAAACTTTCCGACCAGGATGAGCGATGCCTTTCCAGATACGTCTTAACCCAAAGCGTAAAAAGTGCTGCGAAGCGATGAAAGAACTGGAAAAGGCTACGGGGAAAAGAGTAAGCCGATGGACAGCCTATCGCACGCTTTATAAGCAGAAACTTGAAGCGTTTGAAAAGAAGAAAAAACCTGCGCTTTCAAAGAAAAATGTAAAGGCAAGACTATCCTTTGTCAAAAAATATGAAAGCTGGTCGGAAATGGACTGGAGTAAGGTAGTTTGGTCTGATGAGACAAAAATCAACCGATATTGCACGGATGGAAGGTCTTGGACCTGGAGAAGATATGGAGAATCATTGAAGCCAAGTCATGTAAAGCAGACTGTGAAACATGGTGGAGGTTCTATCATGTTGTGGGGTTGCTTTACCGCTTCTGGTGTGGGTGAGTTATGTCTTGTAGATGGTATTATGGACAAAAATATGTATAAAAACATCCTAAAACAACATCTCTTAAAAACAGTCCGATCTTTGCGAATTCCCCCAGAAGATACAGTCTTCCAGCACGATCGGGACCCCAAACATATGGCGAAAACGGTTCAGGAATGGCTTGGAAATCAATCGTTCTCCATCTTAGATTGGCCCGCCCAAAGCCCAGACCTGAATCCCATAGAGAACCTGTGGTCATACCTCAAGTCCGCCCTCAATAAGGAGTATACATCCCCACCGTCATCTCTAGCCGTTTTGTGGGAGAGGGTCAAAGAGCAGTGGACTAAAATCCCCGCCAGCTATTGCCAGACACTCTCTAGCAGCATACCACGCCGCATCAAGGCAACAAAAAATGCTAAGGGGTTATGGACGAAGTATTAAACTCTGACTTTCAACGGACAATTTTTTTGGTGCAAAACCGTTTCAGTAATATTAAGACACAAAACCTGTAAAAACCCCACTTTTGTGAATTTTTTTTTATGTTATAAATCCAGTTAATTATGTATTAATAAAATGTTATTTTCGTTTTAAATAAGTTGCATTTATTTTTAAATACAAGTGCAAAATAGTTCTTAGCAGGTACTATTGAAACAGTTTTGCACCTAACTGTATATGATCATAATTGAAACGGGATTATCATTACTCTTTATTAAAACCCTAAAGCTATACTCGGACTACCTACTAAAAGTTTTTGATATGCCAAACGAAAGACTGCCGAAGACTTATATACTATAGAGAAGAAGAATTTATGGTTCGGGAAACTAAAGGAGCTTGCAGACTACTGTGGCCTCAATTTTGATTTAAACCTGCAGGAGAGTAATGGACAGGACAACAGAGAAGCGCTTTATAATCTTGTTGCAAAAGTAGACGAGAAGTATAGATTAGACTGCATTAGCACAGCTAAATCTTCAGTGCATAGAGCAATTTACAGTCATCTGCAGCATAATCTATGTGAACGGAACTATTTTCACAGCAAAAATAGTCAAAAGCTTATTTCTGCTATATTCAGAACTAGCTGTTGCCTGCCCGGCGTTGCCCGTGCTAAAAATCAGTCGCGTCATTTGATTGAAGTATGATAGAAAGGAAGTAGTAGGAAGCGATATTATAAATTAAGATTCTAAAGAATTCTGAAGCCAATACATTATTATCTGAACTAAGTGGTTGTTCCCTATAGATGAAACGATTGCATAAAAAATTGATGTAAATGTAATAATACCTGTGTACAAACACGTCTACACACATATGTACATAATATGTATTTTATGAGCATCAAATAATGGTACTTTCTGGTTTCTTGTCTCTAATAGTTGTACTTAATGTTCATATTTAAAGTACAATAGCATTATGTAAACGCCAAAGATATTAGGCTTTGTTGTAAGCATTGATCGTCGAGTAACTGGTGAGGTTTGCCTGAAATCACCAACTATTTACTAATTTTAAGACTCAACATCGCCTGCCGACCCCTACTACAGTATATGTATTTGTGAATTGAAATAAAAGGAAAATCTTTATTCTAAGGTATCCACTGACTTAACCTTAAGGTAACCAAATACCGCTGTAAAGTGAAAAAAAAAGAAAGTAAAAAAAATCGTGCATTTCCCCCTTTCTGTAGATCCAGGTCCGTACGCTGATGAAGCAGAAACACAACTAACTAAAGTCGGTAGCAAATATCAGCAAAATCATCCCTCCTCTACTTTGTGTCACAATCCCACAAAGGAGCATTAATTATTAACACGAACAACCCTCTCTCAACAGAATGACGATCAATGGCAATGGTTTACCCATCATTCAATGCGCGTATGGGTAGAAAAAAAATTAAAGAATGAGCGATAGCGATGGATTTGTGGCGAAGAGAAGAGCATAACATCTACAGAAACAACCCTCTCCCAACAGAATGACGATCAATGGCAATGGTTTAGCCCTCCCTCATTCAATGCGCGTATGGGTAGAAAGAAAATTAAAGAATAAGCGAAAGCAATGGATTTGTGGCGAAGAGAAACATAACATCTACGGAAACAACCCTCTCCCAACAGAATGACGATCCATGGCAATGGTTTACCCCTCCCTCAATCAATGCGTGTATGGGTAGAAAGAAAATTAAAGAATAAGCGATAGTGATGGATTTGTGGCGAAGAGAAGAGCATAACATCTACAGAAACAACCCTCTCCCAACAGAATGACGATCAATGGCAATGGTTTACCCATCATTCAATGCGCGTATGGGTAGAAAGAAAATAAAGAATAAGCGATAGCGATGGATTTGTGGCGAAGAGAAGAGCATAACATCTACAAAAACAACCCTCTCCCAACAGACTGACGATCAATGACAATGGTGTACCCAAAAATAATGACCAAATAATAAAGGCGGAAATTGGAATAACTCGAATTATGGAATCAAGGAATTGTATGTTTTGTTTAAAAAGTAGCCTAATCTCTAATCCAGGAAGTAGACTATCTATTCCCGAAAGTTTCATTCAAGTCTGTTAAACCGTTTAGGTGTTATAGAGCAACAAACATCCAAACATCCAAACATCCAAACTTTCACATTTATATATTAGTAGGACGAGGGGTGAGTTAGTAGAATTGAACTTCATACCACATCGTGAGGATTTAGGTATCTACTGCAGTCTTTGTAATCTGTCTGTGAGGGAAGATGTCGTTCATTTTATCGGGAAATGTCCGATCCTGAAAGAGATGCGGAGAGCTTTCTTCGGCAGTGATTTGAAATCTGAGGCGGAAGTACTGCAGATCCTTAACTGCGAAGGAGATTTAAAACTGCTGTATAATTTCTATGGGGCTGCATTATCATACAGAAACCAGATTTTAAACGAAGCTTTTTAGGACTGTCTATTAATTATTAATTATTACTATTAACTGTTTTTAATTTTCTCTTATAAATTTATTGATTTATAATAAAAACACAAAGTGCAAAAATAAAATGTCAATCGGGCAGACGGCATAGCCATGCTTAAACAATTTTTGTAAACCTATGTATATTATGAATTTTATGATAAGAAAACAATAAAAAAAAAATCTATCTATCTATATATCTATTGCCTTCAAAGTCAAAACTTTTTATCCATTCTGCTAAAGATATAAATTTCTTTAACACGTTATTATTATACGTACGATGGCACTTTAATCGAAGAGCTGTTCAAACATTGGTCAGCATGGTCAGATTCTATTTGCTATGCACAAGTCACGGCGACTATTTGTTTTTTTTTTTAGTTAAGTTGTCGTCTATTACCCCGTTTATATGACAACTCAATGCGCATTGGTTCAATCCGCTCATATAAACACCACTTCGAACCGCATTTAAATACTCAATCCGCATTCGTTTATTCCTGTTTATAAACCGCATTGAACATTTGAAACCGAATTGAAATAACATATAAACACTTTCAAATCGCATTGAAACATTTTACTCTCTCGCGCTCTCATCATTCTCTTGTCTGTCATCTAATGTCAGGCAATTCAATAGTAATTTTTAATTAATTAATTTTTATTTTATCAAACTCTCAGTTCAATCAGCTGTTTATTAAACTCTCTCTCAATTTTCTCACGTTTATTTTGGATTCGGTTTTGAATAATTTCATGTAAGCACCAACCTTTCTATGCGGATTAAACCAATGCGCATTGAGTTGTCATATAAACAGAGTATATTACTTAAATACCTTTTCTCATTTACAAATTCCAAATTCAATTAGTTAAGAGCGATTCGTATTAGAATTCTTCGGAAACCAATGTAATAATTTTAACCATTTGTTCCCGGACATATCAATTGTTTCAAATATTGATATGTTTGTTTTAAATTCTTATAAAACCCGCGATAAGAATGGTAAATATAAGTTTAAATATTTTTTATTAAGTTTTGTAAGCCTTTTGTTGTTGTTTAAAAAATCGGTTACTGCACGTTACCAGTAGATAACTAAGTAAAACACAGAACGAAAATTGCATTATTTATTTTTCTATATTTATTATTTAAAATATTGTGATTTTTTTTTATCATTTGAACAAAAATCCAATTTTTTGTTAATTGTTCACCGAACAAATATATCACTCCGAATGATACGAGCAATCAAATTATGTAAATGTACAAATTAACAATTTCGACGCATTCACAACTGATCGAGAGGTTTTTTTTTTATCGTTTAAGAATGAATTTCATTTTCTAGAAATCCAACTTGGTTTCATCACAAAACCACTAGGAAAAAAGAGAAAATTTATTTAGTATGTACATATGTGGTTTCACAGTGAAACCACTAGGAAACAAAGGGTTAATCTACTGTCATCTCTCCGATGGGTGCAGAGGCAATACCGATGTGTTTGATTTTATCCTCTTCAATCGATTCAGCTCGACAGACCTAAGCAAACCCATCTAATATTGTGCATCATTATCATCATCATCATCATATGTATCATTTCTGTAGTATGGGTACAATTTGCGGCTCTCAGACTTAACCAATCTTAACAGATGAGGTGTCAAAAGAAAGAGGATTTCCTGGATCAGAGACGAATTATTCCCAACAGAATGAAGGGTATCAAGCCTAAGGAAAAAGCGTGGTGTGACTCGAGCTGCAAAGAGGCTATCGCGATAAAGGAGTTAAGTTTTCGGTCTTTTAAAGCCAACCCCACTGAGGATAACCGAAAGAAGTTTAAACAAGCCAGAAATGACTGCAATGCTCATATTCGACGTGTGAAATTCTTCCATGACCAAAAATTGAGGCAAAAAATACTACAGTGTCCCAAGGGTAGTAAAAATTTTTGGTCATTCGTAAAAAACATTAAGAATTCTGCCTCGTCATCGATTTCGACGCTCATTTGCAATGACATTCCAGCTGTCAGCTCTTTGGACAAAGCCAATCTACTTGCTGCACATTTTGCAGCTAGCTCAACGCTTCCAGATTGCGCTTTGCCTCCGCCTGTACTTGAGAGCGTTGAATACTCCATGGGACAAATCCACTTTCGCACTCGTACAGTTGCAAGAGTACTTAAAAATCTTAACATTCACAAATCCGCCGGTCCAGACGGTATATCCCCCATAGTTCTGAAGCGGTGTTCTTCCACGCTGGCAAAACCATTGCGTAAGCTTTTCTATCTTTCCTACTCCTCTGGGCTCTTTCCGAGTAGATGGAAAACAGCATTTGTCCAGCCCGTCCCTAAAAAAGGCGAATCTTCTTCTCTCTCCAGTTACCGACCCATAGCACTTACGTCCCTCCTTTCCAAGGTCATGGAAACTCTGATAAACCGTCAGCTAATGAAATATCTTGAATCACGAAAGCTTCTCAATGACCGACAATACGGCTTTCGTAGCAAAAGATCCACTGGTGATCTGATGGCATATCTCACCGAAAAGTGGAACAAATCCCTTCATAACTCTGGTGAGTGTAAGATTGTTGCACTTGATATTTCAAAGGCATTTGACAGAGTTTGGCATCAAGCTCTTTTGTCGAAAATGCGTGCATATGGCTTCGATGAACATTTTCTTCAATGGATTAGAAACTACCTTTCGGGCCGTTCAATACAAGTTGTTTTGGACGGTTTCAAGTCTGCAATTCACCCTATAAATGCTGGTGTCCCCCAGGGCTCAGTTTTGTCTCCGACACTCTTTCTTATTTTCATAAATGATCTCTTGTCTGCCACATCTAATCCAATACATTCCTTCGCTGACGATAGCACCCTCAGCTTTACATATTCGTTTACAGATTCACGTCCCTGCTCTTCGGCTGTGGAACTGGAACGGTTGCGTATGTTAAGCTCATTAAATTCCGACCTTGACAGCATAACCAAATGGGGTATAAATAATAGAGTGGAATTTAATGCTTCAAAAACCCAATGCTGTCTTCTGTCGTTAAAGCGTAATCTTACCCAACAGCCATTATCCATGAATGGCTCTTGCATCGTTGAAACCGAAAAGCTTTCCATTCTCGGTATGTGTGTTAATGCCAACCTACGTTGGAATGACCACATATTCGAAGTCGCCAAAAATGCCGCGAAATGCCTAGGTTTCCTTCAACGATGTAAGAAATTCTTCACCCCTTCTGATCTAGCTACAATTTATAAGGCGTATATTCGCCCCAAGCTCGAGTACAATGCTCATATCTGGTCGGGTGCTCCAAAAACATCACTGCACCTGATCGATAGAATACAAAAGCGCGCGATAAAACTAATAGGGGATAGAAACATCACTGAGTCAATTGACTCTCTTGAACACCGTCGTAATGTTTCCTGTCTGTCCCTGTTTTATCGCTTTTTCCACAAACAGTGCTCCAGTGAAATAGCCAGCTGCATTCCTCCCCTTCAACAATTTTCCCGCAACACACGTCTCGCAAGGAATGCCCATCAGTTTACCCTTAAGCCCAACTTCGGACGTACAGTAAAATATAGAGATACTTTCTTTAACCGCTCAACACGAATGTGGAATGCTTTACCAAACACGATTTTTCCCTCCCGTTACGATCTACAGGCATTTAAGACCAATGCGCATCGGTATCTCCTCTTTCATCCTCCCTAAATTTCCCTTGGCCCGCGCTGTGCAAGACATTTTAAGGGTATTCATAACCCCTTTAGCGCGCGTGAATTATAAAAAAAAAAAAAAAAAAAAATTGCACTTTCACTTTATAAATTTTAACAAAAAAAACCGATCAAAGCAAATATTCTACCCAAAATACACTCCCAAAAGAATGAACACATCAGTTGACAGATGGAAATCATATGGGAAGTGTTTGTTGTTTTATAAATTCACTAGCTGTTGACTGCCCAGCGTTGCCCGGGCAATTAAAAATATTATATATTTTATTATTCGCTTGGTGCTTAATAACTATTACAATACAAAAAAAATTAATTGGTGATTTTTTTTTACATGCCTCCACAAATAGGATGATTTTAAACAACATGCATTCAATTTATCAGAAGCTGTAGATCGAGGAATAACAGGCAATGTTAGGCGAAAATCCCCTGCTAATACGTTGTAAACCACGATTTTTAATATCACTCACTTTTAATTATTCTCCCTTTTCTGGATAAGCAATTTTTTTTTTTAAATTCATATGAAATATCTAGCTGAACACAGTGCGCTTCACTACACCTATCTTTAAAATTTTGCCGCGCACTTAGTTATTCGCGTATTATAGAAAGCAAGTACATAGTAGGAAGCAATCACTGCTGTTCTATTTTTGAACTTCAATTTCCATATCTGTCTGTCTACTTGACTGTCTCTCTGTCTGTCTATCTATTTGTGTGTCTGTCAGTCTGTCCGTCTATGTGTCTATCTATTTGTCTGTCTGCCTGTCTGTCTGTCTGTCTGTCTATCCATCTATCTATTTGTCTGTCTGTCTGTCTGCCTATATCTCGGTCTGTCTGTCTATCTGTTTGTTTGTCTGTCTGTCTGTCCGTCTTTCTATCTATTTGGCTGTCTATCTATTTATCTGCCTGTCTATCTATCTATATATAGAAGAAGACAGATCTATCTATATGTCTGCCTGTCTGTCTGTCTGTCTATCTTTCTATCTGTCTGCCTGTTTGCCTGTATGTCAGAAAATAAAAACTTCGTTTAGTTTTTTTTTAGTTTTAAATGACTCTTATTTCATAGGTACATAAAAAAAAATAAAAAAAAAAATTAAAAATGCCCATAGAAAACTCAAATTTCGATTTTGTCGATTTTCTCGCTTTTCCTTTTGGTTTTTCCAAATTTTCTTTGTTTCTAAACCTTCGCGTAGCAATTACGAATAAACACGAAAAAGAAAGTATCCAATTTGGCCCAGTCGTTCTCTAGATATAAGGTCACACACAAAAGTGTAACTCATTTTTATATATATAGATTTTGGTTGGTTTAAGAGTTCATTTTGGTTGATTTTATTTGCTACGAATGCAACTTGGTGTGAACAAATGTATCAATTTCAAAAAACAAACACTCCCTCTATGGTTTCCATTGGATTTCCATGAGTTGACAGTTGGAAATCATATGGAATGTTTGGATTTTGGATGGAAAGATTCGATTTTGGGGATTGTATTTTCTCTTGTGAGACTTCTCGTAGTATAGGAACCATTTGCGGCTCTCACACTTAACCAATCTTAACAAATGAGGTGTCAAAAGAAAGAAAATATCCTGGAGAATTGCACTTTCACTTTATAAATTTTATCAAATTAAAAAAAACAAATCAAAAGAAATATCCACCCAAAATGGACTCCCGGACAGGATAAACACTTCCCGTATGATTTCCATCCGTCAACTAATTCAAATGAATTCATATTGGTTGATATATTGGCTATTGATGCAAGTGGTGGACAATAAGTCTGTTTGGGTAATTTTACCAGTTTTTTTTTTTATCTGTTCTCGTACTTTCTGCACTAAAATTTATGGATTCTCAAATTTCAAGGAGTGGGGGTAAACATCTGTTAGAGAGAGGAAAAAGTATGCAAAAGTACGGGAACGGATTGAACAACAAAGAATGGAAAATGTATGACATTTGACAGATTTGACAGTTGGCCTAATGCTGTCCAAGGCTGCCCAAAGAAATTCCTTGGGCTAAATTCGGCAGCATGGGGAAATGTCTTACTCTCTTTGTGCTGTTTTCGGTTGTTTTGGACAGGTACGGAAACAGACCTATCTATTTCATGGAGTCATCGAGGGACATCTATCAAACAACAATCTGACAATTTGTGAAATGTCAATCACTTCTTGTTAACAAAATAAAAGAAAATTAGTTTTTCGTGAAAATATTCAATAGTTAAAAAAGAAGAGAGGATTTTCCCCCACTTTTACTAATTGACAGATTTGTATTAATAAAAGGTCTGTTTGGTGTGTGGTTACGTAAATTTACTGAACCTGTCAAAAATCAAGAGAATAGAGAGCCAAATGAGAGTAAAAGTTATCAAACAAACCTAAATACACATTATATCAACCAAAATGAAGTTGCAAAAAAAAAAAAAAACACTTCTTATATGGTTTCCATTGCACTAGCATGGGATTTCCATAAGTTTACAGATCGAAATCATATGCGAAGTTTGGATGTTGGATGGGAAGTTTGAATTTTGGGGGTTGGATTTTTTCTTGCGAAAGTTCTCACACTGCCACGCTAGTAAGTTTTTATAACCATCAAATAGACATTGAGTTTCCTTAAAACACTATCCGTATATGTATGTAGTTAATAAGAATCATTTGACTGGAAAACACCCATAGCCATAAAACTTTTCTGCAATGTTGCAATATTCTTTTCATCATTTTCAATCTGCGTTGCTCAAACCAACATTTTGCTTTTCCATATTTTGACTTACTACATACATGTACAAATATGTACATAGGTACATATATGAGTACCGTGGTGTAGTGGTAAGTGCGTGGGACTACTATGCAATGCTGCCCGAGTTCAACCCCAGCCCGGGTCCAACACCTAAAAGTTTTTCACGGTGCCACCTCTTTCGAATGACTGACAAGCAATCAAAGAGTATCATTTGTCAATAAGATTCTCAATTCGCCGTTCGGAGTTGGCAAAAAAGTCGGAATATCGCTCCACGCAGCCTGCACAGCTTCCCATAACTGCAATGTCTTTTTTGGTTTTGGTTCTTCATATCTAAAGGTTTTCGATGGTGTTCAGGTCTGGAGACTGAGCCGGCCATTCCATAACTTCAACCTTATTCGTTGCGAAAAGTTCTTTAGCCAATTTACTGGTATGATATGGGTCGTTGTCCTATTGCAGATCCCACGTTAGAGGCATATTCCATTCTGCGTAAGAGAGCATGATTTGCCTAGTAATGTCAACATAAATTTCAGCAGTCATTACCGGTCCAACCAAAATATGGACCGGTACCATTATAGGAGAAACATCCCAATACGTTAATTTCTGCATCACCCGTGCTCATTGGCTCTATGGTATATTTTCGCTGGAGCTCCTGGTTCTGTTGCCTACGAACGAACGAATGTTCTACTTCCAGGAGTACTAAATAAAACAATTCTGTACTGATCGGTCAATAGGATATGACGCCATTTGAAGTGCGCCCAATGTAAATTATCGTTTGCAAATTTCTTTCTTTTTTGCAAGTGGACCTTCTTCAACAACTGTGATTTTCTGGGACCTCTGGCAGGCAAACGGCTTTCTTCGTATTGTAGAAGTGTCGACTTTAAGATTAAAATCTTCTTTTATTTTAGTCGAGGTGATGAATGGTTTTTTTTTTGTCAATCTTATAATGCTTCGTTCATCGCTGGGGGTCAAATTCGCCGTCCTGCCTCTTTTTTCCTCGTGTTGAACATACCTTTTTGCGTTTGGAATCATTTTATTAGAGCACCCAACTAGTTCTCCCATAAATTTGTATGTGTTTCCTCCAAAAATAAATATTCTTATTAGTTCTCGTTCTTCATCGGTTTTTAATCAATGTCTACCGCGAACCATTTTAGGTAGCGGATAGGATTTTTTTTATGAAATATTAATTTTTAATATTTCAAATATCTTGCCACAGATGTGACTTTATTACGTATAGCGGAAATTTATTTGTCTTAAAGTTAAATTTCAAGAAAGCTTGTTCTTCCATTATGTATCTGAACATTAAAGATATTTTACAATAGATGCCATATATCTCTGTTCCCGACTTGTCCAAAATAGCCGAAAACAGTCGAATCCTGTTCCCGTTCGAAGATTTTTCATAGGTTTTGACAGAAGAAAGTGTACAGCCCTATCGTGGAATCCGCCGGGGGGAAAGATTCACTGTAATTTGAGCATCGGTATCGTTGAATCCGGCGAAGTGAATCATTCCCTCGTCGGCAATGTGAATGAGTTTCACGGCATCGTGGAAAACTTTCGAATCGGATCTCTCCATAGAAAATATGACATTTCTCATCTCATACTGTTGATTTGTTTTACTTGATAATTTGATAATTTAAACAGACTGACTTTACATAAAATGTATTTTGCACTAAATAAAGGACTAATATTTGATTAAATTAGTGCTTTAACACCCTAAATATGTTTATTTCCCAACAGAAATGATTTCCCTCAGAAAAAATCGTATGCAAGCTGTTAATTTCACTTTGGGAGAATTTGCAAATGAGCTGCGAGTTAGATCCAATTGCCCTTTATTATGAAAAATTAAATTTATTTAGTTGCACATTTTTAATAAACAGGCAAGATTAAACTGTTTTTAAACAAATTTAAAAGAACAAATGTATGTGAAAACACGTTTATTGGTAGTTAAATTTTGCCACTGCTCCACCTACGCAAGCGCGTATTTTTGTTTCTGAAGATTGTTCTGCAGCTGACGAATCCAGAAATAGAGCTATACTATTTATTTTACTATTTTTTTATTTGTGTTTCTTTTGTATTGCAAAAACCAGAGGACAATTATTCCAAAACAGAAATTCACTTTGTTGTCATAAATTCTACTTGACAGAGACACTTCCTTTTCGGCATTCACGTCGGGAAGGAAACTTCCCCGACGGATTCTACGATACCAAGCCAAAGTGAAAGTGAATCGAACAAGTGAAGGGAATCTCCGATCCGGCGGATTCCACGATAGGGGTAGTAGTTTTGTGTAGTTTTCGGCTGTTTTCAACAGAACAGACCTTATTTATCCCAGCGAAATAAAAAAAAGGAAATGCATGACAAGTTCAACATTCACTTTGGTGCTATTTTTTTGCACATAGCGGTATATACAGTGAAATCTTTCTTAGGCGGAATCACAAGCGTGTGATTCGTCCTGAGAGTTTATTTCTGTACATATATTTTAATTATTCTATCACTGATCAAAAGCTTATCAATTGAATATTGTTCTTCACATCAGTAATAAAACTTGTGAAAAAGTACAAACGAGTAGTTATTTAGAAGGATCGGCTAAAATGTAAACAAAATTCAGGCATGCAGAAGGAAATACATACATAGTTCAATTGTTTTTTAGATGCGGGTGTTAGCATCCGCTTAAAAGAAGACATTTATGGCAAATAGAAAGGCTTATATCAATTTTATTTTTTTAATTTCTTAAACAGAGCCTTGCAGACTATATTCAACGGCAAACTTTAATTCTGGATGTAGGGCAGAATGGTATTGGGTGGGGCACATCAAGAGAACGGACTTACCTTATGATCACATCATTTAAATTAAATAATTAAGTTTATACCTAATGTCTAAGAAGATATTATATCTTACTGTATAAATTATACGAATAAATTGAATTGAAATCAACTATCCTTTGTCAAAGAGGGAGTTCAAAACCCAGGGCATGGCACAAGCCGAAAAAGACATACCTCCGTGATTAAAATTATATGCCAGGATACTTAGCCTAGTATCAAGTAGAGGCTATTCACATCAAGTCTACATATTATAATATATGTAGTTATTCCTTTCACTACCAACGAATTGGCCAGAAGCTATTCAGACACGAGTGTCTCGAGCACATATACCACATATGTATTTTCTAAATAACTGCATCTTACTTGCAGATTCATATCAATAGTCTACCATCGATCTACTTATTGGTGTATTTTGTGAGTAAAACTAATAGTTGACGCTATCCAAGAAAAAGTCAAACATCCAGTCCATAAGGGTGAACCTATAAAAAAACATTCTTACAGTATAGTTGGAATAAAAAACAAAAAACCAAGACCCTCGGTAAACTGACGCACACATCCATTCCACATTAAAAAAAAATTTAGCTTAAAATGTGTGGTGTACTACAGTATCTCATTCGCAGGTAGCGCACTGCTGCACTATTCCAATTGAAGTCACCCAAATGCAAATCTTTAATTTTTTTTAATGTTAATAAATAACGCGCAATTTTGATGATTGTTCTTTCCATACCACAGGTAAAGGTTCACCGCGGCTTTATATTTTAGCGGACTAACTTACATGTCTCCAGGAGATGCAAAAAATCAGCACACACGTCGCACATTATTTATGAGACTCCTACTTTTCCCATTTACAAAAAAAAAAAGAACTTTTCAGTTAACACTACATACGTTTAACGCGAATTGATCAATTAAAGCACTCCTAAAACTAGTTCCACTTATTGTGTACAGGATTATGCAGGTGAAGATTTTTCCTAAAAAGTATTTTTTTTTCTTTTCTTGTAATCAGGACAGACTTTTGTCACAGGAACCTTTTCTTTTCCTTGTCAAAAAATCAACAATGGCCGTTTCACAAGCAAATGCCATCAAACGAACGGGATAAAAAAAGTGGCAGTAGTAACAATTGGAATTGGAACAATTGTGGGTATGTTTGTTTCAATTACCTATTTAAAAAAAAACAGCATATCGTGTCAAAAAAAATACAACTTCTATTTTTATATTCAGTTATTATAATTATTAGGTGTGTTTGGTATTTTTTTTGGCACACGGAATTGAGATCTGTCAAATACTAGAATCCTCTCAAAGAGAGAGAACTCCTCTCAAAGACAGAAAACTTGCACAAAAGTAAACAAACGCTTTTCAAACAACACTTGGTCAAACCTATCAAATTGTTTTTGTTTTCCACTAACAGTGAAGATAATGATATTTCGCAAACTGTCAGATGGCTGGTTTGACAGAGTTGGCTCGGCCCACCCCGAGGAATTGGTCTTGCAGATAATTCATCGCAAAGAGAGAGCCAAATGAGAGTAAAAAAAATTGAGAGCCATGAAACTGTCAGATTCTATGTAGTTTACGTAGAACTTTCCAAAACTAGCATGTTACCAAACAGACCTATTAACGAATATGTAGACAATTTGAATTTGCCAAGTAGACACGGGTTATAAAGCTCACCAGGAATTTTATGTTAAGCGGCTAGTGAACACTAGAACATGGTACGAGTAAACATGCAAAATAAACCAAGTTTTAGCTGATGTTGATCGCTTGCGGAGTGGTACCTACGCGAACCAATTTTTTGGTCTCACCAACATCAGATTTGGTCTCACTAAAAATAGAAACTATACTCTGTTACAGGAAAGATAGGATATTTGCCTCTCAGTCTGGTCGCAATAGCATGCATAAACATGTCCCTTTTTTAAGCTCTGACTGGGTTACCGTAGTATGCATAAAAAATCGCCGCAAATCGGAGAGCAATACCTGTAGGGTTACCATTTGCTGATTCAAAAACAACACAGATTATTAAACACCATAAACATAATTGTGTACAAAGTGGATACCACCTCGATTTCAATAAAATTTAAGTATGACGTAGAAGGCATTTTGTCGAGTATAATTATGTATGAATGTAACCCATCGAAAATGATTAGTTTTCGCGATATAAGCTAATACTCAAAAAAAATTACTATTCATATCCGCACACAACATTTACCTCGCACAAACAAAACCTTTATTAAGCACAAAAAGCGAAAAACATTTTAACTGATTCCCCGGAAAAATAACAAAATGAAAAACACAAAAACCAAGCGGCAACATCCTCACATACTCAAATTCATTTATTGGCCCTCAAAGTACAAAATCGCAAAGCTCTTTGACAAAAACCACAGAAAAACCTGTAAGGATTTGCTTCGACTTAATAATGGTAGCACTGTTTTGATGTTCGTATTTTCATATAAGACTGGATAATTATCCAGGCTAAGGTTTTGTTGTATTTAACATTGAAAACATGTTTAGCCTATATAGGTTTGAAAAAAAACACGCCTAGAGTATAAGGCGCGTTTTTTTTCAAATCTATATGTGGCTAGCTACACGATCATTTCTATACCGATTCTTTTTAGTGAGTCAGGTAGATTTGATTGGGTTTTTTCGTGAAATCAACCCTTCTCGTTTTAACTCACATAAAATGTACCTGTCTCACTAAAAATAATCGGTATGGAAATGATCGTATAGCCAGCCACTATAGATTTCGAAAAAGCTTTCCTAGATAATTGGATAATTATCCAAGTTTTGTTGTATTTTACATTGAAAACATGTTGCGTAAACATGTTTTGCCTATATAGGTGTGAAAAAAAAAACACGCCTATAGTTGGATTTTTGTGGATGTTTATGGGCGGGGCTTTGTGTTGCTGATACACTGGTCTCTCGCTTTGCGCGGGGGTTAGGGGAATGAGAAGTCTCGCGCAATGCGAAATCGCGCAAAGTGAAACCGCGCAGAGGGAAGTATGAATTTCATATAATTTAGGGTGTTGCGTTCCTGAAAAATTAAATGTATGCGTTTAGGCCGCGCAAATCCAATTTTGGTAGGCAAATGCATTTCGCGCAAACCTGAAACCGCGCAAAAAGAAGTCGCGCCAAGCGAGGGACCAGTGTACCATGTTTGAGTGGCTGCGTGCTAGCCTGTCAACATGTGGAATAAAATGTATAAAAAAAAAGTGCGTGAGACTGTCGTGCGGTAGAAGTGAAACTTCTTAGGTTATATACTCTGGCTCTGGTCCACAAAAGTTGTCAGTACAGCGAAGATAGGACATTTGCCCTCAGTATTGGTCCAATAGCTTGCATAAATCTGCCCCTCTTATAAACACTCACTGGATTATCTTAGTATGCATGTTGCATGACAAATCGCCGCAAATCGAAGAGCAATCCATCTCCTGATTTAAGAACAATACAATTCGCCGGACGAAATAAAGATAATTATGTACAAAGTGGACACCACTTTTGGCATCGTTGTATGAAGATACTCGAAAAAATACTCTCTGCATCATACAAACATTTCATCAAAATCGAGGTGTTATTCATGTTGTACACAATTACCGAAATAGATCTTGTATTGCAATGGGTATTGCACAAGAAAGAAGTCTTATCTGCCACCAAAAAACTATCGAAATATTCAAAAGTGTGTTGCACGCTGAATTTTAAGGTTTGAATTAACGACGTTACGACATATCTTTAGGAATAAAATCAAAGAATATACAAACCCAAGAAGTTGCATATCATATAAAATATTTGTATGAAAACATTTTTACCGGCAGAAGAAATTGTATACATAAACCCCTTTTCACTGTGGTAGTATTTTTTCGGAGCAAAATATTTTTAAAGTTGTGTAGGTGTATAATTATATTAGTTTCCTACATCATTCAACCGCTCAAACTTGGTAGAAGATTTTCAGTCGTTTCTTGCCGCAGACCTCAGTCCCTTCGCCATCAAAACCGATTTTCTGTCGGCAAAAATCATCTCGTGTGCTGTGGCCCAATGTTTGCATGGTGGGGTTGAAAATAAGAATTTTATTTTCTTGGCTTGTTTTGTTGTTGTTTGAAAATAAGAATTTTATTTTCTTCGCTTGTTTTATTGTTTAAAAATAAGAATTCTATTTTGTTCGCTTGTTTTGTTGTTATATTCCTCGCTTGCTTTTGTGGCTCGATATGTATGTATGTGTCTTTTTTTTAGAATTTATTTTACTGCCTGTTGAAGTTGGAGTAGGGGAAGCGTTTCACTTTTTCGTCTGATTCAGGCAAATTCGCCCTACCGCGGATAAAGAATTTTCACTTAAAAAAAACTGACTGGCAAACTGACTTTACAAATGGAGGAGATGTGTTAGTGAATTGCTTTCAGCTTGGTTTCATCGTCTGCGGGTTTTAGTGAGACCATGTTTACTCGTAGCATGTTTTAGAGTTTAAGCTTAAGGTTTTTGTTTAAAAATTTATAAAAACCTATGAGATAATTAATTTTCCAAACCTATGAGATCTTATTATGTTCTTGGGCATTTTTACCAAAAAAAAAAGCGTTTTTTCCCGATTTCAATATTGAATATTTTCTTTTAACCCTTTATCGTAAAGATTTACCTCGAAAACCTGTTGGAAGTGTGCACGCTATGGGCATTTCAAATTTCGCTCTCAGTAGACCGCAATTGGAATAGGATCCAAAACGTCGGGGCCAAAATTTCAGGGCATTTTTACTCAAATACGGTGAACTTTTGAGAATAAATAGAATTAGCCGAGGAATATATGGGCGCATTAAACATTTTTTTTATTTTGAAATGGCCAGTTTTAACCAAATTGATAAAAACGATAATATAAGATCGCAAATGATGCACAAATATCTCTTAACCAATTTTAAACTAAGTCTATTTATTATATATGTATTAAGTTTTGTGTACATATTTGGATATTCAGTTATAATGGCGGAATTTAACCGTCAATTAAAGGGGATAAAAATGTTTTTTCAAATGTGTGGTATTTTGTGAGTGTTTTAAGCGCTACAGTTTTTATTTGGAACCACATTTGTGTAGAAACGTCAAACGAAACACACAAAACAACAACAATTTTCAATAAAAAAAACTGACCACACAAATTTGTGTAGTGGCTGTGTGCCAATTGCGTTAAAATATTATCCTTTGGCTAATTTTTGAGGCTAATGAGGTGAATATAAAATTAGCCGGCTCTGGAGCTGCATAAAAATTATCCTGTGTCTGTTTGACATTTGTATATACCAATGAAGGAATGAGAGGGACAACGAGAGCTTTGTGTTTGTTTTGGTTTTCCAATTTTTGAATTGAATTGAATTTTTATTGAGTCTCTTTCTCTTTTTTACATGAGTATCTTAATTGTAATTACATTTTGTTCGGGGTATGGAGGCTTTAATGTATGGCCGTCTCTTTTATTTTTGTATCTAATGCCCCTATTCTGCTTGTGATGTGGTCACAACTCACAAATGTCAGTGATGCGAAAATTGTGATGCTTCTCTTATGAGGTTTCTTGTGAGCGATCAGCTGTTTGGTATTCTGGCCAACATGTCACAAGAAAACACCCAAGAATAGTCACCACGGTGTGGTGAATTCATTGTCATGTCAAGAAATTCTTTTTTTGATAATGATTATTTTCGTTTCCATTTCCACATCAAGTTGGAAGTAGAAGATTGGGAAACAAATAATAAAATACGGAAAAAAATGATGAAACAACTATCATTTAATAAGAAAGCATCACTACTTCTCCGCAAATTCCGTAGAATTCTTCTACGCTGTAATCTAAAATAATTGAAATCTTAACTACATTTGTATACTGTCCATCCAACAAGAAATAAATATATTTTTTTACATTTCCTCTTTTTTGTTTATTTCACTCACAAGCAGCAAAATCAAAACTTCTCCCTGCATTTGTTTTTCAAATTTAACAATATGTAATTCTTTATTTTTCTCTTGTGATCGGCTTGTGAGCTGCTCAATCGGACATCACAATTTTGACAGTTCTTGTGATGCTCACAACTTGTGACGTTTTGGTTAGAATACGAAAACCGCACAAATTGTGACTCACCACGCTCTTGTGAGGTTGTTGTGACATATGAGGCATCACAGAGGTATGCCAGAATACGGGGGTAAGTTAATTAAATGCCACATGGCTTGCTTTTTCTTGTTTGATTTTTTTTTCTTTAGCTCTTGCTCTCGGAGCTATTTATTAGTTACATTTGACAGTGAAGTCTTCGTTTGCTTAAAAACTACCCTGAACTATTTACACTCGGCTTTCCAAGTCGACTGTCGGTGGACAAATGTAGTGCACTAGTGCTTACATACGATGGGAAAACTACCCATTGTGAAAATTATGTAAAAACCAGTTCAAAATTTTTTTTTTTATAAAAACACTAATTCATATGAGCAATATCGTGTAAAACAAGTAGAATTGATAGTTTGAATAATGTGAATGAATGTTGTTTGTATTTTCCATTAATAAATAACGAACTTTCTTATTCAATCATGTACACAAATTACATATAATTTACAAGCAAAAGCATTAACACAGAAAATAGTTATTAGTTCTGTTTTTTTATGTTTTTTTTGTTTTTATTCAAAACTGGGAAAACAGTTTGGTAATTTTAGTTATTATAATGTAAAATGTAAAAAATAATGTAAAATAAAAATGTAAAAATAGAGAAGAATATCAGGAAATTCAAAAATGCAGTAATATCTTTTGTTAAAAATATATAAACCTAAGACCTAAAAAAATGTGATGTGCATAAAATGAAAGGCAACTTTTTCAATTCTAGTGGGAAATTAATGAAAAATAGTACCAAAAAATTCCATTTAATCCAATCGACACAGCAAAAAGGTAAAATTTTATCCGCCTCTGGTAGAAACGTCAAAAATTAGAAAGTTTTTTTACAATTTTTTTTGGTTTAACAAACAGGAACACGTACGAATTTCAAGGTACCGAACAGACCTACATATTTATTATTTCACTTTATACATACACTGTTGAACAGACGACGTTTTTCGTATGGTCCATTGGAATTCAGGAGTGAGTTCTAAAGTGAACCTATAGAATACGACACAGAGGCAGTGTCAACTCTGAAACTTGCGATCGAGTGTCGAAGTCGAAGGTTTGTCGATATTAAACAGTTGCCTTGCTGCACTGTCACACCAGAAAAATAAACACTTCGGTTGGCTAGCAAATTTTTGCTTGTTTATAGTTTTTTTTTTCGTTTTCTCCATAATGTAAGAAAGTAGTTTGTTGTAATTTATGTAAAATCAAGAAACCAATTGCATGTACTATTGTACAAATAATAATATAGTTAATGTGATACATTCATCAGTCTCAACTGCATAGAAATGATGCGTCTCAGTCGAAAATACACATTGATTTTGTGCGCGACATGTGTGGCAGTATTTCTATTTCTATATTTGCTGATCAATTATTCCGTACCGGCCGACAAGCAGGTATTTTGATTATCCTATTTTTATTTTTTTTTTTTTTCATTATTTCTGTTGTTTTATTTTTTTTATTTTAATGGTGTAGCGAAATGTTCACAATATTGAAAATAAACTAAAACAACTCGAAAATGGTTTCCAATTGCACCAACAGGAAATGGGACACCTTAAGGAAAAACTTGAGACGTATCAGAGTAACAAAAACAAGCTGGAATCTCAAGAGTTGAATGCAAAAGAAGCACGTCTGTTGAAGCATCCTAAGTTTTCCACGCAGCAACTTAATAAAAAAGAAATGGTCAAGGAAATGGTAATAAGCGCAGAGGATAACTATCAATGTGACATCAATGTTGACCCACAAACGCAAGCAAATATTCAGGTAAATACTTGTATTTTATTGTAAGAGAACAATAATAATCATTTGGTTGCATAGATGTTGGAGGTGTACAAAAATATTTCTTTTGACAATATCGACGGGGGTGTGTGGAAACAAGGTTGGAATATAAAATATGATCCGCTACAGTTCAACGAACACCATAAGCTGAAAGTTTTTGTTGTACCACACTCACACAATGATCCAGGTAAGAGGCGAAATGTTCCGCGTATTTGTTTTTGAAATGTGTTTGTTTAGGTTGGATTAAAACATTTGACGCGTATTACGAGCATGATACGAAGCACATTCTATCGAATATGTTACGACATTTAAAGGAGAATCCGGATATGAAATTCATATGGGCGGAGATATCGTATTTTTCTCGATTCTTTGAAGGCCTGGGTGTGAATTCTAAAATAGAAACTAGAAAGTATTACACTCCGAGAATATCACAGGAGAATATTATTAAATATGTATTTTAAATTTGCAGATTAGTTCAAAATCGCCAATTGGATTTCGTAACTGGGGGCTGGGTGATGCCTGACGAAGCTAATTCTCACTGGTTGAGCATTCTGATGCAATTGACTGAAGGACATACATGGCTGAAAAGGCACTTGAATGTAACACCCACGTCATCGTGGTCTATTGATCCTTTTGGGCATAGTCCGACTCTTCCGTATATCTTAAAAAAGTCTGGCTTTGAGAATTTGTTAATTCAGCGTACTCATTATTCTGTTAAGAAACGTTTGGCTCGAATGAAGGAGCTGGAATTCCGATGGAGACAAGTTTGGGGTTAGTGAAATTATGTGGAAAACTAACAATATTTTTACTTGGCTCCCATTATTTATTTCAGATGTATCTGGTAGAACGGAACTCTTCACGCACATGATGCCTTTTTACTCATACGACATTCCACACACCTGTGGCCCAGATCCAAAAGTGTGCTGTCAGTTTGACTTCAAGCGAATACCAGGCTTTGGCATAACTTGTCCCTGGCGTGTACAACCACAAGCGATTGATGAGCAGAACGTAGCACGTAGAGCAGAAATGCTTGTTGATCAATGGCGCAAGAAAGCTGAGCTTTACAAGACAAATTCGGTATTGATTCCTCTGGGCGATGACTTCAGATACAGCCAGAGTACTGAGTGGGAAGCCCAAATGAGAAACTATGAAATGCTATTTGATTATATTAACAATGATCGCAAAATGTTTACAGAAGCAAAGTTTGCAACATTGCAAGAATATTTTGATTCTGTGCACAGAGAACATGAGCTTGCATCTTTTCCAACACTGAGCGGAGATTTTTTCACCTATGCCGATAGAGATGATCACTATTGGAGTGGTTATTACACCTCGCGCCCTTATCATAAGAGAATGGACAGAGTGTTACTACATCACATACGTTCGGCCGAAATGCTGCACGCCTGGAACACATGGGATGAAACCACTAAATTCGATGAAGTGCTACAGAATGCTAGACGCGAATTATCCCTCTTTCAACACCACGACGGAATTACCGGTACAGCAAAGACCCATGTGGTATTCGATTATGCCAACCGCACCCTGAAGGCTATAAAAGACTGTCGATTTGTAATGCAGCAGGCTGCCTATCGACTGATGACTAAGGCTTCTGTAAGTATGAAACATACCTGCGTTGTAGTTGCTTAATAAACCGAATCTCTAAAGATTTACAGTCCTGACTACAAGTTTACATATTTCTACTTTGACGAATCCAACTGGCCAGGCCCAGATGACGGCCGAACCACCATCATCTTGGGCTATGAACTGCCGACAAAATATGTAGTTTTCCATAACTCACTGCCTAAATGGAGGCAGGAATTGGTTGAGCTGTATGTTTCCAAACCATTTATTAGTGTGCGGGACTTTGACAACAAAGCTATTCCAGCACAGATTAGTCCTGTGTGGACGTGGCATGGTCATCATGATGGCAGTACAATCTTTCCACAGGCTTCAACCACGAAGTATAGATTGCTGTTCAAAGTAAATGTACCGCCATTAGGGTTGGTAACGTACATTATTCAGTCAGAATCAGGCGAAACTATTCCACAGTAAGCTTATTTAGTGATTTCCACACGTACCGCCGCTGAATTCAGTTTTTATTTTTAGAAGCACAACTTTGGGAAAAAATTTAATATTGACAGTATCTCCATATTCCGTTAATCTCGGTGACTATCCGGATCAGGTAAAGTTCGCCGAACCAAGAGACATTTCTCTGCACGTGGGCGATGGACCAACGGTGGCTTTTCACGGAAATGGGCTATTGAAATCCATTCAAATTGACGATTCCTCACCACACACGCCCACCAGCTTGAATTTTTTGCGATATGGAACGCGAATGACAGGTGCAATGAGTGGAGCGTACCTTTTTCTGCCATATGGTGAGGCTAGTCCATTACCAATTGTAAATCCCGTTGTACTGGTACAAGATGGGCCACTTGAATCAAGTGTGACTACGGGACTGCCATTTGCTATACACCAAACAATACTGCGAGGCGGCCACCCGGAAATACGAAACTTGGTTGACATTGGGGTGTTGGACAACACTGAAATCGTAATGCGGATTGCGACGCGCATTCAAAGTGAAGACACATTCTACACCGATCTCAATGGATTACAAGTAAAGGAATACTTTTTTTTTTAATTACTTTTTGACTTTGTCTTATATTATTGTTTATGTTGTTGCAGGTTATCAAACGAAAACGATTTCAAAAGATTCCTCTGCAAGCCAACTACTATCCGATACCTTCTAGTATTTTCATTGAAGACGATAACATGCGTTTGACCATTATATCGGCTCAGCCTCTGGGTGGTTCATCTTTGAGGGGTGGCGAAATAGAAATTATGCAGGACCGACGTTTGGCGCAAGATGATGAACGAGGTCTGGGGCAAGGTGTGCTTGATAATCGACCAGTTCAGCACATATTCCGATTAGTATTGGAAAGGATCGAATTCTGTACGAAACCAAGTGACGACTATCCGGGCGGATTTCTTACCAATAACGCATTTAATGAATATCAGTCACTGTTATATCCCATCAATAAATTCATTTGGGTGGAGAACGATTGGGTGGGCGTTGAAAGAACTTTCGGGGACAGTCGCGAACAACTCGAGGATGGTATGCAAATAGCAGTCATGAGAAACTTGCCCATAGATGTGTTAAATAAGAAAGCGAAACTCAACACAGGCCTGATTGTGCACAGAACTAATTTAATGGAATGCAACAGCGATAGCCATCGTTCAGGAGTAGTAAGTATTAATTGATATATGTATTGTATACAATTTTAACAATAACCTCAAGAGGTACAAGAAAGTTGAATGTTGCTCTCCTCCTCATCGCCCCACCAGCTTCTGTACGAAAAGCCATGCCTAAGTTCTGTTCAATTAATATAAAATTAATTCGAATTCGGTGTATCAACCCGCGGATGAGTTGTATTGCACAATATTACAACGGCAATATGAGTCAATTCGGTATGGAAGCGTTTAGTTAAGGGGCGGTTTAGCTTCACATAAATAAATGAGTGTTGGTTCATAGTCATACGCACACCACAACTTTCTTGAGAGTTTGTTTTTATTTTATTCAGACCAATTAATTGTCTGTTTGCCAATTTTATAAGAAGGTGAAGTTTTATGGTAGCTTTAAGTTGCTAACAGAGTTCCTATAATTTTTTTATTTTACAGAAAACAAACCATGACATTATATACATGTGCGTGTACATTTTTTTATTATTCCAGATAAATATAAAAAGACTGTTAACTATTCCTGCCGATGTAAGCACCAACATATATTCCACTCCTCTGACTTTTATTGGCAAAAAGCACGAGATAACAACGGATGAAATAAATTTCTGCCCGATGGATACCAAAGCATTCATCATTCACAGCTGACAAGTTTTAAATTAAAAAAAAAATAAATAATAATAATACAACAATAAAAAGTAAAAATTTAAACGAATCTCAAAAACAAATGTTGTGCATCTTGTTTTCTTAGTTCCTTGTTTATACTGTACAATCTTCTGTAATTATTGTTTTCTCTTGTGATAGTTTTAGTTATTATTTTTTCTTTTATAAATTACAATAATAAATCTAAATAGCTTAACTCAGGCGGTAATTACAAGTAAAATAAGATCATATTACCAAAAGAAAACTTTTTTTAAAAAAAAAATGCACATTCAAAAGTTTAATAACTTATACTCTTACAGAGCATACATAGTATTAGAATAAGCAAAGGTTTGTTTGTTGTATGTAACAAAATGGAAACAAAAGAAAATAAATATAATAGCAATGATTTAAACAAATTTCTTAAGAATGTTTATTTTTTTATTTTAAAACTGAACAAGTTTAATAAAATCGAGGTTATGAACTTCCCTCGAATAAGTGAAACTTCACACCTGCATGTATATAATGTAAATACATACATGCAAGAATAATCATAATTTTTTTGATAATACAGAATGACACTAGACCTAAAGAATGGTAATTTTCTACACAGCAAAATAAACCATCTGCACCTAATTAAGTTTATCAAAATCAAATAATAAAGTTGCGTGTACACTGTCACATAAGTTGGAGATTCATCTCTTAATGGTCGGCGGAATCAATTTAATAATTACAATGATGATAATTTGGTATATGTAATGGGTTCGTGATGACTGAACTATGAAATCGAAAATTGGAAACTCGCAAACGGAGGTTTTAAAATTTCAGGACAATACAGTATCAATAGTCGCTCCTGGATTTTCTCTAAACTCTCACCGAATTGAGAAACTGAGATTGACAGTTCCCACTGAAACTGAATACGTGTTTTGTATCGCGTTTTGTGTTGGATTACTGGCTGTATTTTTACTGCACACGCAAAAACCCAAGAACAAAAATGACAAAAAAATAAATAAAGGATCATAGGAAAAAAAGACACACATAACATATAACCTTTGGTCAAACTCGATCTTTCAGTACGTGTTTATATGGTAATTTTCAATCAATCAGAGAAAGTTTGTGATTGTATTTACTTAATCCTGTTTCAATCGGAAAGTTCCGTCGCAGAATTCTTTGGAGGTCTCAACAAGTAAACATTACCGCCTCCGCTCGGTAGATACCTCGACGTTGGTGCGGAGGCTTAAGTCCCGATTATGCAACTCAGGTCAACTGCGGATATGTTTTTGTGAGCTTCTGCTTGCGAGAGGATTACCGCTTTTGATCAGTTTCTGTGGAGGGGTAACAAAGATCTGCCAACACCCTAATCCAGGGTGTTACGCGACCCGTGCCTATTGGATGGTTTGCAGCCAGGGTGTATACCGGCTGTATTTGTACAGAGCCTCCTTGATACCATGGCTCTGGCGTGGCGGACCTTTATTTCCCGTGATACTCGTGGGACCAAATATGGAAAAACCAAACACAGAAAAACATAAAAACAAAAACTGGAGCGCCAGCTCTATGCTGAAGATGTCACCAGTGACAAACCCAGTACCAGTGGTGGAAAGAGTTCGAGGCAGGTGCAAGAAACTAACCGCGAATCCAAGAAATCAGTTCAAGTGCAGGGGCACCGGTTTCAACAACACACACCGGCTGAAAAGACTGCGGTAGCTAGAAGAGAAGGTGCGAGCCACGATTTAGCCAATCCTTTCTCCAGAAGTAACACAGCCACGAAAGCGGCCACGGCGGAACTCAAGTCAAGGGATAAGAGCCCCGCTCAGACTCCCGTAACATCAAATTCCGTCGGGCCCACCCGCAAACGTAACGTCCCCCAAATGCCGCCGTCGGGACAATCTGGTGGTAAAGACGACCCCCGATGAAAGGGACTAAGCGGAGCAGGCAACAGGTGGTACCTAGAAAAGGGCTTTGCACCTGACGAAGCTAGAAAGAAAGCAGAGGAGCATAGGGCTAAGCCCAGTTCTATCGACACCCCAGCGCTCAAGAGGGGTTGCTAAACTATTACTCCTCCCAAAAGTGATGAGCAAAAACGCCGCAGAACTGAGTTGCCAGTTAATAAAAGGCCGATGACTAAGCCCACAAGGGAAGGCGAAATCCCAGTGAGGAAAAGTTACGCCAGTGCGGTAAGCACTGAGCGGATGGCGTTACTTCCCAAAAAGTATCCGCAGGATATGCTTAGTGCCGAAGACCTGAAGACCCTAGAGGAGGCACTGCCACTGCTGACAGGGACAAGAGACTGCCAACTCTCTTGCTTTCCTGGCAGCACAAAATGAAGGGCTCAACGCGAAAGTATGGAGAATTCTGCACAATTGTGACGAAGGCGCTGGGCAGGTACTAGCGGTCGGAATCGACCAGGATTCGCATGCAGCGATCGTCTCCAACGGCGGCGTGCTGAGCTACAGGTCCCTGTTCACGGTCTAAAGAAGTCCATAAAGACTGTGGAACGCAATGCCTAACCCTCACTGACACCAGAGGAAGCAGAGCCAGTAGCGGAGACACCGAATCCGCAGCAGACTGAACAGGTAGTTGCAGTAGTGTCATCACCAGAAAGTTCGCTCCTTGAAGATGACATGGATGTGGAGGTCCTTAACAGAACAGTTATCCACCTATCCATAGAGCTGTCGACCGATGAAGATTTCCTGTTAGCCGCACAAAAGCAATAGCGCGATGTCCTCTGCAAACAAGACTAGAATCGCCCAGGTAAACATCCACACAACAGCTCGGGCTTGCACTTATCCAAGAACCCTGGATCTGGAAGGGATGCATAAGGGGGCTCTCATGTAAGAATGCACATTCAATTTTCTCCAAGAGCTGAAGGGGCTATCAAGAGCATTGTGGTAGCATCAGTTTACTGCGCCGGGGATGGACCGGCTGTACCAGAGGAACTGAAGAGACTAGTGGAGCACTGCAACAAGCTGCACATACCACTTCTTCTGGGCTGTGATGCGAACGCGCACAACGAACTGTGGGGAAGCACCAACAACAAACTTAGGGGTGAGTACCTATTAGAGTTTATACTTAGCTCCTCTCTTGACATATTAAATGTAGGAAACTCGCCGACAGGATATTTTAGACGGCTATCATCTCAAATCGAGTTAGGAGAACCAACTGGAATAGCTTTAGGGAGAATCTATGTACCAAACTAGAGCAAATTAATGTTGGAAGAGATCCAGCTTATCCGCTAGAACTTGAGAACACGGTAAAAGACGTTACAGGAGTCCTCATTGACACGCATAGGACAAACTGCTCCGTACAATCAGACTGTCAAGCTTACGCTGACGACATTGTCCTAATCGCTAGAGGGAAATACGTTAAAAAAATAACTTTTTTAGAAAGTAAAGATGAATAATAATAGCTCAACGTAAATTAAAAAGCTGCTACAATTTAACAGACAGACTAGTTAAGAGCAAAAAAAAGTAATCCAATAAGAACGAGACAGCTATATAGTTGAAGTAAATGTCGTTGAATAGGATGAGTTCACATAGTTTGAAATCTTATATAAAAATACCCTCTAGATGAAATCTTATTAAATGACAGATTTATGCCGTTTCACCTACATTAGCTAAAAGTGGTTTTAGCTAACAGGCCGTTAAAATATATCTACGCATTAAATTAAATTCTGTTTCACCAACCCCATTTATTGAATTTTTAACTAGCCTGTTAGTATATTTGGAAAAAAAAATTGTTTCTAGTGTACTTCAAATTCTCATGGGGAAATAGTGAAATAGAAATAATAATTTTTATTTTATCAAACTGTCAGTTCAATCAGCTGTTTATTAAATTCACTCAATTCTCTCACGTTTATTTTGGATTCGGTTTTGAATAATTTCATGTAAACACCAACATTTCTATGCGGATTGAAGCAATGCGCATCGATTCAATGCGCATTGAGTTATCATATTGATATTGATATTGAATAACTTATTAATTTATATTTAGCTGTTTCTAAAAAGAGGTAAATTATATATTTTTATTATTTCTATTAAATTTATTCCGAATGTGACATAAAGGAACTTTGAAAAAAAATTTATTTCATACGATATTTGGGCTACTTATTAGGCAACGATTTTGGACGACAAAATTTCTAAAATTGGGCTCTTAAAGCTTTGGAGTTTCTGGCAACCCTGATGTATAATTCTTTATAAGAGAATCAATTTCCTCCTGAATTGCTTTCTTCCAGTATTTGGCATCGCTGCTTTGCATTGCTTCGTTGAACGTTTTGGGAGTACCTAGTTCTGCGATATGTGTATCACATCCAACTTTTCGGCCTTATTTGATTTCAGGATTCCCTTTTTGTTTTATTATTTCACCAATCGTTTAGCAAGTAATATTAATTTACTTTAGGCGTATCCTTGGCCCATAGCCTATTAAAATGCGATGGATAACAAAGTTTAAAAAAAACTTTATTAGAAAGTAAAGATGAATAATAATAGCTCAACGTAAATTAAACAGCTGCTACAATTTAACGAAGATGTTAAGAACGAAAAGAAGTAATTCAATAAGAAAAATACAGCTATATAGTTGAAGTAAATGTCCTTGAATAGGATGTATTCACATAGTTTGAAATCTTATATAAATAGAAACCCTTTGTGACAGAATACAAAAAGGGTTTAAAGTGGCAAAAGTATGTTGCAATATAGCGGGATTCAATCCGGCCAAGGCAACGCTAGTACCCTTCACAACAAAGAGGAAGCATCCACACATGAAGACTATTACCCTCTCAGGATCAGTCATCACTCCTGTGCTAGAAGTCAAACACCTAGGAGAGTACCTTGACAGTAAACTGAACTGGAAGAAGCACACAGAAGAGGTTACCAAGAAAGCGACTCGTGCACTCATGATAATATTCTCCTGTGATCACCTATGGGGCAATAGAATGGGCAAAAGAACCAGTCTAACAACTACGAGAAATACACTAAATCAAGTGCAGAGACTAGCTTGTGTATGCATGATGGTGCAATGAGAACCTGTCCAACTGCAGAACTGGAGGTGTTATTGGAGCTTACTCCATTGCACCTGATAGTGAATGAAACCGCAAATGGGACGTTTCTAAGAATGGCAAAAGAAGGAATAGGAAAAGGAAAATGCATCAGCCACAAAGACCATAATGCAATGGCCAATAAGCTCCCCCTTCTAGCCTTTCCTAGAAACGATGGGATTAGAAAATTCAGCTGGGAGAAAAATTTCCACATCAAACTCAGCAGCAAGAAAGACTGGAGCAACGAATCTAGAACCTATACGCTGAGTCCGCACACCATTAAATGGTACACGGATGGTTCAAGAACTGAGGAAGGAACGGGGGCAGGAGTGTTTGGGCCTGGAACTAAACTTTTCGAACCCATATGCAGTTAAGCTACGAGCAGACGATATGCAAAAGTCGCATATATATGCGAGTCTGACGTAATTTTTGCGTCATCATATGCGATTAATGCTCGCATATCGTCTGAACACCAATTTAGGACAGCCCGCATATGCTCGCAAAGCATATGCGGACGATATGCGACACCCAGTTCGCAAACCAATTTGCGACTTTTCCGCATATCGTGTGAACACTTTCGAATATCATTTGTGACAATTTGCGAGCATATGCGATCATTTGCAAGCGTCCCAACCATAGTGGCTGGCTACACGATCATTTCCATACCGATTCTTTTCAGTGAGACAGGTACATTTTATGTGAGTGAAAACGAGAAGGGTTTTTTCGTGAAATCAACCCTTCTCGTTTTAACTCACAATAAAATCTAAAATCTAGCCACATATGCGAACGGACGAAAACCTTACATTGCATATGTTTGGTAACACGTTACTTTTCGTAATACTTTGTAAAATTACATAGAATCACATGAATCTGTGTTTGTTAACTCGAAAAAATCACGGTACATCGCAAGCTGAGAGCAAAATGAGAGCGTAAAAAATAAAGAGCGATGAAATTGTACGCAACATCTTTTTCTTGTGATGAGCTGGACAACTCTGTCAAATCAGGCCATCTGACAGTTTATGAAATCTCATAAATCTTCATTGTTAGTGAAAAACAAAAACAAATCGAAAGGTTTGACCAAAACTGTGTTTGTTTACTTTTGTGCAAGTTTCCTGTCTTTGAGTTATGCTCGCTTGTGCACAAAAAAGATACCAAACAGACCTATTATATGTAATTGTGTAAGTAATCAATCCGTAATCAAATCCTAGCGGTACGTGTCGCCTAGGGATGTTACGGATGTAAAAATTTTGACATCCGCGGATGCGGATGCGGATGCAGATTTTAGGAGACTCACATCCGCGGATGCGTATGCGGATGCGGATTTTAGAATTTGTTAAATATATTACGTTTTAAATACATAAATAAATGAAAATTGATTGATTTTTATAAAATTTTATTTGAATATGAATATAAATGAAAATTTATTGAATTTCATTTTCTTATTGAATAAGAATAAAGTTTAGTTTAGGATTCTGTGTTTGCTATTTGCTTTTGCATTGTGTGCAGGTAGTAAAGAAACTTAAAAAAAACATTGAATCGCATCCGTAAAAACTCCGCATGAGTTGATGCGGATGCGGATGCGGATGCAGATGTTGGAATTAATGCGAATAATCCGCGATTGCGGATGCGGATGCGAATATCTTCAACACCCCTAGTGTCGCCATGTAATTATAGTCGAAATAGTAGGTCTCTTTGTCTTTGGTAACTTTTTTTTTGCACAAGGAATTGAGACCTGTCAAATAGTAACATCGTCTCAAAGAAAGAAAACTTGAACAAAAGTTACCAATCGCTTTTGAAACAACACTTGGTAAAAAAAATTGAGAGCCATGAAACTGTCATGATTCTATGAAAGTTTACATAGTAGGTTCGCATACTTTTTGCACTTAATATGGGTTGTTGGAATCCTGATCCGAAAAAAGAAAAGTTATCCGCTCGAAATGATAGAATAGACGCCCTTTTAGTAACAGCTCTTTATTTGTGTTGTCGACGAAAGCGATGTGAACCGACCCTGAGTTGATACCTTATTACTAACATCCCTGTATCAGAAAAAGCGAGAAGAAAAAAGACAAGAATTTGTATACGTGACAGAATTCGGAAGAAAGCTGAAGCAACGAGACCTAGTTGGAAATAAAGAAGAAAAGAAATAATTAAGAAAAAGAAATATTGGAATAAAAGTTTTTTAACGTTTTTAAAAATATATAGATAATTTTTTATTTCATATCCGAAGAAGTGGTTCCTTAGTTTTGACAGCGAATAAGTAAGTAACATTTGGTCTTCGAGTCGAACAGGAATAGGATAAGTCCTGTGAAAATACAGTCCGCTAATCGACATGTCTGAAAGCGCAAAAAAACAACCAATCAGAAAGTCAGCTCGCATAACCGCAGGTGTGAATTCTGCGAGAGACGCAAATTTTGAATGGAACTCGCCGGTATTGGGTAATCCACAATGCTCTTCAACTGTGAAGGAGTCGACGGCACAGACAGAGTCGCTAATTGATTTTGGGAATGTGGGTGACGTCACCGTCACTGCTGCTAGGTCGACTTCCTCTAGCAAACTTCAAGCAGAAAAGAAACGTTTGGAGGTTACGTTGGAGATGGCGAGGAGGAGCCAGGAGCTAAATAAAAGATTATGTGAAATCGAGCAAAAGGAAATAGCAGAAGAAAAAGCGATCATACAAATCCAGTACAACCTGGAATTACTTGATTGTGAGGAGGAGAGCGGCGATGAACACGGCAGTGTGCTGGACAAGGAATCGTTGGTAAAGAGTTGGGTGGTAGGGCAAGGTGTCACCGGTGCACGTAAAAATGTATCAAATACAAACTCGGTGAATGCCTTTAATATAGCCACCACCAATCAAGAAAAAAATGTGACACCAAGAAAAAATACGTTGTTAAACAACCAATTGGACGACCAACCTGTCTGTTTCAGTGTCCCCAAGGAAGGTAGTGGAATGGACAGATTCTTATCAAGACAAGTGATGGGAAAAGATATGCCGACATTCGATGGCAAGCCAGAGAATTGGCCTCTTTTCATTGCAAGATTTCACTCCATTGTCACTCATTGTGGTTTCAGCAATGATGAGATTTTGTCGAAGCTGCAGCAGTGTCTCCGTGGAGATGCATTGACAGCAGTCAAGGGAATGCTGTTACATCCTTCGAATGTGCCTTTTATCATTAAAACATTAGAAAAGAGATTTGGAAGACCTGAGTATGTCATCGATAATATGTTTAATGAAGTCGAGTGCTATCCAAATGTGAAAGATGGTGATTTTGAAGCACTTATTAATCTCTCGTGCAAATTGCAGAATATGATTGCTATTTTGGAGCAACTAGATGATGGAAACAGCTACTTACAAAATCCGCAGTTTGTCAAGAAGTTGTACCAGAAATTGCCTACTGACTTGAAGTTGAAATGGGGAGAGATTGTACGAGTCAACGATGGTAAAGTAAATATCAAACACTTCGCAACGTGGATGGATCAAATGTCAGATGCAGCATGCTACGTATTTACTCCCAAAAGTGTGGCCAATATTAGGAAGCCCGAAGTGATCTCCCGTCAGCGAAAAGAAAATGTTTGCATCGTTACTAGTGAAGCTGAGTCTTGTAAGTACTGCGATGTTAAAGGTCACAAAGCTGCAGTTTGTTCAAAATTCCAACGAGACAATGTCGATGAACGATGGAGAAAATTGGTAAGTTCTGGCCTTTGCTTTTTATGTTTATGTCCAGGGCATCAGTCGAGAAATTGTAAATCAAAAAACCAATGCAATCAGCAAGGGTGCAAGCTGAAACATCATCCACTACTGCATAAGAACGTTTTGGCGACATCAGCGGGGGCAGAAGTTACTCAGCCGAATAACGAAACAATTGGAGTACTGAATGATGACGGAGGCAAAGTATTGATGCGCATCTTGCCTGTGAAACTGTATGGACCGAATGGAGTGGTCATTCAAACGTTCGCGTATTTGGACGATGGGTCATCGATTTCACTGATTCAAGCTGACATTGTTGAGAAGCTGGGAATCAGTGGTGACAGCTATCCACTATGTATGAGATGGACGGATGAGAACATTACGCAGCGTGAGGACGACTCCAAGTGTGTGGACATTGACATTTCGGGAATGCAGAACAGCGCGAAGAAACTCAAGATGACGCATGTACGCACTGTGCAGAATTTGTCACTTCCTACTCAAACGGTGGAAATGAAAAATATGACAACCTATCCACATTTGAGTGGATTGCCTGTTGCTGAGATGATTGACGCTAGACCAGCAATTTTAATTGGACAGGATAACATCGACTTGACAATTGCGAGAAGAATAGTTCAGAGCCGTGATATGCGAGCACCAATTGCGACAAAAACCAAACTAGGGTGGGTCATCCATGGACCAACAGGTGTAGAAAATAAAAACAGCATACAGCATAATTTGGCTATATGTCATTTTAGATGTGAAGAGTTTGACAGGAGCGCGGAGCAAATGATAAAGACATCGTACTCGACTGAAGCATTCGGTGTTAAGCCTATGGTGGAAAAACTCAACAAGAACGATATGAGAGCAAAAACTATTTTGGAAAATACTACTCGTAGACTGGACAATCGATATGAGACGGGTTTATTGTGGATAAAGGACGAGGTGACTTTACCTGAAAGTAGAAGGATGGCGTACAGTCGTTTGTTAAACATGGAACGGAAGATGCAGCGAGACGATAGCTTTGCGATGCAGTATCGCCAGAAGATAATGGACTATGAACAAAAAGGATACATCAGAAAGCTAACGTCAGCTGAAAGCGACAAGTGGGGTCCTCGGATCTGGTATCTTCCTCATTTCGGTGTCGTCAATCCGAACAAACAGAAGCTGCGATTAGTGTTTGATGCGGCTAGCAAGTCTCACGGGGTAAGTCTCAATGATAGTCTCATTCAAGGTCCTGATCTTTTACAACCTCTGCCAGCAGTCTTAATTAGGTTTCGTGAAAAGAGATACGGCCATTGCGGTGACATAACTGAAATGTTTCACCAAGTGAAAGTTCGCAAAGAGGATCAGCCCTCACAGAGATTGCTATGGCGAACTAATCCAAATGAGGTTCCAGACGAATACGAGATGCAGGTTCTTATCTTCGGTGCGACATGCTCGCCATGCTCGGCGCAATATGTCAAAAACTTAAATGCGAGGATGTCATCGGAATTTCCTGAACTAATTAAAGAAGTGGAACGAAATTTCTACATGGATGACTATTTAGGTTGCTCTGACTCGGAAACGGATGCACTGGAGAAGATCGGAAGGATGATAGCACTGCAGCGATCCGGTGGTTTTGAATTGGTGAATTGGATTTCAAATTCTCCGGCAGTAGTAAATAAATTCGCATCGAATAAGGAGGAAAAGAATTTCAGCAGCGAGTATGATGGAGAACCAGAACGCATTCTAGGTCTATGGTGGAATGCGAGAAGTGACTATTTTACGTTTAAGGTCTCATTTCATCGTGTACCAGATGAAATTATTTCCGGAAAAATTATACCGACTAAGCGACAAGTGCTGCGATTGATGATGTCAGTATTCGATCCTTTGGGATTTTTGGCACACTTCATAGTGCGAGCGCGTATACTGTTCCAGATGATTTGGCGAAGCGGAGTGGATTGGGATGATGAAATCCCACGAGATCATCAATATTCCTGGAATGAATGGCTTCGTGATCTGCAGAAACTAATTCATGTGCGCATCCCAAGAGCGTATTCGTATGAAGTACTATCTGATCATCATCTCGAAGTGCATGTTTTCTGCGATGCCAGTGCAGACGCCTTCGCAGCCGTGGCCTACTTGAGATCGGTAAGTGCTGACAATTCTATTACTGTATCTTTTATTATATCTAAGACACGAGTGGCACCGCTCAAGCCACTTTCAATCCCGAGGCTTGAGTTGCAAGCAGCGGTTATGGGTAGTCGTATAATGGATACAATTAAGCGAGAACTACGGATTCAAATCAAAAGAGAGTATCTGTGGTCAGACTCAAAAACCGTGGTGCAGTGGATCAAGGGTGATGGACGAACACACAAGCCGTTCGAAGGGCATCGAATTGGCGAAATCCAGGAGTTAACCAATTCTGAAGACTGGAGGTGGATCCCGGGTAAGCTAAATGTGGCAGATGAGGCAACTCGGATAACATCAAAGGTGAATTTGGATCCTGAGGGCAGATGGTTTACTGGGCCGGAGTTTTTGAAGCTGAACGAATCACAGTGGCAATGGGCCGATGACGCAGATCCGACGAGCAACACCAATGAAGACGTAGGACATTTGGAACAAAATATGCATATGATCGGAGCAATCAGAACAAATCTCGCAGACAACTACTTACCTGATGTGGGTAGATATTCAAAGTGGATACGACTTATTCGAACCACAGCGTGGTGTCTTCGGTTTGTAAACAATTTTCAACGAAAGTGGGGCAAAGGTGTTCCAAACAAGACGATATTTAAATCTAAGGAGCTGACCGTTGATGAACTGAGGAAAGCAGAGAAGGAGTGGATATTTTGCAGCCAAAGGCAAAGTTTCGGAGATGAAATCTCCCAGCTGACGCAATATGGCAAGGTCAACAAAAGAAGTCGATTGTTGCGATTGTCACCGGCACTGGACGACGATGGATTGATGAGGTTGCATGGTCGCACAGAGCGTGCTGACTGCATGGATGAATTTACGAAACGGCCGTACATCCTCGATCCTAAGCATCGATACACGAAATTGTTAATGCAGCATCGACATGAAGAGTTGAAGCATCAAGGAGTGGAAATGGTCCTTAACGAACTGCGGCAGAAGTTCTGGATACTGAAGGCGAGGTCAGCTGTGCGAAAGACGTTTGCTGATTGTCAATGGTGCAAAGTGAAGAAGTCACGTCCGGAAGTACCAGTTATGGGCCAGTTACCAGAAATACGTTTGACTCCAGGAGTAAAGCCGTTTAGCCACACGGGCGTCGACTACTTTGGTCCGTTGTTGGTTATGATAGGACGAAGAACAGAGAAAAGGTGGGGAGTAATCTTTACGTGTATGACAACCCGTGCCATACATTTGGAGGTAGCGGGTTCACTCACCACCGATTCAGCAATCATGGCCATAAGACGTATGATAGCTAGGCGAAGACATGTACGACACATCTACTCGGACAACGGCACCAATTTCCGTGGTGCATGTGAGGAACTGCGAAAATCAGCTTTAGAAATAGACAACGCCAAGATCCAGTCGACGTTTTCATCGAAATCGATCCAGTGGCATTTCAACCCACCAAGTGCGCCTCACATGGGCGGGTGCTGGGAGCGGTTGGTGGGCTCTGTGAAGAAGATTTTGCATGAGGTGCTAAAAGAACGTGTTCCCAGAGAGGAGGTACTGCGGACCGTGTTCTGCGAGGCGGAAAATATAGTCAACAGCCGACCATTGACTCACGTATCAACTGACCCAGCAGACCCAGAATGCTTGACACCAAATCATTTCTTACAAGGACCCAGCGACGACTCTGATCAGCCGCTTGGTAAGTTCATAGAAAAAGATTTATTATTAAGAAAATATTGGCGCAGGTCACAGAGATTGGCTGACATGTTTTGGGTGAGATGGGTAAGAGAGTACCTTCCAACTCTCACCAAGAGATCCAGATGGTTCGATGATGCCAACCCGATCAAAGTCAATGATGTTGTGGTGATAGTAGATGACAGTGCTCCACGGAACTCATGGCCTCTCGGCATCGTGGAAAAGCTTTACCCAGGGAAAGATGGGCGAGTGCGGGTCGTCGATGTAAGGACCAAAAGCAGCGTATTCCGACGACCAACTTGTAAACTGTGCCGACTTCCAACGGAAAAAAATGTTGGTGAAAGGCAGTCCTTTCACGGAGGGGGGAATGTTGTCGACGAAAGCGATGTGAACCGACCCTGAGTTGATACCTTGTTACTAACATCCCTGTATCAGAAAAAGCGAGAAGAAAAAAGACAAGAATTTGTATACGTGACAGAATTCGGAAGAAAGCTGAAGCAACGAGACCTAGTTGGAAATAAAGAAGAAAAGAAATAATTAAGAAAAAGAAATATTGGAATAAAAGTTTTTTAACGTTTTTAAAAATATATAGATAATTTTTTATTTCATATCCGAAGAAGTGGTTCCTTAGTTTTGACAGCGAATAAGTAAGTAACAATTTGAATAAAAATATTGACAGAACAAAAAAAATGAATTCAGGCAATAACAGTGATGCCACTTATATTCGAAAAGTAACTTATAATTTCTTTTTTATTTCAACATCCTCACTAAAAATAAATTATTTATTTATGCATAAACCCATCTTACGAGCAAACATTTTAATTTTTGTATTAGTGAGTGGCTTAGATAAAATGTCCGCGATCATATCATCGGAGCCTATGGCTTCTAATTCAATTCTCTTTTCAACAAGAGAGTCTCTAATAAAATGATGGCGTACATCTATATGTTTGGTTCTTGCATGGTAGGATTCATTCAACTTGGTTGCTTACCAAAAATCTCTGCTTGCAGTCCTCTTAACCAAAGTGCTTCTTGTAGTGCAACGCCCATCGCCATGTATTCTGCCTCACACGTTGACAAAGCTGTTGTTACTTGCTTCTTCGAGCCCCATGATAATGCTGCACCTTGTCTCAGAAACACGTAGTCGCTAATTGATTTTCGGTCGTCTGAATCGCTCGCAAAATCTGCATCACAAAAACCTTCCAGCTCCGACTTATCAGCAAACTTATAGGTTAGTTTGTAATCTATTGTGCCCTTCAGATATCTCAGGATTCTCTTAGCTGCGCACCAATGTTGCATTCCATAATTGTTGTTAAAGCGGCTGAGAAAATTTACTGCATAACAAATGTCAGGCCGGGTCATCTGTGCTGTAAACAAAAGACTTCCAATGAGCTCCTGGTATGGATATTTTGACATTGCAGCTATCCAACAGTTTCATGATGTATGACTTTTGACTGATTGTCAACCAATTTCCACGTTGGTATTTCAACTGAAGCCCAAGAAAGGATTTTGCTTTACCCATGTCCTTCAACTTAAATGTCTCTTTCAACTTCTTAATTAAATGATTAAATGATTAAATTTCCACAGGCAAAGTACGTAATGTAATCGCTCATATCAGGAGGTTTTGGCATTCTGCCAGAACGACGCACAACTAGGGGATCCTCCCCACTGAATTGTGGCACTTCAAAAAACTCCTCCTCACTATCAGTAGTATCACTGGTGGATTCATCTATAGGCTGATCATTATTTACAACCGCATCATCGATAATACCATTATCCACTGACTCAAAATGTGGTGTTTGTTCGGATTCCTTATTTGAACAGTCAGAATTTCCATCAGCATAAATCCTCACTAAATCTTGATTGTTCAATATATGCATAAGGTCTTCGTTCTTGGAAAAATACATTTTATCTTCTATAAATATAACGTCGCGACTAATGTGGATTTTTCTTTTTACAGAATCGTATAATCTATATGCTTTGCTGTTCTCGCAATAACCCAGCATAATGCATTTCTCCGACTTTGGATCCCATTTTGCGCGTCTTTCTTTGGGAATCATCTTCATTGCTATACATCCAAAAACTCTTAGATATAATAGGTTTTGTTGAACGCCGTTCCACATCTCCTCTGGTGTCTTGTTATTGAGTTTCTTCTTTGGAGTTCTGTTCAAGAGATATGTCGCTGTGTTTACAGCCTCTGCCCAATAAAATTTCTTAAGTCCGGCAGCTATCATCATCGTCCGGGCTTTCTCCACAAGAGTTCTATTTGTTCTTTCAGCCTTACCATTTTGCTGCGGATTATATGGCGCTGATGTTTGATGGATGATGCCGCTATCCTCACAAATCTGTCTGATCGCTTTGTTGCAGAACTCAAGACCGTTATCAGTGCGAAGAATCTTAATCGCTTTCCCAGTTTGGTTTTCGACGAGATTTTTGAAAACTTTAAATTTATTTTGCACCTCAGATTTATTTTTCAGTGTGTACACAAATAGTTTATTTGAGTAATCATCTAAGAATAACACATAATAAATCGCTCCTCCCATTGATTTTCGCTCCATCGGTCAACAAACATCACTTTGTACTAATTGCAGTACATCCGTTGTCTTACTAGTTGATAACTTGAATGGAAATTTAGCCTGTTTCCCCTCCAAACATGAGCGACATTTGGTGTTGACTTGTTTTGGATCTATGTCAACTCCGAAAACATCATTACGACTTAGTCTGCTGCATGGCCCATTCGGTTGTGCCATAGTATTTTGCTACCAACTGCAAAAGTCTTCTGCTGCAAATCGACGTTAAGCTTATACATATTATTTTCTAGAGAAGCTATTGCAAATATTTTCTTTTTGCGAAGAATGACAAATTTATCATTAAAAAATCTAACTTCGCAGCCTTTTTTGGTCATCTGGCTAATTGATAATAAATTTGTGCAAACTTCTGGCACGTATAAAACATCTTTTATTGTTATATCTTCTTTAATATTGTTCAATGTAATTTTTGCAGAAATATCTCCTCGTCCAAGAACTCTCAATTTATTGTTGTTTGCAACTAAAACATATTCGTTAGATGTAGATGGATTAAAAACCTCAAAATCGCATCTGTTCTTAGCCATGTGAGTTGTAGCACCTGAATCAATTAGCCACGTATTTTCTGCGCTATTATATTTCGTTGCAAAGCTTGCCACCAACGTTGCTTTGTTACTAAAAGTTGACTTTTTCTTCTCGTTGCAGTTTCGGGCTATGTGGCCATCCTTTCCCCATTTAAAACAAGTGAACTTTTTTTCTTCTTCATGAGACTTGCTTTTAATTGATCTCTTCATTTTCCGTTTACTGTATAGTGCTACTTCTGAGGAAGTGTTTGAATTTGCTCCAAGCGTGTTGTAAGTATCAAAATCCTGCAGAAGTTTGGTCTTGATAGTATCCGCAGTAACCTTAACATTGCTACTCTAAATCGCCATGATCATCGGTGCAAAATGCTCAGGCAGACCACTCAGCAACAAACTCCCAACCCACTCATCATTCACAGTCATACCTATTTGATTTAATTTCTGTGCAGTATCAATTATTGTATCAACATACTCACAGATATCCTTGCAATTAACTAACTGTGTTGTTGTCAGCTTCCTTAGCAGACCGCACCGTCGAGTCAATCCAGAATCATCGTACGTGGACTTTAATTTGTCCCAAATATCTTTCGCTGTTGAAATTCCTTGAATGTGCACGTATAGATTCGGCGAAATATACAGCACAAGTCTTGATGTCGCCTTTTCAATTACATCAGCATTTTCTTCTGTACCCAGGACAACTTTCCAATATCCTTGGAGTTTCATTGCATGCTCGGTTGCAAATTTCCATTTGTGGTAATTCTCTCTACCACACAGTCTTTCTATTTCGACGAATTTTTCCATCTTTCCTTTAATGGGTGCCTGGGCCCATAACCTGTTGGAATCCTGATCCGAAAAAAGAAAAGTTATCCGCTCGAAATGATAGAATAGACGCCCTTTTAGTAACAGCTCTTTATTTGAATAAAAATATTGACAGAACAAAAAAAATTAATTCAGGCAATAACAGTGATGCCACTTATATTCGAAAAGTAACTTATAATTTCTTTTTTATTTCAACATGGGTTTTCTGTCAAATCTCGAAGAGTGGGGTTAAAATTTTCTCAAAGACAGAAAAATCACGAAAAAATAATCGAACGCGTTAACTGGAATACGGAAATGGTATTGCAAAGACCAAACATTTTCGTCAGTGGACAAGAAGCGCAGCATCAGCAACGGGCCATCTGACGCTGGAATGCTTAATCGCATGTTCCTGTCCGCTGTTTGTATTCGCGGTTTTACCAAACTTAGTAGATGGCCAAATTGATCGGACGACATGCGAACGAAACCGTGATATAATTCCGGTTCGCAGTTCTAGCAACAATTTTGCGCAAAAGCCTTCAGTCTCGCGAAGTCGCACCCAAACTTTGGCAAATACAGGACGAATCCTTTGCACTTGCACACTCGCTTCTTCGTGGCTTCCATCATCGTCGTCATTTTCCATCATATCTATTGCCAAAATAGCAATAGTAGCCCATTTCCTTTTTGACATTTTTAATATATTCCCACACTTTAAATTGTCACAAATCACCAACACATTACAGAAAATACAAAACGTCAAAAGATTGATAATGCTCGCAAATCTGCATATTATTGAAAATATGTGATCTGCAAATTGTGTCGCATATCGTGTGAACACATCGCATATAGGCCACAACATTTGCGACCCCATTTGCAAACATATCATATACGAACATCATGTTCGCAAATGCATTTGCGAGCTTTGGGACAAAAGTCGCATATCGTGTGAACACGTCTATATGCGAGTTTGCAAGCAATGCCTACTTTATAGCATTTGCGATAAATTTGCGAGTTTTTTCGTGACGTCAGCACTCGCATATATATGCGACTTTTGCATATCGTCTGCTCGTAGCTTTACACCAGCATTTTCCAAGCTGAAATCTGTGCTATCGACAGATGTACCCAACTCAATCTTGATAAGCGCTACAACAGAAGCGACATTGCAGTAATGTCAGATAGCCAAGCAGCTATCAAGGCAATAGGGGCTCAGATCATCAAATCTAGAATTGTCTGGGAATGCCTATACAAACTAAATGGACTGGGCAAACGAAACAACGTCACCATATACTGGGTACCAGGACACCTGGGGATAGAAGGTAATGAAGAGGCGGACAAACTTGCCAGGAAAGGGGCTTCCACACCATTTGTGGGCCCGGAGCCCTTTTGCGGCATAGGGGAACATAAAATAAACTAGGAGCTCCAATCACTGGAGAAGACAAACAGGTCTAATTCCTGAAAAAAACTCAGGGTCTAAAACAGGCAAACAAACTGCTGGGTAACTACAACCTGAATGGATTGAAAGCTTGCATCAGCCTTGACAAAAACAAACTCCGCATCCCGACTGCGCTTCTTATAGGGAATTGGACATCTCAGGAAGGTAGGTCTATCAGATGAAGACTCATGCAGATTTTGCGATGAGTCCAGTGAAACTCCAGAACACATACTGGTGAAATGTGGGGCATTAACCCAGAAAAGATTCAAGTGCTTGGGTAAATACCAAATTACAGCAGATGATCTATCACTCATAGCACCTAATATCCTGCTGCGATTTCTCACGGAAATCGGTCTGGATGAGGTGCTGTGGCCTATGGAATTCTCACCTGGGCTAGGTGTGAGCGAAGCTCTCTCTAATCGATTCCAATAGGAATAATGACGAGGGATGTTCCTTCGTCTAGGACTTGGAGGGGGCACAATAGATCTTAAGGTTGTGGTGCATCACACCCCTTCAATAATAATAATAATAATAAACATCAACGAAACAGACATCAGTAAGAGGAACTGTTTGCTTAAATTTAGAAACGACTGCAGTGTTTCTAAGGCTAAAATATCAGCCATCTTGTGCGAAGATTGTCGTTGCAGTTGGTAAAACAATTTGTGTACACAATGGAGCCAGGCAGCAGTTATCAATTACTGATGCGGTACGGTAACCCTATGCTGGATATCCGGGGATATTGATATTTTAGGAAGTTACAAGGAAAATGTTGGTTTTGAATACATATCGGTTCTTCCCTAAGTAAATGGATAACCTACATAAGGTTAATTTTTTTATACTTTGTAATAAATGCATACATGTACATATAAACAAAAAGTCGTATGATACATTACATGGCATTGCAGTCTGATAAGTGTACGAAGAATCAGCAATCACGGAGCAGTAAGTAAAGGCATAGATGGATGCAAAAATGAAGAACAACAATTTATTGCAAACTTTCCTTTGCTTATGATTTTATTTGTTTAGTGATGTTTCGGTAAACGTTTTCATTAAATACATTGTAATTACATTTATAAAATACTGCATGCGCTTACGAGGCATTCAAAATGTTATACTGAAGACAGCGCATTTTTTGCTGGTTACCTATTCGTGAAATTTTGTGCTTTTACCGCAATAATGTCACGAGCGTGAACCTTGAGGTGCTTCTTCATATGATCGCTTCGCAGAAATCTTTTTTCACAGTGGATGCATGAAAAGGGCTTTTCCCCTGAGTGAATTCGATGGTGACGGTTCAGTTCGTCTTGTCGTTTAAATGACTTACCGCAACTACTTTCGCGGCACAGGTACGGTTTCTCTCCCGAAGCTAATTCTATTTTCGTTCGCCTACTTCGTCTCTTAGCCATTGGTCCATTTAGATCTTCAATTTCTGTCTTGAAATCATTGTCCACAGAGGCCTTACTCATGAAAAAGGCAGATGGTTCGGTAATCATACACGGTTCGGTCTTTACTTCACTCATTTCATGCTCAAATTGGTATTCGTTATGGGGTTTAGCCTCGACACCAAGTTCTTGCTTTATAGTCACCGCCATCGTTAGATTGGAATAATTAGCACCACTGAAATCTACGTCCTCATGCGTTATTACCTCTTCCTTTGCCTTTATTACGGCGTCCTTGTTCTGTGACACCATCAGTTTGGGTTCTATATTCGCTTTGGAATATTTGTAGTGTACCCGCAGATGTTTCGTTAGGTGGTCACTGCGGGAAAACTTTTTTGTACATTGTGCACATTCATAAGGCTTTTCCCCAGTGTGGGTACGAGTGTGGCGTGCAAGTTCATCTGAACGGGTGAAACCCTTGCCACAGAATGCTTTTTTGCATATGAAAGGTTTTTCGCCTGTATGCCACGTCAAGTGGGAACGCAAATGGGAACTCTTACCGTAGGCTTTATCACATCCGAAAATGGGACATACAAATCGTTTTTTTGGATCTGTAGCATCTGCTGCACGTTCGATTATCATATTTGTTTTCGACGATACGAGCAAGCGTGTCATTAAAGGTTCCGCTGGTTCTGATTTTGGTGGCTCAGTAGTATCACCGTTGGGAGTGGGTGCGTTACAATCAATGGGAGTGGCTGAATCTGCTTGTATTTGTTCTTTCGACATATTTTGTATTTCTTTCGTCTTCCAACAAAATTACGTTAAATTAACATTGTATTTTTCTCTGCTATATTTATTGGGGTGCTATGTATGCTATATTTTGTATACAAAATCTGTCACGCCTCTATTTTCTTATGCAGGAAAATAACACCAAACGCTAGCAGTATATTTCAGTTTTTTTTTTCTCTAAAATCGCCTACTGTCATAACAATTGACAAGAAATTGACAGCTCTAATATACAGCAGTGCTGCCAGGCTTGTCTTTTTTCGTAACATAAATCTATTTTAAATTGAATTGTTTGGAATTTTATAAATAGGCGTTTTTCTTTATTAGTTCAGAGTTGAACTCTGAACAGAGCCTGAGCGAATTGAGCGCACTCTGAACTAATTGTGTTCAGAGCGTGTCTGAGCACTGAGCGCTCTGATTTAATTTTAAAACACACTTGAGCACTTATCCGTCATGACTTTTTCCATCCATTTATAACCATAAAAAAAATGTATGCATAATCAAACTGATTATTAATATTAATTAATACAATTATTAAATTGTATTAAGTAACTTCTACGCAATAACAAAAATCTTCGTCCGCCATTTCCATTGTTTTCGATTTTTTCCTATCTGGCAAATGTTGTTTTGGTTGCGCTCAGCATTTTACTCAGAATGCCCAGCCCAGTCAATTTATTCTGAGCGCATAGAGCGCGCTCAGCCCACGCTCTGAGCGAATAAAGAAACACACGTTCCACACTCTGAACACTTTGAGCTAAACAAGAAACACGAATATTTTTTTTGACAGCTCAGGCTCTGCTCTGAACTAAAAAAAAAGAGATTCATTCCGTGGACAATATACAAAATAATTCATTCTTTACAAAATGCATACAAAAGCATACACTTTTCATATAAAAATTACTTAACAGTGGCAGTAGCCATTAGGCGTGTTTTTTTTGAAACGTAGATAGCCAGTCGTTCATTAAAACGATTCCCAGCCAGCCGAACCCAGCTGACTTAACTCCAAGTTGGTGTGTGTGATTTCGGTCATATGTGTGTAATTTCGATCAGATGTTAAGTGTGAACTGTCAAAGTATTTGGCATTCAACCAAATCGATTTTTTGTTATTTTTTGTGAAAACAATTAATTTCGGTAATTTATTCAATGGATAATTTACATAAAGTGATATGAAATCATAATATAGTGAATTATTTCTGTGAAACATCATTTAGTAATTGAAATTATATAATTTTCGTACACGGCAGTCTGTCAAATGTTCTACAAATCGCTTTAAGCGCCACCTTGCCATGAGGTATCGCAACATTCCTAGCCAGCTGCTTTTGGCTGCGGATAAAATCAAGAGTTGTAGCCAGCTGGTTGTAGTATTTGTTTTACGTGTGAAATTTGACTTTGCTAGCAACTACTGGCTAGCTACGTTTCAAAAAAACACGGCTATTGTTGTCTGTATAGTCATCTCCAGTTGTTACAATACTCTTAGCGGAGCGACTCACTCAGTTCGAAACCATTTTTTACACTTACTTCGAAATATATAACTGTAACGTTACTCAGCGAGGCGCCAACGAGACGAGAGCAGACATTCTTCTTTTAAAAAACCTAGTTGCACAAAGAACTAAATTTTAATTTTTGCCAAGAAAAGACATGTATCAAAATATTAAAGTAAAATCGAGAATTGTGGTTGCCGTGGCCGTGGTGGTTAGTGCGTTGGACTACCACGCAATCTAGTCTAACACCTAAAAGTTTTTTCACAGTGCCATCTCTTTCGAATGTCTGACAAGTATCAGAGAGTATCATTTGTCACGACTCACGATTGATCTTCTCAACTGCTGTTCGGAGTCGACTGTAGGTCCCTTCCATTCGTGCAAAAATATAACACGCACACAGAAATGGTTGCGAGAAGCAGGCCCCGGTTCACCTCGAGCCGTAGCGCCACCTATCCACCTCTGTACAAACGTCAAAAATTAGCCAGTGAATAGATATTTAACGCAATTGACACACGGCCTAAGTATTGAATTCTGGAGGGAAACCAATGGAAAACTTTATTTAATTCTTAAAGTCTTTGGAAAATGCGCATGCCTAATCTTCGATATTACAGTAGAACCTTAATTATCCGTGTTCCGATAATCCGCGATAATCTTTGATTGTAACTCGATTATCCGGGCCGAGTATGTATTTTGCATGCCAAAGTCAGGGAATCCGGATTTGTAACAAACAGTATTTCCTAGTAACATGCGCTTTCGTGTTTGCTCTTGAATGTTGTTTTAGCAATTATATTATTTCTCTATATTTGAGAAGCAGGTATGTACTGCACCAGTTGCATTTCTGCATATTTTAGGTATAGGTGATATCTATTTTAATATTACGTTGTAGAGAATGATTAAAGGACGGTGTACATACATTACCCTTCATGGATGCAAAACGTAAAAGAATTGTTTTGACTATTAAAAATAAACTTAAATTAACTTAAAGTTATATTTTTATTAATTATTCGATTTTCTGTGTTTTTCAATTTTACAGCAAGCCCTTGCCGGTCATTGTACCGGATATTCGAGGTTCTATTGTATTTACAAATGTCACGAGCGAAATATTTTTCAGAATTTATAGGTCTGTTTGGTGTGCTTTGCGTGATCCAAATGGGACATCTGTCAAATAGTAAATAATTTGAAAAGTCGGAGAAAATCCTCTCAGAAACTTCTAATTACACAAACAAAAATGAAGACTGACATTTCACGAATTGTCAGATGGCTGTTTGATAGATGTCCCGGGACGACTACATGGATGTGGTGTACCACGATTTCGTAGTAGGGGAAATTTTTTGACACTCTTATTTGGGTCTCTATCCTCTTGATTTTTGACATTACGTAAATTTACTGCACACCAAACAGACCTTATGAAACCTCTGCCGTACTTTCTGAACACATCCATAAATTTTACTGGAAAACGTGACAGCAATTAAAAGAAAAAAAGTTTTTTTTTTTTTTTTTTGATAACAAGAGTTTCTTTTTGGAAGAAATTTGTCAATTCGGCAATTTTGACCATGCAGTAACACCGCTGGCTCGCTTTTTAAATACTTATGTCGTCACTTCCCGCATTTTCGGACAGCGAGGTCCACCATTCTCGACCATTAAATACATTTGCACATTCTTCAGTTGCAAACAGTTCTGATACCTTTCCAAAAAATTTAAGGTAAACATTGATAAGTTTTAATAATTCAACTGACTCAGTTTCCGAATCATAGATCTACATATTTGCAGATACTTCAAGGTAAAACAAGTTTATTCAGCAAATCAAAGGCGGGAATCAAAAATAAGTCCATACTATGGCTTCAGTAAATTATCCACAAATTACACGAACGGTTATCAGCAATATTAAACAGGAGCCACCAGACTGGGTAACAGCTATTCCGTTTTCCCAAGCTTTGGTTTTTGAAAAGCCTTTCACGGGTATAAAGCAAGAACCGGCAGACTCTAATTATGAACTAAGTTCTGTTGTTTCTGAACAGAAGAAATGTCCCATATCTGGGGGTAACATAAACAGCAACTCATCCAGATCTTTAGTGGATCAGCAGCGGGCGGAACGACGACTTCAGAGTCCACAGTTAGTGGAAAGCCAGACTTCTGATAATGCCAAGGTTTGTAGTGTGGAGAAAAGGAGACGATCCAAACGGGTCGCGTGCACTTGTTCCAACTGCAAAGAGGGTGAGAACCAATCTGGTCGTAAAAAGCAACACAGCTGCCACATCGCTGGCTGCAACAAGATTTACCGCAAAACTTCGCATTTGCGAGCCCACTTACGATGGCACGTAGGTGATCATCCTTTTGTATGCTCCTGGCTTTTTTGCGGCAAAAGCTTCACCCGATCTGATAAACTGCGGCGTCACTATCTCACTCACACTGGTGAAAAAACCTATCAATGTTGTGAATGCAGTAAGAAGTTCATGCGCAGTGACCATCTTGCCAAACACATCAAAACACACTACAAATCTCACCTTGAATTCATGGACATTTCCAGCTGCGCAAAAGAAAATAGCGATAGCGAAGAGGTGGTAAGCGAGAATGCAAATTAAAGCACGGTGGTACCAATGAAGTAGTAAATTCGCCTCACGAGGCTTTAATAGGTTTAAGTACGTTCATTAATGTACAAATATATACGCTTCAAATTACATTTATGTACTATCCATCCGAGAGTTATTTATCAGGTACTCTTTTTTAGTACATAACGAATCTGAATATTTTGGTGATATGTATTCAATATTTAATCGAATTTAATAAAACAAAAACTTGTCTAAATTTATATTTTTATATGTAACCAAAAGAAAGTAGTCCAATGATTTTGTCATATCAATGCGCATATATTTTTAAGATGTACTATTTGTGTCCGTTTTAACAATATCAAACGTGTTTATTTTTAGCTAATAAAGTATGTACTTATTATACGGAGAGATGAAAAGTTTTCTTTGCATTTTTGTACGTTTGCTTCGATCGAAAACAGTAAAACTAAAATTGGACTAAGAATCGTCGGATTAACAAATAATTTAACAATCAACACCACAAATTGATTTCGTTGTGTCATAATGTTTCAAGTGTGATCCGTAAGGTTTACCATGGAAACGCCTATTTCTTAGTTATGGAAATCAACTGTTCATAATGGTTTTCGGCATTGGGCATCTTGGACTTAAGGAGATGTAAACATGTCAGCTTACTGTTTTATTAAGAAGGAAGGATGAACAAATGACGGTCGCATAGTACCTCAACTCGCAGTTTTTCTAAGGAGCTATTTAAAGAATCAAAATAACTAATGAGAAATATAACAAATAATACATACGTAGATCCGGATCCGGACAGGACGTATCTGGTGAGATCTTCGACAGACAGCTATAGTATAAATGTTAATTATGTTAGTTTCTTATTCCTTAGAGCCATCATATTAGACTAATCCCAAGGAGTGGGTCCACATCGCACATATGCTGTGACCTTGATAGATGAAGTGTATGATTGAGGAGTTGCGTTATTTTACTTTCAATACATCGTTCTTTTGAAGCTTACCTTTCATTTCTAACAATTTTGAAGGGCGAGAATATTTCAATGAAACCCAAAACATGTTTGTTTAATAATATTATACTTTATTTATATGTTACACCAACTAAAAATAGTTACACATGAACTAACGATAACCACCAGAGTTTAAAGAGTTAAACTTAAAGGAGAACATCATTTGCTTATCGAAATTGATGTTAACCTGGTGTGTGCTGCTCGCTGTTTAAATAAAAAAATGCTGATTTGTTTATACAATTCGTAATTTGCCTTTATCGCCGCGCTTATTGCGGTTGAACTTTCGAAAATAAACGCGTAGGAGTATTTTTTTTTTCTTAAAAATATATTCATTATATTTTTTCTTTTTTTTAAGTCTACAAAATAAAACCATTGAACTATTATTTTAATGTTTTTACTTTTATATTAAAGAAGTCGAAAAAAATATAAGTTAAACAATATTAATGAAAACATGCGTTTCTGCACATGGTTTTTGTTCTCTTAAGTCATAGTCTTAGTTTTTTTGTGGTTTTTCGAATAAAATTGTTTTTTTTTCTTTACGTCGGGAGCGGGTTGGATCTGAGATTATCAACATCTACGATCCGAGGGCTACGTTACGTACTTAAAATATGATACATTACTGGGGAAGGCTACAAAATAATTTGATTCGTATGTTCAAGCGAATAATATGTATGTACAGGAATGGCATCGTGGACACGTGTGTCAATTCTGAATTGATTAAAACTCATCGAAGGTGAATTTACCATTTGAGTCGAATTTCCCAAACTGTTCCATGAACAGGGTGCCCGTATGCTAGTTGGAGTTCTCATCGCCAATGTCGGCAATTTCGCCGATTGTGATCATCATTTTTTCCTCATCACCGCTGTCGTCTTCGGGACAGCTGTCCGAGGAGGGCTCCGGCGATTGACTGAGCGTACCGCCCATGTCACTGGTTGAGCCTGCAACCGAAGGTAGTTCAATTGTCACAATGCCGTTGGAGCTGGTGATGGTCTTGGCACCTGCGATATGAGCCAGCTGGCCTTCCAGGTCTTTTTCCTCTTTAATCGACATGTCCATCAAGTCGAGCTGGGAGCGGGATGATTTGTAATGCGTTTTGATGTGCTTGGAAAGATGGTCGCTGCGCATAAACTTCTTGTTGCATTCTCGGCACTGAAAGCGCTTTTCACCGGTGTGTGTGCGGCGGTGACGCTGTAGCTCATCGGAACGTGTAAATCGTTTGCCGCAGAAGAGCCAGGAGCATACAAAGGGCCGTTCGCCGGTATGCCATCGAAGGTGGGCTCGTAAGTGCGAGGTTTTGCCGTAAACCTTGTTGCAGCCGGCAATGTGGCAGATATGTTGTTTCTTTCGGTCAGAGTGCTTTTCGCCTTCTTTGCAGTTGGGGCAGGTGCAGGCGACACGCTTAAGCCGCGGCTTTATCTCCGAACTGTCATTCACAGATGACTGGATTTGCTGGGGCTGGTGACTTGACGACTGGGCAGGGTCTGTGTGTTGCTGGGCCAGCTGATGATGTGCGGTGGATGAACTGGTGGCTGGAATCTGCATTATACTCGTGTTTCCCACGGAAACCGTTGTAAAAGTTTGCGTATTTTGCTGCTGTTGGGGCGGAGATGCAACGTGAATCGGACTTGGCGAGGAAACTTCTGTCACTGTCACCGTTGTGGCCTGATGTTGTGCATTAGCGGCGTTCTGTTGATGTTGCTGCTGTTGCTGTACCTGCAGTTGTTGCAGTTGTTGTTGCAACTGTTGCTGCTGTTGTGGGGTAGCAGGAGTAGCGGTTACCCATTTAATATCTGGTGGTTCCTGCTTAATATTGGTGATAAGCGTTTGAGTAATCTGGGGGGGAGACTGCGGATCGTTTTTTGAAGCCGTAACAATGACTTGTTGCTGTTGGGCCTGTTGCTGCTGATTCTGCTGCTGTTGGCTGGTGGCTTGCTGAGTGACATTCGCCGAAATAACTTGGGCACCGCCTGGAAAGTTCTGAAAACCTTGTAGATTCTGCGGCAGCTGGTGCGCTTGAATTATCTGAACGTTTCCAATTCCGGGAATATTCTGGATCGGCAATGCCTGCAGCCCCGGAATGTTCGGCAAATGGATTATGTTGTTGGTGTTAGTAGGAGCGGCTGGGCGAAACTGCTGCAAGGCTTGAGCTGGAATCACAGTGAGCTGGTGGCCCTGCGCGTTTGTTATTGTGATGGGCTGGTTGTGCTGTTGTTGTTGTTGGTGCTGAACCGCTGCATTTGCTTCCTGTTGTTGCTGATTTTGATTCTGTTGCTGCTGCTGAGCGCTGCTTCCGGCTGCTACTGATGGTGTTCCACTCTGCTGAACTTGCCCAGCCTGGGGATTATTACCCTGCGCAGCTGCTGCTGCCGCCGCTGCGACATTCTGTAAATTCGATTGATTTATGATGACATTCGGGTGCTGCTGGGTTGCGTGCAAAGCCATTGGGTTTATGGGCGACAGTTGCACCTGCTGAATTTGTCCATTTGGTGTGATAACGTTAGCGATTTGTGTGTACTGCGGAATGATCTGCATCTGCGGCGGAGGTTGCACCAAACCGGGCATAGTTAGCTGTTGCACGGGCACGTGAACTGTTTGGTAGATGGTCTGTCCATTACCAGTTTGAATGGGAATTTGCACTGCAACCGTCTGTGAGATTGGAGCTGCCGTTGGGAATTGCACCACTTGGGGCATGGACGACCCAGCTTGCCGCAGTTGTATATTTTGACCATCCAATTTAATTGTGTTCAGATTCTGTCCCAGAAGACCGCCTATGTTGCCAAGCAGACCGTTTGCCGCAGCCACGGCCGTTGGTATTGTGATATTCGTACCTGGGATGGTAATTGTAGCTGGGAGTGTGGTGGCATTGGCCGCTTGCTGATTTGCTTGATTCTGTGCTTGAGCTGATTGGGGCGATTGAGATTGTCCCTGTTGTACTTGTTGTTGTTGCTGTTGGGATTGATGCGCTGCTTGCACAGCAGCATTTTGGTTGTTTCCCGAATTCTGTTGTACGATCGAGTTTGCATTGGTCACATTGGCAATTGGGATCTGAATGTTAGTACCGGGTATTGTCAACATCGCTTCTCCATTTCCACCTGCTCCTCCATTGGGTATTTGAACTGACTGCCCTAGACTCTGCAAAAACTGAGCTGGTAGTACGGTGTTATTGGCAGCTGTAGGCATAGGAGCTCGTATTATCTGCCCATTTGGTGTGAGGAACGCTTGCTGCCCATTAAAATTAATGGGCTGGGCCCCAGCCAACTGCGAATTAATATTCGGTATAAAGAATGCCTCTTGTCCATCTATGGTCACAGTTTGCATGGGCTGTACAATGGAAAACATATTGTTTCCCGATGGATTCTGAATAACCGTCTGGCCACCGGCCTGAATAAACTGGTGCGGGATGTTTTGCAAATTTTGAATATTAACAATTTGCTGCTGCATTTGAGGGTTATTCACGAAGGCTTTCACAGGCGTTGTGTTATTCGTTGAGTTAGCAGGTGAAACCTGACCAATGCCATTGTTTTTGTATGTTATCATATTTCACTTTGGGGATTTTTCGTTTACGCTCCTAAAATCGTCGCAAATTGCGGTTTAATTTTTAATTTTTTAAAGTTGCTTTTTAACGCACGCACATACTTTCACTAGCAAATAAACATTTCACGATATTTTTTTTTTGTCAAACGAAGTTAAGGGCGATGCACCATTTTTTTCCTAGTTCGATGCCACTCACGAGTAAAACTTTTATTGTATTTGGTCTACTTGGCTATGATTAAAAACACTTCACTACTGGCAAATGTTTGTACATTAAAATTTTAAATATTTTGCAATTAGAATTATGAGAAAATAACATTTTTAAAAACAAAATATTTTCCTATTTATAAATTGTTTATTGTCCCGTGGCGCGGCCATTATGGATATATTTTAAGTAAGTGATGCCAAAATTCAAAATCTTTGATTGTCAATAAAGTAATAAAGGCAAATTCTAAGCCTAGAACTACATGGGCGCATGAGGTATTGCCACAAAAAAAAATGGTTATTGCCCCTATTCCATAACACAACTCAATTTATTCGAGTTGGCTGTCATTCAACTCCACTTTCGCGCAACTCAACGAATTTTTCATATTACATAAAACAACCTTTTTCAGTTGTGATTGTAAAAAAAATTGCATACTTTTAGATGCGAATAACAACTACAAATTGACTACTTAACGTAAATCTGACCTCTGGTGGTCGAAGTAGAAAATAATTTTGCCAACAGAAACTCAATATTCAATAAAAACAGAATGAAAAGAAGTTTTGATTTGGTATTTTTAATGATAATAATGATGAAGATAATATTGTTATTGTTGTGCGCATATGAAAATCTATCCGTGACATATTCCAATTCCAACTAGAAAAAATGCTAAGTAAAGAATATGCATTTGCAATGTGTAAATTACTTATGTTATTTTTAAATATTTACAAGTGTTTTTGTACTGAACACAGAAGCATTTTGCTTCGTTCGAATCGAAATCGATGATTTGTTAAAATTGCATGGACGCTCGACTGCAATTGCAATACCACTACCACTTCCGAGTGCTGAAGATGTAAAACTATTTTCTCCAACTGATGTGGACTATATGCTTTTAAACTACACACATTTTTTTATTGACATTATTAATAATATTGCATTATTTCATTTGTCCGATATACGTCTTTTTGTTCATTTTCCACCTTTCGTATCTCAACATTTACTCTCAAACAACTGCTTAAACCCAGTTGTTAGTTTTTGACAGCTCTAGCAACCAAAACATAACTGCGTTGTCTACCATAATACCAGACAAATTCCCACACAACTCTAGAGAGGATTCGCCCTCTTGGTTTTATGTTGACAGGCAACTCTTTTTCTCAGAGTTGTGTTCAGTAATACCGAATTTCAAATTTCAACCAAATTTCAACTCAACTTAACAAAAATTGTCTTACGGAATAGGGGCATATATATAAATATCGTCGCTTTCATGGCACAAGTCAAAATTCGATGTTTTCAGCAGAGCAATTTAAAGTTTTTTGAATCATTAAATAATTATTTTCGTTGTTACCAAAAACAAAACTCATAAGTTGTATATACGTAATAAAAAAGAAAGGATTTTTTTTGCTATCAGATGGTATGCGTAATTTTACAGAAACTTAATTTGGACTTAAAACGTTTTTAAAAAAATTGAATATAGTTTTTTCAATATTTTTGTCAGAATGTATGGAAAAGTGCCGTTTTGTTACTAATGTCGTTTTTCAGATTTTGCTCTCAGATTTCAGATTTTTCTGCAATAGTATTCGCCCTGTGATGAATTCCGACCGGTTTGAAAACGGACGGAATTACAAGGGATGAATTCGGAAAAATCCGTTTATTTTGAATTCTTCCCTTGTAACTCCGTCCGTTTTTAAACCGGTCGTTATTCATCACAGGGATGATTATGTCGTTTTCGATTGGGCTTTTCAGATTTTGCTCTCAGATTTTAGTTTTTTCGTGCTGGTTGGAAAACAAACGGGATTGATCTGTTTTTCTGCAATTGTATTTGTGTGACAACATTTCACATCTTGTTCGTAAGAGAAAATAAAAAAAAAAAGAAAAATAATAAATACAATTTTAAAACACTTTCTTTATATTTTCTAAGTATTTTACACAGTTTCTGATAAATATTTATGTTGATTGATTTTTATTTTGATGTACTGTGTTGACATTTCATATAAAATCTGCTGGTTAGTGCAAGTCTGTGTAATGTTGGAAACACATGTACAGATTTTGCCGCGCAACGAAATTAGAATACACACAAATTAGAATACATATACACGTTTATATGGTAGCGAATACATGATAATTCTGCATGCGGCACAGCGCTGCATGAAGTCTCTATTTCTAATTTTGCCGCGCAGCCCCGGTACTAGATCGTGAAAATAGTACAATTTTGATCATTTAGCATTCATTTTTTTTCCATCTGACATCTTTTGCTTTGCTTGCGACAACCATCTCAATGGAGGAATTGTCAAAAAACTCTGCGCATGTATTTCAGATGCAGATTAGGACGAGGCGCTGCATGCAGCCTGTCTGCACATGTATTTCAGGCATAAATCTCGAGCTGAATCCGAGATTCACAACAATTGATCTAGACTCTAGAGCAAAAAAAGTGCTTTTTTGGTCGGTTGGAAAATGAAAATTGTACTAGAGCGACAAAAATTGCTCGAGATAAAAAGAAAGTGTTTTTTTGCCCAATCGAAATCGACATTAGTGTGTCATTTGACATATTAGCCGTGTTTTTTTGAAACGTAGCTAGCCAGTAGTTGCTAGCAAAGTCAAATTTCACACGTAAAACAAATACAACAACCAGCTGGCTACAACTCTTGATTTTATCCGCAGCCAAAAGCAGCTGGCTAGGAATGTTGCGATATCTCATGGCAAGGTGGCGCTTAAAGCGATTTGTAGAACATTTGACAGACTGGCGTGTACGAAAATTATATAATTTCAATTACTAAATGATGTTTCACAGAAATAATTCACTATATTATGATTTCATATCACTTTATGTAAATTATCCATTGAATAAATTACCGAAATTAATTGTTTTCACAACAAATAACAAAAAATCGATTTGGTTGAATGCCGAATACTTTGACAGTTCACACTTAACAGCTGATCGAAATCACACACATATGACCGAAATCACACACACCAACTTGGAGGTAAGTCAGCTGGGTTCGGCTGGCTGGGAATCGTTTTAATGAACGACTGGCTAGCTACGTTTCAAAAAAACACGCCTTGTTCGTAAAAGGAAATAAATAAAAAAAAAAGAACAATAATAAACACAATTTTAAATACACTTTCTTTATATTTTCTAATTTTTTCTGACAATAATTGTGTTGATTGATAGCATTTTGATGTGCTGCGTTCTAATTTCGTATACAATTTTTTGGTGTTAGAATCTCGAGTAGAATCCGAGATTCACGAAAATTGATCTAGATCTAGAGCATTTTCGGTTGGAAAATGAAAATGTACTAGAGCGCTAAAAATTGCTCCAGATAAAAAAGTGCCTTTTTTTGCCCAATCGAAATCGACATGCGGATGTTCGTTGACATTTTTTGGATTATGTCGTTTCGTTTGAAATACTCGAGAGGCGGAACCTAAAAATGCCGTATTAAATCATAAAAATTCTGACATTATGCTAAAAAAAAAATGCCAGGGATATTTGTGAAAATTGGCAGCGGCACTTTTTCACGACGCGGAAACTAAATAGAAGAAGTAGGATAATACCGATCAGACAGATTTATAGAGAATTTTTTACTGATAATTTCTGCGGTCTTTTCTAGATGTATTCTTTCTCTATGAGATCACTAGGATTGCTGACAAGTCCAGAGGATTCTGAAACATCTTTCCTGATAGCTCTGTGCCCTGTGAGGCTTTCGTCTTTAGAATAAATAAATAAATAACTAATATTTAAATAAATGAATAAATTAAATGAATAAATAAATAAATAACTAAAAATTAAATAAATTATGATTAAAATTATTGATATAAATATTACACAAACAAAAGTGTATAATGAAAAAACGATTCTTTTAATTATTTTGTTCTTCTCTTTATTTTATTTGTGTGTTCGCCAGTAAATTGGATGATTTTATGGGCAAATTTTGCCCAAACGCATTTTGAGACTTAAAAAACTCGTGCAGTTTCTATAATATGTATGTTACCAAGTCTAACAAATGTAATTCAGTTATCTGTAGAACACATTCATTTACGGAAATAATTTGTGAAAAGTGCAAATAATGCAATAAAATTGTCCTGGGACCAATTTAATCAAAACACAAAATATGTCAGTTTTTTTCTTTACAGTGTGGATGTTTTATGTCCAACCGATATATTAAATAAATCAAACACGACATCCACTTTGATACAAATAAATATAATTTATTATTAAAATTAAGAAATCGAATTTAAACAATTAAAATGAAAAAGTGTGCGCGTGGCAAGATGGATGAAAATTACATACAATATTTTGGAGGATGAAATGACAAGACAAGTTAAATTGCAGGTATGTTACATGAACAGGGTCGCCACAGTACTCCCCCCTTAGTGGAGCACCTCAACGATAGCTATAAGGCAGCTGAACTCTACGTCCGGATCTAGTTGCTTCTCCTTGTTGACTATCAGGGACCAATTCGTCGCTGGATTGTGATTCTTGCCGTTGTCCATTCTGCTAATCTGCTGGCTGATTCTGTAATTCTGTTGGTTGATTCTGCAAATTTTTAGACGATCGACAGAAATCGTCGTTGTCCGTTGCTTGACTTTAATGGTAAGGTACTTTTCTTTCCTACTCACTATCTCAAACGGTCCATCAAATGTTGGCTGGAGTGGTGTTCTAACCGCATAATTTCTTACGAAAACGTGAGTGCATCTCCGGAGTTCTGGTTGTACAAAAACTGTATGTGCACCGTGAAACGAAGTAGGCCTCCGGGTTAGCTTATGCATAGCATCACGCAATTCTCTCAGCAGCTGATGGCCACACTTCTGTCTTCTGTCTGAAACGAAAAACTGACCAGGGAGTCACAAGGTCGTACCAAAAATTAGATCTGCGGGTGTTGTTTTTATGTCGGGCTTAAATGATGACCTTAACCCGAGCATTACGACTGGTAAAACTTCCGTCCAATTGACTGTCAAATGGCTTTTAAGTGCGGCCTTCAGCGTCCTATACCATCTCTCCACTATGCCATTCGCCTGAGGGTGATATGGTGTCGTCTTGGTGTGAATGAAACCCAAAGTTTGTGAGAGTTCCTTAAAGACGGTTGACGTAAACTGCCTACCAAGATCAGTTGTGACTCTCGCTGGAACACCATACCGTGAAACCCAACCACTCATGAACGAAGATACGATGGTTTCTGCTGTTATATCTTGGACTGGAAAAGCTTCCGGTCATCTTGTACACCGGTCAATACAGGTCAGTAGATATTGATAACCCTTGGACGATGGTAGAGGCCCCACAATATCAACGTTGACATGCAAACCACACAATGTCGCACAAATTCGGAAACCTCTTTTCGTATATTAGGCCAAACGTAGCGCTCCGTTATCAATTTGATAGTTGCTCGCACTCCAGGATGTGATATCTGGTGATGGTTCGATATAACTATCCGGCGAAATGATTTGGGAACCCAAGGTCGAATCTTGTTTATCGATACATCACAGAAAATAGGTGTATTACTCGGTGGAATAAAAGATGACTTGATTAGTAAAGAGTTAACAGGACAATTACCTGAATCCAATGCCAATTCTTCGTCGTCTCTTTGTGCGGCTGCTAGGTTTTCGTAATTGACTGTCGGAAGAGCGACGGCATCCAACCTGGACAGCATATCAGCAACGTCGTTTTCTGTACCAGCAACATGGCGGATATCAGTGGAGAACTGTGACACGTAATCTAACTGGCGCACTTGACGCGGGCTAGCTTTGTCCAGCCGCTGTTGGTACGCAAAAGTCAGTGGTTTATGGTCTGTAAGGATGTGAAGTTCTCGTCTTTCCACAGTGTGCCAAAAATACTTAGCTCCCTCATACATAGCCAGCAGCTCCCTGTCGTAGGTGCTGTAACGCTGCTGTGTTGGTGTTAAACGTCTGCTAAAAAATCCAAGTGGCTGATGCTGTCCATCGATGACCTGATGCAAAACGGCGCCTATCGCCTTGTCAGACGCGTCGACGCTCAGTGATAATTCCTCTACGGGTGAGCCAAAATAGTCGCATTTACTAGTTGTTTCTTACAGCACTCAAACGCCTCCGAAGACTCTGAGCTCCAAATGATTTCAGTCGTATCGTTCTTTATGTTCCGCTTGCTGATGAGATCTTGTAGAAATATTTGTGTCTCCACCGCTTTTGGAAGGAATCTGCGGTAGAAATTCAGCATGGCCAGGAATCGTTTCAGCTCTCTCACAGTTCGAGGTTTGGGACAGTTGTTGATAGCCTTAACTTTTTCCTCCGTGGGCTTAATGCCTTTCGCCGATACAGAATGGCCAACGAACACAATTTCTTCTTTTCCCAGGTGACATTTTGACGGATTAATAACGACCCTGTGGGTCCGCAAACGTTGAAATACTTGTTGCAGGTGTTGTTCATGTTGATTTTGGTCTTCCGAAGCGATAAAGATATCATCCAGGTAGGGGAAAGCAAACTCGAGATCGCGCAATACCTCATGCATGTATCTTTGAAACGTCTGAGCGGCATTCCTCAATCCAAATGTCATAAATCGGAATTCGAATAATCCGAACGGAGTCGTTATGGCGGTCTTCGCTACATCCGCGAGATGGATTGGTATTTGGTGGTACGCTCGTTTCAAATCAATCGTCGAAAATATCTTTTTGTTGTGCAGTATGGTGGAAAAGTCTTGTATGAATGGTATGGGGTATCTATCAGGGACGGTTTGCGAATGCGTCCTTGGCGTCGTTCGATCCTCCGGGAGCCTTCGCATTCTCTCCATTAGCATCCAGCATTTTCGGAAAAAAAAATCAAGAAAATAAATGCGTCGTGCGCGATGTGAATGGGCAGGCACAGACACGTACACGAAAAAATTGTGAAATTTCGACTTTTTAATTTCGCTAAAATCCACCGTCGAGGGTCACCAATTGTGGATGTTTTATGTTCAACCGATATATAAAATAAATCAAACACGACATCCACTTTGATTCAAATATAATTTATTATTAAAAGTAAGAAATCGAATTTAAACAATTAAAATCAAAGAGTGTGCGCGTGGCAAGATGGATGAAAATTACATACAATGATTTTGGATGATGAAATTACAAGACAAGTTAAATTGCAGGTATGTTACATGAACAGGGTCGCCACAACAGGATGAGGGTGAAATAAATTAGAGTCGGCTATAAATTTCTCATATAATATTTTGACGTTTGGGTTTGTTCGTACAAATCACTTTACAAAAACATACCAAAGTCGATACTAATGCCGATTTCGATAGGGCAAAAAAGCACGTTGTGTTTTTTATCTCGACCAATTTTTATCGCTCTAGTACAATTTTCATTTTCCAAGTCCCCTTTTACATGCTGAAACAAATCGCGGCGAGCAATGTATTTTATTGGTAAAAGTCGAAGTCGAAAAGGAAAAATTTCCCCGGTCAGCGTTTGAGAGATTCTTTTGACATTTTTCTTCATACTTTTCGTATGTTTTCGCTACTGCTTCATTCATTATACTGTTGTAATACCGTGCATGACGGAAAACAAAGACACCACAGCGCAATGCCGCAATTTGTCTTGTAAGCGAAGGTCAAATCAAAACACACAAAAATAAAAGAAAAAAAGTTTCGTGCTTAGGGTTTCAACATGTAAAAGGTACATGCAATTTCAAAAGAGAATTCGAACAAATCACCTACATCGAATCTCTGCATGTAAAGCTGACTGATTGTTGTGAATCTCGGATTCTGCTCGAAATTTACACCTACTTGCACTAACACCTGCACATTTTATATGAAATATCAACGCAGTACATCAAAATAAATATTATTATTAATATTATTATTGTTGAAGGGTGAGATGCACCGCGACTTTAAGATCTATTGTGCCCCCTACAAGTCCTAGACGAAGAAGACATCCCTCTCGTCATTATTCCAATTGGAATCGGTTAGAGAGAGCTTCGCTCACACCTAGCCCATGTGAGAATTCCATAGGTCACAGCACCTCATCCAGACCAATTTCCCTGAGAAATCGCAGCATGAGATTGGAAGCTATGAGTGGTAGATCCTCTGCTGTAACTTGGTATTTACCCAAGCACTTGAATCTTTTCTGGGTTACCAGTACATGGCCATTCTTAGAAACGTCCTATTTGAGGTTTCATTCACTACCAGGTGCAATGGAGTAAGCTCCAATAACACCTCCAGTGCTGCAGTTGGACAGGTTCTCATTGCACCCGTCATGCATACACATGCTAATCTCTGCACTTTATTTATTGTATTTCTCGTAGTTGTCAGACTGGTTCTTTTTGCCCATGCTATTGCCCCATAGGTGATCATAGGTCTCACCATGCTAATATACATCCATCTGAGAATATGAGGTCGACAGCCCCATGACAGCCGGCTATGCTTTTACATATAATGAGTGCACGAGTCGCTTTCTTGGTAACCTCTTCTGTGTGCTTCTTCCAGTTCAGCTTACTGTTAAGGTATACTCCTAGGTATTTGACTTCTAGCATAGGAGTGCTGACTGATCCTGAAAGGGGAATAGTCTTAATGTGTGGAAGCTTCCTCTTTGTTGTGACTGGTACTAGCGTTGCCTTGGCCGGATTGATGTTCAGTCCCGCTATATTGCACCATTCTTTTGTCACTCTAAGCCCTTTTTGTATTATATCACATAAGGTTTCCTCGTATTTCCCTCTAGCGATTAGGACAATGTCATCAGCGTAAGCTTGACAGTCTATGCCGAGGTTGGTCAGTTTTTCCAGGAGTTCGTCCACGACGAGACTCCAGAGCAGCGGTGATAGTACTCCCCCCTGCGGGCAACCCTTAGTGGTATTTATTTTGATGGTGTGTAGTGTCGTGCAAGTTTCCGCCGATGTTGCGTTTCCTGCTCAAGGAGCGTCCAACCGCTTCATGAGAAGTGTTATCAAAGGCTCCTTCAATGTCTAGAAAAGCGCAGAGTACAGTCTCCTTAGTGTCCAGTGCACTTTGGATTATAGTATTTAGTTGATATAGAGCAGTCTCTGTTGATCTGCCCGCTCTATACGCATGCTGAGAGTGATGTAAGTGGGATCTGTAGAGAATCTCCTCCCTTATATAGTTATCGACAACCTTTTCAATGGTCTTCAGAAGAAAAGATGTGAGACTGATTGGACGATAGGACTTAGGCTGCATTAGGTCCTTTTTCCCCACTTTTGGTATGAATACCACCTTTGCCCTACTCCACTGACTCGGTACATAGCCCAATGCAAGGCTACTTCTAGTTATTTTTTCTAGGAGTGGCAGGAGTTCCTCTTTTCCCTCCTGAAGGAGTGCTGGGAAAACTCCATCTACACCAGGTGATTTGAACGGTTGAAAGGTTTTGATGGCCCATTCCAACCTACTTTTAGAGCAGATAGTGGAAGCAAGCTCCCAGTCAACTCTACATGGTCTAATGGCGTGGTTAACGACCACGGTTTCTACACGGTGTGGGCTTCCAGGAAAGTGAGTTTCGAGGAGCAAAAGTGCCCTCTGTTCTTCATTCTCCGTGAAGTTGCCGTCTGGGTTTTTTTAGAGACGTTGAGATTCCGCCGGTTTTAGAAAGTGCCTTATGAAGTCTGGCAGCTGTCGGAGTGTTTGTGATTGTTTCACAGAAACCCCTAAAACTGTCTCTTTTCGCCTTTCTTATTTCTTTGTTGTAATTGGTGAGTACCGTCTTGTAGCTCTGCCAGTCACCGTTACGCTTAGCCAGATTAAAAAGCTTGCGAGTTTCGGATCTTAATTTTGACAGTTTATTGCTCCACCATGGTACTGATCTATTACCTCTGGTTGTACGAGTGGGGCAGCTCGTCTCGTACGCGTTAATGAGGGCCCCTGTCACATCATTTACCGTATTCTCAAGTTCTAGGGGGTGCACTCGAGCTCTTCCTACCTTTATTTGCTCCAGATTAGCGCCTAGATTTTCCCTAAAGCTATCCCAGTTGGTTTTCCTTGGATTTCTAATTGGATTTGAGATGATACTTGTCTCCTCAATCTCAAACTCTATAATTCTGTGATCAGACATGGAGAGCTCATTAGATACTCTCCAGTTTTTGATTAGCCTACTGATGCTCGGACTATCTAGCGTGAGGTCTAGGACTTCCTGCCTAACTCTAGTGACAAAGGCCGGAGTGTTTCCTACATTTAATATATCAAGTGAGGAGCTAAGTATGAATTCTAATAGGTACTCACCCCTAGGATTGTTGTTGGTGCTCCCCCATAGTTCGTTATGCGCGTTCGCATCACAGCCCAGAAGTATTGGTAATTGCAGTTTGTTGCAGTGCTCCACAAGTCTTTGCAGTTCCTCTGGTGCAGCCGGTCCATCCCCGGCACAGTAGACTGATGCTATTACTAGATTCTGGATAGCCCCCCCAGTTCTTAGAGTGAGCTGGATGGGTACAGTGTCCTTTGTGGCAAATTCTGAAAGTAAAATGGGATTAAATTTATTCCTGACTAAGATGCAAGCTCTAGGCTTGGTTACCCTCATATCCCAAATTACCTGTGCATCCTTACAAGAAAGTCCTCTAATAAGCCCCTTCCAGATCTATGGCTCCTGAATTAGTACAAGCCCAAGGTGTTGAGAGGTAAACATCCTGGCTATCACAGCTGACGCTGCCTTAGCGTGATGGATGTTTACATGGGCGATGTGTATTTTGCTGGCGGAGGACATCAAGCTATTGCTCTAGTGGGGCAGGCGCCCCTTCCTCAGCTAGCAGAAAATCTTCCTCTTCAGTTGAAGGCTCCAGGGAAAGATGGATAGCTGTTCTATTGAGAACCTCCACATCCGCGTCTTCATCCAGAAGCGAGCCCTCCGGAGATTTTGACCTGCCGATCATTTCCTCGTCCACTACTTGGTTGATCTGTTCCAGAGGAGGGACAGGTACTACTGCCTGTAGCTGGTTTGTAGACTCCGCTATAGGTCTGGTTTCTGGCGAAGCCGGGGGAGGCTGGACAGTCACTCCAGTGATCTCTTTAGGTTTCTTGAAACCGTGCACCGCTACTCTGCCGAAACGATAGCTCAATGAGCCACCGCTTTTAACGACCGCCGCGTACGACTCCTGGTCGATTCCGAGTGCAAGTACCTGCCCAGCACCTTCGTCGCGACAGTGAAGGATTCTCCATGCCTGTGTGTTGAGGCCTTCATTTTGGGCTGCCAAGAACGCAATAGAGGTAGCAGGCTCCTGACCTGCGCTCCTTGGCAGAAACATTGTAATGGTGTGGGCCTTCGGAATATCAGTCTCGCAGCACGCGGTGAGTTCCACTCCCTTCCAGTTTTTCAGTGTGGGGACTGCCAATTTTAGCCATTCAGCTGAGCGAGTTGTCTCGCACTCAATTAGGAGCATCCCATGTCTAAAATGGACACAGAGAAATTTGAGCTTATGCTCCCATCCACGCAACATTTCCGCTAGTAAAGCGTCCTCCAGAATCTTTAAATCCTCGGCACCAAGCATTTCCTGCGGGTACTTTTTGGAAGTACCGCAATCCGTTCTGCCGTTACTGCATTGGCATAGCTTTTGCCTGCCTGTGATTCAAATGCCTTAGTGGGCTTAGCCCTCGGCCGTGCTGTAGCTGCCTCTGTTTTGCGGCGCTTTTGTTGATTGCTCGCCGGAGGAGTGATGGATTCACTCCCTCTCTTGATGACAGTTGTGTTGGTTGAGTCGGGCTTAGCCCTTTTCGAGGTATCGCAGGTACCATCTATTACCTGCACCACTCAGCCCTTTCCTTAGTGGATCATCTTTGCCACCAGGTTGGCCCGGCGGTGGCATTTGTGGAGCGTTACGCCTCCTGGTAGGGTAGGTGGAGCTGGATTGTCCGAGGTTTTGAGCTGAGCTCGTACCCTCTCTCCTGGGCTACACTGTGTCTTCCGCGAGAGGCTGGTTGCTGGCGATTTTGCTGACTGGAGCTTGGCTCTGGTCTTGCTTACGCGAAGTCGCGACTGTCCAGCATCTGTTTAGGGTTTTTCTGTTTCGGGTTGGGTGCATGCACCCACCTAGAACGGGAACGGCACAAAATCCCGACTTTCAAAATCCCGACTATACAAAATCCCGACAAAAAAAAAAACGCATTTCTAAAAATCCCGACTCACAAAATCCCGACTGCCAAAATCCCGACAAATGAACTTTTGTGAAAGAATCCCGACTTTGTCTTTGGGATTTTCGTTTCGCAGTGAATTTTTTTTCTTTTTTTTGCTGAAAAAAAAATTAATCTTTAAATATCTCATCATTTTTTTTTCCACATTCTTAAAAGAATGTGTTCGCCCACTACCCCACCATGTCACTACGAAAAAAAAAACCAAGAAACTTACCAAAACACACTACAAATTTGTTAGCAAAATCGTTTGGTTAAGTGCATCTGATGAGAATCGAAAAGCGCTGTTCTTTGTGATTCTCATTGGGTGCACTTACCCAAACCATTTTTGTATCTTATTCATAGTGCGTCTTTTGGTAAATTCTCCGTTTTTTTTGTTTTTTTTAGTGAAGTGTTCAGGGTGTGTGACATCGCGAGGAGGTTGTTAGTGTCGAAACAACTTCCTTTCAAAATAATTATGATTGTTTTAGTATTTTGTGGTGAATATTATTTTATGATTCTCATCATGTCTAGTTATCCAAACGTACTGAGCCGTGTGATAAATCGTTCTTATAAAAATGAGAAAATAGTTCCGCGAAGGGATATAAAGATTTTCATACAAACCAAAAAAAATAAAATGGCCGCACGTTCATGACTTACAAAATACGATATAAAGATTTCCATACTAACCAAAAAAAATAAAATGGCCGCACGTTCATGACTTACAAAATACCGACTTTGGAGAAAATAATAGTTTAAAATTCGCGCGCACGAAAGTCGGGATTTTGGCAGTCGGGATTTTGTAAGTCGGGATTTTGTCAGTCGGGATTTTGGCAGTCGGGATTTTGTCAGTCGGGATTTTGTGGTCGGGATTTTGTAGTCGGGATTTTGTAAGGCGGGATTTCATGCCCAACCCCCTAGAACTCCTCCCGCCACTGGTGCTGGGTTTTTCCCCAGAGAGATCTTTGCCGCAGAGCCGACGCTCCATTATGCATGCGATCTCACTTGCGGTTAAATCCCGCATGTTAGTTGGTATTTGATGTTTTTGTTTGTTTTTGTTTTTAATTTTGTTTTGGTTCATTTGATCCCATGAGTAACGCGGGAAAGAAGAGTCCGCCACGTCAGAACCCCGTATGACGTGGTAAGGCTATGCATACTCCTTAAGGCGACCCGGTATCAAGGAGGCTCCGTACGACTACAGCCGGTATATCCCCTGGCTGCAAACCATCCAATAGGCACGGGTCGCAAGACACCCTGGATTAGGGGGTTGGCAGATCTTGGTTATCCCTCCACAAAAACCCTGATCAAAAGCAGTAATCCTCAAGCGAGCAGGAGCTCACAAAAGCATATCCGCAGTTGATCTGAGAATCGCGTCCTTGGGATTTAAGCCTCCGCACCAACGTCAAGGTGTCTACCAAGCGGACAAATCAACAATCAACAAAAATAATTATCATAAACTGTGTAGAATATTTAGAAAATATAGAGAAAGTGTTTCAAAAATGTATTTACTATTTTTCTTTTTCTTATTTATTTTCTTTTACGAACAAGATGTGAAATGTCACACTAACACAATTGCAGAAAAACAGATCAATCTAGTTTGTTTTCCATCCAGCACGAAAAATCTGAAATTTGAGAGCAAAATCTGAAAAGTCCAATCGAAAACGACATAACTAATACACAGGCAAAAATGTGTTTATGAATAACGAAAATATATAGTCGGCTATATGCACTATTCATGGGCTGACTATGAATTTTCGCCAATGAGCTCAAATGATCTTCGGATCGAGTCAAAGGCCGTTGTGAAATATTTAAGGGTTCATTTTGACAAATTGTTGTACAGTGAAATCTCTCATTAGCGGACAACTCTCATTAACGGACACCTTTTTGGGGAACCAATTTCTAATTTCCCATGAAATATGTGTCCTTATAAACGGACAGCTCTCATAAACGGACAAAAAACTCCGCTACATGGCTGTCCGCTTAAGTGAGATTTCACTGTACTATAATGTACACATATATACAGTAACAAAAGGCTAGGGCGGCATTTATGTCTCAAGAAGCTTTTCTATTCCAACTATCTGAGACCCGATGTAAAGATCATTTGCTACCAAGCATGTGTTCGTCCGATTCTGACCTATGCGAATCCAGTATAGTGGAACATTAACATACATGGAAAAAATAAGAATCTTTGAAAGATGATGCCTGAGAGCTTGCAGGCAGATGTACAGGAGCGAACATTCCGAACGTACAAGTACTAGGAGTTAAGGAGGTTTTTAAGATGTCGGTGGCGCTTGAGTACTACGATGACAACCGGTTCCTGATACCTATTCAACACCAGGTGGACACAAGCAGACGTGCCCAGGGGATGCTTCTTCCAGCAACAATACGTACGGCACAAGGGTAGCTAAAGCATAGCGTTCCAACCATATTAAATGAGATGAAAAAATATTTACATAATGTATTCTAGTTTTTTTTTTACAAATATATACATATACTAAAGTTAAACATAATATATATTGTACAACCTTCTGCAGATAAGCCTTGAGGCTTCGTGGAAAGCCAAACTATTGTTAAACATTTCTTTGAGATAAATAAAGTATGTATGTATAAAAAACAAAATAAATATATATATGTGTATATAAAAATTTAGAAAATCTGAAAGTGCTTTTTTCCATGGAACGATTTGGCTAATTTTTTTTAAATAATATTCCTGCATAGTCAATTGTATGTGGCCTGTTCCCAAATCGGAAAACCATCCGTTTTTTTTTTTTGTTTACGCACTAAAAAAATGAATTAAGTTTCAACGATTTATCTTAAACAAGTTTATAGATTAACCTATAAAATACGGTTAGTTTTAAAGTGCATTTTCAACTCAATTGATTTCAGTTCGTGGTTTATTTCTTTGGAACCACCAGTGAGGCGTCGAAATATCGGTCGGCGCGGCGTCCGCGCAACGGCGTACGAGTCAATCGGACTGACGAAGACGTTTGGAGGCAAATCGAATAAGAATTTCTCAAACGCCATCCATTATGACTCCGGAACAATGGATACAGTCGAGTTCGACTCGCTCTGCTGGAGCTTACGAACGAAATAATTTGGAACATCGATAGTACCAACAAATGATTGTCAAAACAGATTTTTGAGTTGTTGTAGTAGCATTGGTAACAATGTACTGTTTAAGTAATAAAAAAAATAAATAAATAAATAAACATTGTCTTCTAAATCGGAAGATTCTGGATATTTCCAAGTGATGCTGATGATGCTTATCATCGTGTTCTTTATTTATACTATGAACATTTGATTCTATAAAGTCTGTCGACTTTGGCGGCAATCAGTTCTATCTTAAACCAGATTTGCAGATATTATTTGTCATGTGAGTCACGGTACTGTTTGCGTACACGGACGAAGCCGGCCGGGTCAGCTAGTATGTAATATTCTACACCACGCTCAATTAATTTAATAATTACTATTTACAATTAAGCATTGATTTGCAGTAAATTACAACCCCCCCTGACTTGAAATAGTAAGTACAGTGGACGTCCAGTTTAACGAATACCCGATTTAACGAATTTCAAATATAACGAATCAGGTTTTTACAATGATGGCTCTGTACTACGAATGATGCAAAAAAATGTCCGCTCGGTGTAAAGAATGCTTTACAATTATTTCGGGTTGAAAACAAAACAGCATTTTTCCCTGTTTTTATTATTTTGTCTATTCGAATTGATTTCTCTTTTCTTATAATAAATACAGTGGTGGATTTGACGGTTGTACTCTGTTCCACAAAAATTGTCAGTACAGGCCTTATGGGGGAGCTTTTTTTCAAACACTGATGCCTGTACATGTCTTCACGGCACTCAATTAGAGAAATCGCGACTGAAATAAAATCCAAAGCACTGACTTACACAGGTTTTGTTTTTGTAATTTACCAAAAATTCGCATACATCCCACCATAGCATGTCAGGCCATCTCCACAGTCGGTGGCTGAATGATTAGGCGTGTTTTTTTATAAACCTATATGGCTATATAGGCTAAAAATGTTTCCGCAACATGTTTTCAATGTAAAATACAACAAAACCTTAGCCTGGATAATTATCCTGACTTATTTTTGTATGGAAAGCTTTTTCGAAATCTATCGTATATAAAAGGCGCGTTTTTTTCAAATCTAGGCGTGTTTTTTTTTGTAAGCTATATAGACGTCGAAAACGCTTTCAGTACAAAAATCAGACTCGATAATTATCCAGGCTAAGGTTTTGTTGTATTTTACATTGAAAACATGTTGCGGAAATATGTTTAGCCTATATAGGTTTGAAAAAAAAAACACGCCTAAATTTGAAAAAAACGCGCCTATTATTTGTGGCTGCGAATCGCTGCGCTGTGTATATAGAAAGTATCAACATCAAACAGTGTTACCATTATTAAGTTAATGCTAATCGTTAATGCCTTTTCTGTGGTTTTTGTCAAAGAGCTTTGGGATTTTGTGCTTTTAGATAGATAGATATTTATTTTTCCATTTATAATTAAACATTTACATTTCTTGGTTATGCACAGCTTGCACAGAGATACGATAACTAAATTTTATCTTACTACTGAAAAATTGTACATTTATTTCAAGCGCTTGTATTTTAACTTGATTACTCGAAGGAAAAATTATAACAAAAAAAAAACCTTCATTTGAATTGAATAAGTGAAGTGGGTAAAATAATGTTTCAAGAGTCCATGATTAATAAGTAGCAGGTAGTGTATATTAGCATTAATAATAACTAACAAACTATAGTGGGTAGCAATGTGTATAGGTAGGAACGTGTAGGCAGATATAAAATTAAATTGATAATTACATAAATAAATAAATAAATATATATAAAAATATAAATAAATAAATAAGTGAACAAATAATAAATAGGCGAACAAAAAATAATAACTAAAATATAAATAAATAAATAAATAAATAAATAAATAAATAAATAAATGAATAAATAAATAAATAAATAAATAAATAAATAAATAAATAAATAAAAATAAATAAATAGATAGGTATATAAATGAATAAATAAATAAATAAATATATAAAGAAATAAATATATAAATAAAAACGTAAATAAATAGTAAATATGTAAATAAATAGAAAAATAATTGATATGAGTAAATAAATAACAAGCATGTACAAAAATAAGTGACAATAACTAAAATATATTATAAATAATAAACGAAATAAGAAATATTTAATAAATAACAAATAACAAGTAATGATTTAATATAAAATGGTAATTTATCGAAATAATTCATTAATTAAAGGATTTTGTACATTTTCACATTTAGCCATAAATTTTTCGTTGAGTATTTCAATTCTTCTTGCAATTTGAATGACCCCGGCTCGTTCGTGCAAAATTATTGTTGAAAAGTCCCAAGGTAGACCCAACATCATTTTAAGAACTTTGTTTTGGGCGATTTGAAGTTTTTTAATGTGAGTTTTGGCGCAGCTTCCCCAAACTGGAGAAGCATAAGTGATTAGCGATTGGAAAATTACTTTAAAAATAATCATTTTATTGTGCCTGCTCAGCAGTGATCTACGATTGATTGCCGGATAAAGCATTTTGATAGCAATACTTACTTTATTTAGAATATTTTTTATATGATCACCGAAGGTTAACCTTTTATCTAAGTACACCCCAAGGTACTTGATTAGGTTAAGCCACGGTATATCATTATTGTTTATTTGCAAGTTACTGACTGGCAAAAAACAATCCTTTCTTTTTCGTGTGAAAAAGATAGCTTGGCCTTTGTCAGCATTAACTTTTACTTTCCAATGCTTGTAGTATTCAAAGACGAGGTTAAGGGCATTTTGAAGATTCCGTTCAACGACCGATCCGACTTCGTGAGAGGAATAGATTGCAGTGTCGTCAGCATACATTGCTATATCACAGTTTTGTATATATGGAAAGTCGGATGTAAATATATTAAATAAGGTCCGGGCAAGAACAGATCCTTGGGGCACTCCAGCCGGAATTGGTTTTGCGGAGGAGTTCACTTTATTTAAAGATACTAAGAATTCTCTACTGGTTAAGAAACTTTGAATTATTTTGTGCTTTTGAGAACCAATAATCCAATTCTGTGATAAGAGCTTATATGTTTTTTGAATCTGCCTTACTTGTTCAATAGGCGTGTTTTTTTTGTAACCTGTATAGGTTAAACATGTTTCAGCAGCATGTTTACCCATGTAAAATACAACAAAACCTTAGCCTGGATAATTATCGAGTCTTATTTTTACTCTGAAAGCTTTTTCGGAGTCTATATAGGTTACAAAAAAAACACGCCTAATGTTTTTTTTTTAAGGTTTGAGAATAAATATGGGAAAAAAGAGTTCAACGAAGGAAGAAAGAAGTCAGATTTCGAATTTGCACCAAAAAGAGCAGAACACATCCGAAACTGCAAGATTTATTGGCTGTTCACCAAAAAAAATGTATAGAATGCACTTAAGCATTACAAGTAACTTGAGGTTTATGCAAATCAGAAACAATCCAGGTGAAAAAAGGCCTCAAAGCGTGAGAATAGTCAGATAGTCAGACATACCCTTAAGCAGGTCTTCGCCACTTCAATGGAAATAAGAGCTCAAATGCCCCAAAATTACAGTGTGAATATATTACCTAGGAATGTTAGAGCTCGGCTTCTGCAAAATAATCTTTGAGGATGCATCTAAATTTAATCTCTGTGGACCCGATAGCAGAACCTACGTACGACATCCTCCCAACAAGGAGTTGGACCCAAAGTACACTACGAAGTCGGTTAAGTATGGAGGTGGCAGCGTGATGTTAAGGGGCTGCCTTACCGCGAATGGTGTTGGGCCAATAGTCCAAGTTAAACGAAAAATGGATGGGCTTATGTATCAGAGCATATTGGCCAACAATTTGGTACATTTTTATGATGATTTTCCACTTGCAACGTATCGGCAAATTGTGTTTCAGCAAGACAATGTCCCATGCCATACGTAGTCCCGCACGGTTAAGGAGTGGTTTGATGCAAACGATATTACCGTTCTGACTTGGCACCACAAAGCCCGGATATCAATCCACTAGAAAATTTGTGGCTCATCGTCAAACGACGTGTAATGGCATTAAAACCAACAACGGCAAACGCGTTATGGACCACTTTTCGGAGAGAATGGTGCGAAATTTCTCTCGGAGTCTGTGCTGACCTAGTAGCGTCATTAAGTAGGAGGTATGCCACCGTTATTGTTCAGAAAGAAGGCCCAACATTAAGTAAATCTGAATAACCAAAATCACATTAAAATTACTTGTAAGTTGTGATTACTATTTTTTCTGATTATCTATATAAGTATCGTTTTTGAGACCAGCTGCCTCACATAATAACACGGCCACAAAGCATTGATCTTTATCATTGTTTTTTTTTTCTCGAAATTATAGTTACATTTTCTATTTTTGTTTTTTATTTTTCGTAAAATATAATAATGTGTTCAAATAAAACTAAATATTTGTATTTGGAATGCGTTAATGAACTTTTTGAATGCGTTTTGTCGTCAGAAAGGAAATGTTCAATGGGTGTGCTAATTAGCTTGCCACCCCTTATATAGTGCTCGTATTAGTTGATATACGATTATTTTACTATAAAAGCGCAATCTGTATTATGCAAATGTAGATATGTACAGATATACATATGTACATATGTCCATGGTACTTAACCAGGTGGCTATTTATCGATCTTACCAAGGACGAATTCCCTTTCAGAATTTTTAAAAGTTTTTTTGTTATCTTTAAAGCTCAGTTTACCATTGTAGGGATACAATTGAGAACGATAAGCGAATTTCAACATACTTCTAAATGATGGGGTTCCTTACATATTTTAAGGACTCCCTTACCTTATAAGGTGGTTTTAAATATTTAATTCATCGCGTGGTTATATTGATTCTAATTATTCTATGCACAGATGAATGCACATTGATTAAACAACGGACCCGTATGAATTGTATTTCTTTTATGTACCAAAAAGTACACTTACATACATGATAGATGCGATGGCATCGTGTGCGCCCCTTATGACATGCCCACAGATACATTTAACGATTATCTCAACCTACAGATAACAAAAATATCGAATTCATTTCAGAATCCTTATTTTTATTAATTCCAGATTACTGGATTAGTTCTGCCACATACAAAAAGATAACATTCAAATGCACATTTACATAAATAGATTTTTTTTTGTATGATGTTATGTATGTATGTTCGTTCTGTTGACTGTATAAAGATAAGAACACATTTTTGTTCGCACATTACACATGCCTTCTAGTAAAGATACTCAAAATATGTTTATATGTAACTGCATGCCATATCATGTCATATAATGCGGGTAATAAAACTGTTCACATTTTAAATTGACTGTCTCTCAGTTTGATTTAGTCAATGAAAGCGAAGCTGAGTATACTTTTGCCCGTTCTAGTTAGTGTTTATTGATGGAAATTGTACTGATAAAAAAAACTGTCATGTCACGAATTAATGTTGTTATCACTTCTTCAGCAGCCTATATCTTTGCATGCATGCTGTTGAAAGGCAACCATTTGTAAAGAAAAAGTAGTTAAGAGAATTTCATGAATGAGAGTAAGCTAAAGAGAGTGTAAGATCCAAAGATCCGTCGAATATGGATCCCAGCAGGAAAAGGTAATCTATTGGAATCGAACAGGGAATCAATAGCTTGTATACAATATTGATTCCAGAATTCATTGGCGCAAAATTATAGACAAACCCACTTTATCAGTTTAACTCCGTACTAGTTATACGCAACTTTAAACTTAAAAGCATACTTTAATTTTTGTTCAATAATAGACACTTTTTAGTATGCCGCTAAATAATTTCTACTTCGCAACGTTCCTATGAGAAATTTCATTCGAACACATATAAAAGTGACAGTTTGAATACAAAAAAACTTTTCAGTCAAATTCCATATGAAATATTTAATACGAGGTTCGGACGATTTTAACTTTAATACGAGGCGATAACGATAAAGTGGGCTTTATGACGACTATAATTATGAAAACGCTTAGTTCCGTGCTAAAATAATTGTAAAGTGTACTTTAAACGACTATAAATTTGCGCCATTATATTTAGCACAGATTATGTCCTAGGAAAAAAATCAATTATTTTTAAGTGTTCTTAAAATATATTATACAATTCATTCGTTTTAATGTATTATATAATTCATGCATTTATAATTAGTTATATAATGTATTTCTCCGACATAAATTAAAAAATGTATTCAGTTTTAAATTAAAAATACACTGTTTCGATTTAAAATATTTTACATACAAAAAAAATATTATAAAAGAAAGAAAACACTCAATTACAGTCAAAATTAAAAAAATGAAACTCAAAATTAAAAAAAACTCAATTCATTTAGAATAACTACTAACTTACTTTCCTTTTTTATTTTCAAAGTGAATCCTTTTAAATTGACGTACTTTTACAAGGTGGTATGATTTTTTGATGTCTCTGGCATATTCTTTTTGGAGTCACGCGTTGCTACACAAAATTAGTTTTTCATTCGTTTTAATACATACATAGGTACATACCTATATAAAACGCAAAATTTGTAAGCGACATGAAGGTGCCGACAGACAACTGTAACCGAAAAATCGTTAAATTCAAAAACAATACATTACATTTTCTGCAGATGTGGGAATATACGTGGTTAACAATTTGCTTTGTTATTATATGACATTACCAAGTTGATTCTATTAGATACATTATAGTTCTCATCTATAATAACTAATTATGTATTTGATTCTCCAAGTAATACATACCGTACCTGCCTGCTGGGGAATGACAGGACAGACAGACACAAAAAAAAAAAAAAAAAATGCATGGGTTTGCCATAGGTTTTGGGCAGTAAATACTCAAATCCTTTTTTTCTTAATCTTGAGTTGATGATACATACATATGTGATACGTACCTATGATAAAAGCACATATTTTTATCTGGCTACACAATATGTGTGTATGTACGTCGATCTTCATTGTGTGATATCTGGTGGAAATCTTCACGTTATCTTTTCACCGTTACCTTAGCCATACACACACTTGTATGCATATCTTATCTTAATTCTTCAAAATACAATGGTACAAAAAGGAAATATATATAGCTACACACATTTAAAAGTATGACTTTTTAAGCCATTTTTAAAAACTGCAATATAATCGTATGTTTGCATACATACATACATACATATGTAGATAAAAGTAATCTTACGTTTACTTTGTAAACGAAGTAAGCATTTAATATTAAATAAGATTGTTAAAGTTTTGATTGTAAATATGTATATACGTTTATTGACGGTCTGTAGAGTGAACGTACGTGACCTTATTGCAATTTCATAACTAAATATAGTACATAGCGTTACTACCCTTCGACGCTGTGGCTTACAAACAAAAACTCTAAACGTGAAGTAGGGAAATAACAATGAACCGGTAAAGCCGAAATATTCACATTTAGTTCGGACACCTTGAAATGGTACACGAGCTGTTCACGAACTTCTGACCGTGTGAGAGAAGATGTCTTAAGTCGTATATTCTAAATCTCTTTGAGAATGTACTCAAACATTTCTCAAGTGCAAATCCATGCACCATGTGGGCACCGTAGCGCAAGTGGTTAGTGCGTCAGACTACTGAGCCAGCGGTCTTGGGTTCGAATCCCGCCGCAAACACCTAAAAAAGTTTTTCACAGTGCCCACCTCTTTCGAATGTCTGACAAGCATCAAAGAGTATCATTTGTCACGATTGAGCTTCTCAACTCACCGTTCGGAGTCGGCAAAAAACTGTAGGTCCCTTCCATTCGTGCAAAAATATAACACGCACATACAAATGGTTGCGAGAAGCAGGCCCAGGTTCACCTCGAGCTGTAGCGCCAACTAAGTAAGTAAATCCATGCACACCCTAAGCTTAATTATACAAAGGTTCTTTTGAGAACCTATAATCGAAAATGCTCAGAATCTTAAAGGATTGTGTTACAGGACACTGCACACTTTGGAAATACATTAAAAAATATGGCACATAATAAATTGAACCGCCAGATTCTATAAAAGTTTCGCCAATGAAAGAGCTATTTGGGAACATATTTTAACGAGCGTTTGCATACCTGAACTTCCATACGAAGGCAGACTATTGAAGAGACTTCGGCAATGTCCAGAAGACGTCGAAAAGATTTTCTTCAGAATGCAATGCATTTAAGGCTAATGTTATTATTTTGTACATCTCAAGTTGGAAAATGCCATTTATGGCAGATACATATACATATGTAGATATAAATATTACACACATGTACTAACTAACTAACTACGTTCTGTTTAAAAAAATTAAGACCAGTAGGATCATTATATAAAATATTGACTTTCACAAAAACATATTTTTAATTATTTTTTAAACTTAAAAAAAAATTATATTGTAGACTTATATTCGGCTGCATTAATTTAAAGACTGGTTTCAATTTAAGTATACAAAGTTCATTTGAAAAAGATAAAAACAAAAGTGAACAATTATCCTACAGGTCTTCATTTATTACACAGGACTGTATCTGTTGGAAAATAAATTATAAAAATAAAATCTCTCTGTGCAAGCTCTGTTTTGGGACCAGAGTTACGGGTTTCGCTTTCAAAAAACACGAAACTGAAATTCTGCAACAGTTCAGGTCCTTTCTAGATGGTATAGCTTCCTGGTGATGTAGAACCACATTTGATCGACAGGGGAAAGCGCACAGTCACTGGTGCCCTTGCAAAGATTGCAAAGTGTCGAATAAAATTTAAATGTTAAAACAAAAATCGTTTCATATATATTGATATCTGTCATCTGCAGTCATTAACAATTTTAGTCATGGATAGATAATCGGTGGCACAACGTGCTAAAATTAGGTCTGTTCCCGTACTTTCTGCACCAAAATTCATAGATTCTCAAATTTAAAGACTGAGTGAGCTAAAAGTGTGAAAAAGTACAGAATCGTAGTTGACAGTTTGACAGTTTCATAAAGATGCCCAAAGAAATTTCTTGAAATTCTTGAAAATTCGCAGCATTGGGAAATTCCTTACTCTCTCATAGCTAACTGACTATGAAATTGCGCCAATGTTTTCGGTAGTACCTTTTATAAAGCAAATTCTCCAAGACTCTGGACAACTGTCAGTTCCGAGAATGTTCTTTCGTTTTGGCTAGCGAATTCGATGGTTTAATCAAACAGCTCAACTGATTCCTTATTAGTAACAATATTTTGCACGATAACGACATAAACAAGATAAGACTTTTTGATTTAAACACGCACTAATTTGTCACAGTGAAAATCACTTGGAGAATGATTTAGAACTTTCAACTCAGATACAAAAGAAATTACAGTAGAATCTCGGAAAGATGAACTATTCCAAAAGATAAACTTCCCAGAAAGATGAACGCAATGTTTTTACCATTCCTAAAAGATAAACGGGTTGATTTTTGGATACTCGAAAAGATGAACGCTCTATCCATACATTTTTTTTCGTCTTTATTCGGTTTCAGTTATTCGTAGTAGATTCATATTACCGTTATTTTTTGGAAAACTATTCATGATCTTGCATTTTTCCATTTAATTTCGTTGTATTGTATACCAGAGTGTGTGGGTGGCCGTGGCGTAGTGGTAGTCGTCGTCGCTTGTCATGCGGAAGGTTCACGGTTCGAATCCAGATGTCTTCGAAGCATTTATTTCTCACCAAATAAAAATAAGTTGATCAGTTTCAGAAGTTAATATCGAAACCTACTGCGAAGGCATAATACTGGCAGTAGGATGGTGGGTATGGCTGAAGAAATTGATCGCACAAACTATAATAAAAAAAATCTGGAAAAAACCTCTGTGAATCATAAGCAAGTACAAAAATAATACAAAACTCTCCAGTTATCCTGGACTACGTCGATCTGTCTGTCTCTCGTTCTCATCCTTCATGTGCTCGCTCTGTGTGTAAACATTATAAGGGTATTCATATCCCCTTTAGCGTGTGTAGATTATAAAAAAAAAAAGTGCGAAATGAATTTATGTAGTGTAAAGGTGCCACCAGTTATAGGCAGAGTAAAGTTTTTAAATTTAAAAGAAAAGTGCAGTGTTAAAAGACATCTCAGCCCAAATTAAGTACCTACTCAAAATTAAGTACCTATTCCAAAAGATGAACATTCCGAAAAGATGAACAGGGCCTGTTTTTTATTCGTTCATCTTTCCGAGATTCTACTGTGTATGGGATTCCCCTTTATGATAGCCGTTGAGATTTGTAGCAACATTTATATATGTACAATTGTACATATTTACATATGTGCAAAGCGAAGATTCAAACTTAAAACAATTTTGGTTGTCTTATCACATAAAATTTGTTCGAGTTAAAGAGGTTTTAATTAATTGCTCAACTTATAGAGTATCTACCTACAATGGAAAAATTCAAGTTATTGGATCTCTCAAGTTTGCGGATGTTCAAGTTACCGAGAGACCACTGTTTTTAAATATGTACTTACATACAGCTACATCGATACAAACATATGTTTGTATGCACGTGTGATAATATGCATTGAACTAAACTTAAACTCGATATTAAGCTTTTTTTAACATCCAGGTTTTGTATCTTTTGCTATTTCCTTCTACAAGTCACAAACATTTTTTTAGTAAATAGTGCAAGGTAGTTTCGAAATATGATTCGATGCCACCATGCCACCACGACCACACCAGTGCAGCATCACAGCACAGCACAGCGAAGCGACAGCACTCCCGGAATTTCTCTCTTTCTTCTTGAAATTCGATTTCATTTTCAAATTTTCAAACAAAAATCTAAACCCAACCAAACCGCCTGCTATTTTCCGCCTGCTTAGAGAGAAAGAGAAAATCCACTTCAATTAAAGTACCAAAAGAGAACCCAATTGTTGTGTACATTTCGTATCTGTGTCAAATTTGAGTCACACCTATTCACCAACACAAGCTTCTTACTTCTATACATGCGGTCAACCGCTCTGTTTCACTTTTCATCAAAAGCCTCCCGAACGACTGACAGAGCACACGCGACACATTTCCGGAGAGGGCAGGAAAGAGACAGTGCGAAATAGTGGGCTCTCTTCAAGCTCACTATATACGTAACCTAACCTAATGAAAATAATCGTATTTGTGATACCACACGAACAGAGTGGTGGGCTTCGTTCGTTTCTGCTGGTATTTCCAACATCACATCACTTTCGTGCAAGTACTCAGTCAGATTCGACTTCATAATAGAATTTTCTCTGCATTAATAATTTGTCATCAGCACAGATACTAGTAATATATACATATTTCCTTTATTATTCTTATTATTATTACTGTTTTTTTCTTTGCTGGTTGGTTGTACCTGCATTTTTATTTATAAAAAGAAAACTACCTACTACTGTCTACTTAATTGTGTGCGATGGTTATATAAACGTTTGCAAATGAGTAACAATTTAAAAGTTTAAAACGAAAAAAAAAAAAAAAACAAATCCAATTGAATAAAATATGAGAACAATTTTTTTTGTGTATCTATAATTCTTTTACAAATACACACAATATTGAGAGTAACGTCGCAGTGTTTTTCGCCTTCTTTTTGTTTAAATATTTAGTTTTTTTTGTTTAAATACAGTACGGAATCAAATCGAAATAAAATAAGAAAAAAAAAGTTATTTCAGTTGACTCTAATTAAATTTATTCTCAGTGTCAACGACGGGCGCATATATGTACTCGTTCGTACATATGTAGTGTGCTACTAATGTGTGCATTTGTAAATTGTGTTAAGCCTAGTGCCCTACAAATGGTTATAGTTTTTTTTTTTTTTTTTTTTTTTTGAAAATAGTCCAGCGCTTAATTTTTATCAAGTGAAGAAGCAAATCAAAAGCATATTGAAGTACCTAACTTGTGAAGAAAATATACGCATTTCTGTGTGACATTGTTTAGAACTTGTAAAAAAAAAGTTTATTGATTTTTTCGCCAACGAATAACAATAAAAAAAATAAATATACCTACATCTTCAAACAAGGATATTGTCTTCTGCTTTCAGGTGTTTTTTTTTTGAAGAAGTTACTATGTAAAACGTACAGAGTAAGAGAGATCTCACAATCATAACAAAAATATACAAAATAAATGGATTAATAGTGCAATTTATGTTCAATATACACACAGTATCGCAAAAAGGTGATTACTACTATCTACTACTTTTTTTTACAAAAGCAAAAAAAATGTCAATCTTCTAAAAATCCAAAAATCAAGTCTCCATACAGAAACTAATTTCCTTTCGTGTTCATATCACATAACATTCACTCCATTTGAAACTACTCGTACACCTACATACTAAATTGCTTTAGCTTGTAATAATAGAAAATTGAAAATTTGCAAAATATTGTGTCTCCCCCGTACAACACATCCAACTACAAGAACAGCACAAGAAACAAGCATAAATCAATCTACTATTTTCATTCAGCACTTTGCCGAAAAATCATAACTCGTATTCGTATCTATTAAAATGTTTGCGTTTGTTTCCTTTGATTTTTATACATTTGTCATTCTTCTCATATTGCTATTTTTTTTTTCGTTTTTCAGATACATTTGTTATGTGTGTTGTATATTATACCTAGTGCAATTTTCAAAAAAAAAAACCCCATTAGGATATGAAGAGGAATTCGTTGCATAATAACTGTTATAAAAAGGGCATGCGCATCAATTTCCTGGTATTGACCTATATTTTTGTTATTGTAAAGACGACATATTTACCAACCACCAACTCTAGTTGGTACTCGTAGTTCTTCTATATCCATGTTAAGATCCAATCGTATATACTCGTACATGCCGGACGAAAAAATGTATACAGAGAAAGTTTTTGTTTTTTTTTTTCGTGTGCAGCAGCTTTTCCGATAAGAAGGGGGAAACTAAGCGCACATGGCTTCTTCGCATACGAATCGAGCGACCCTTTTACCATGAAAGTCAAAAAGTCGCCATCGCCACATAGGAACATTCAAATGGGGGCTAAAATAAATGAATAAATTGTTTATACGTGTGTACTCGTACAATATGGCGCCCGACGTTGGCTTACAATTAAGTCGTCCACTTATTTTTTTTTCATAGAGTTTAAATTAAAGTGAGTGGTGGTATGCTGCACCAAAAATGTGGCGCACAAGATACCACACACTCGTAAACCATAAATGAAAGACAAAGCAATGCTGCTGCTTCAATGTCATTCGTTTGTCGTGTCATATTTTGTGACAGTCGGTCGGTCTAGAAATAAGCTGTTTATAGCATTTCTCATTTGCACAGCTGTGCTGCATATCATTGTACACCTGAGAAATCAGTTTGCCTCAGTTCTGGTGTCAAGGATAATTATTTCGTCATTAGTTAACCACCAATCAAGTGAAACAATAAGACATCGTTTCACGCGCATTAAAAATGAATAGAATATGAATTTCTTTAGAATGGAGTGAGCCAAAATCCAATCGCGATCAGGAAATCATTAGTAGTTGCCCGTGATATTAATCCTTAATGAGGTCTAATCATCCCATCGACTGGTAGAGAATGCATTTTTTGTTTTTAAAGTCGGTAAATAACAAGCTTTGCATCACTGTTTATAATGTGAAAAACCGTACAGTCATTGACAAGATTGAATGTACATTCGAAGATTTATACATTTTTATAAGAAACAAGCACTGAAAAACATATGTAAATATTTAGCCACTAATAATTCTAAAGAAGTAGATCTGTCAATTTTTTATTTATTTTTGTCATTTGTGACCAGTCTGTTCAGACTTAGAAAAGTGTACTCGGTATCATTAAAAAGTTTTAGCGATTTGTTCGATGATACTAGTGTAAGACAGGATTAAATAATTTTAAACACGTGTTTTTACCTAAGTAAGGTAGTAAGATGAAGAGAAGTCAGTTAGTCTTGGTTTTGCTTGTCTAAGAGCTAGAACTTTAAATAAAAAAAAAAGTAAATTATGGTCATAAATAGCTTTGTTATAAAGGGTTTTTGCGTTAGTTGTTTAATAAACACAAGCTGTATTTTAAGCACTCGTTCATTACAAACACATGTACCTATATTGTGGAAACCAATTGCGGTAGTAAAATAACGGCAAAGGCTTAGTTACGCAAGTACGAGTACATTTTTATTTCATTGGTATTTCAGTTTCCAATCCTCACTATACGTCCCTTTATGTAATTATAGACTTCTGACCTCTTAAGTTTTTTTTTTATAAATCGTCTTTTCTGCCTTGTTTCTTTTATCTTTGGTCTTTTCTCTTAGTTCCTCTTGGCATTCAAAACTTCTAACCTGGGTTGTTCTATTCTCTAAATGATTGATGGGTATGTAAGCCTCCCTTATCCTTGTTTTTTCTTCAGCGACTCTTATGCCCAGTTTAATGGTGAGAATTTAAACTGAAGTTCAACTAAACCTGAACGATAGGTTAAACTTTTAATTTAACTCGTCCCGTTTCACAATCTAAGCTACTCTTCCACTTAAAGTTGGCAGCGCTATTGTTTTGAAATGTCAAATTTTATGTTTTTCTCATTTAAAAGCGCAAGGTGATGAGATTTTCCTCCGCTCTCTCACCAGAAATATTTCTATCAAGTGGAACAACATTCTCAATTTATCTATAAAAATTAGTATTGTTCTTTAATAACTTATTTTTTTGGATTCACTTGCTTAAATTAAATATGCATGAAATAAAAAACAATCATGACAATTCTTTCACTTCCCAGCGTATATACAACTATGTATTCTTTTATTGAAATGTCCAAAATTACCACAAATTCGCTTTCAGCAGAGAGAGTGAAGAGACGAATCCAAAAACAAAATATCTCAGCAAATGCATAAAAATCTACGTTTTCTCAGTTGAGGAGCTCCTCCGATATCTGCGAGCGATCCGTAAGTGGAACTCGACAGCTTGAAGATGATTTTGAAACACCACGTCAAGTCAATAAAAGTGCGACTTCGGGGGATATTGAACTACATATTTCTAAAAAGTAATATAAATTATTTCTTGCTATTCTGGCAGCTGTCAAAATAGCTGTTTTTCAGAAAAGTTTAAGCGGCGGAGTGAAGGCGTTTAGCTTAAGCGACGAGTTAAACTCTCCCTGTGAAACTGGGCGTTTATGGAGTTTTAGCCATTTGAGTTTTAGTTTGAACTATTTTAGCCAACAATATGACTTTGGACATGTTTAGATATGTTTGTACATACATATATGTACGATTATCAACTAGCTTTTTACGGAAGCAGTAAATAACTCGTCCTTTGTTAATTATTTGGTATACCATACTTAGAGATAACAAAACTGACTGCAAATAGAAATAAGTACCAGTGATAAAAGTAGAAATATCTTTGATTGAAAAGTGGCTAGTGATAGGGAACTCAGATGTTAGGTTTCAGCTATATAACTCTATGGGTGGTGTCCAGGATAATTGGAGAGTTGTGTATTATTGAAAGTTTTGTCCTTGCTTATGCTTCAGAGATGTTTTTTTCCAGAAGTTCCTTATTATAGTTTGTTCGATCAATTTCTTCAGCCATATCACCATCCTACTGCCAGTGTTATGCCTTCGCAATAGGTTTTGACACTTATGAAACTGATCAATTTATTTATGTTTCGCAAGAAATAGATGTTTCGAAGACATCTGGGCTTAAAGCGTGAACCTTCAAGCGTGACAAGCGACCACTACGCCATAGCCACCTCACCTGCTAACTATTCAATTTTATAGGACATTTTTAAAAGCCCAAAATGGAAAATATTTATTTCACTCACTGTACAATTAATATGGTTTATTTTTGCAAGATTTCTGCGAAATGTTAAACAAAGTATGGTACCGTAGATATTATTTTTGCTCATACACTACAGTATATTCCATACGTATGAAGCTTCTTCAATCAGAGGTCTTTGAAGTTTCGGTCAGTTTTAAATAACGAATTTTGGTAGTCAACATTAAATATCGATTTTAACGCATTTCCATATATGTACAGTACATTCATAATAGCGATGTTTTTGTTTTGTAGCCTATGTATATAGGCTTAGAATAAGTTCGCATAAAAAAACGATTATTGCGGCTTAAGTTCTCCTAATGTACATCTGGCACCACTGGCCATAGTGACACTTTAGTTGTAGTATTTATTTTTCTTTGGATAATCAAAAAAAGGATATTTGTATTCAAAATTTTTTGATTATTACCTTTTCTACTTTGAAGAAATTCTCTGCCCAATTTTTTTCGTAACTGACATGACGTCTTGTTGTTTTTGACATTTTATATAACACTTCTCGAGAAAAGTAATTTGGAAGCACAGGTCTTAGCGCGGCTTAACTCCTAATACCCGATAGCTATCCAGGCTAGAATTCTTTATAGGATAAGTTGTTATTGTATTTTACATTGAAAGCTTTTTGTAAGCCTATATAGGCTACAAAAAAAAAACACATCTAAAATGGACTGTTAAATCTCTCTTCAGTGGACAGCAGCTGTCCGTGGCGGGACCGGGGTTATTTGTCCGGTAATGAGAGCTATCCGTTTATAAGAACGCATATGAAATTATAATTTTAAATATTTATTTAGGCTAGTTTCTTTTAGACGACTATTATAAAACCCTAAGTAGTTTCCGAAGAAATATCAAAGCTAGTTTTTGATTTAAGCTTTCAAACACTGTCATCACATGATTTCAATATAAACTTTAGAAAATATTCGAAGATCGTGTCAATACGATTTAAAACATTTATTTCTAATTTGCGCGCTCATTTATTTCAGCTGATAAAAAATATACACACAGCCACACGTAGAAATAATTATTTATAAACTAAAGCTACAAATAAAATTAAATGGAAACAATGATTGATTGAATAGTTACAAACGACAGTTAGTAAATAGATTTGTTTTTAAAAAAATACTTAATAAAGAGGCAAAGATCTAGAAAATGTGAAATCCAGACTATCGTACAAATCCAGTGTTAACCGCTAATTTAACCTAAGCTAATTAGCGTTGTCATGTGAACTATGTTTATAATAATATTTTTAGTCACTAATAAGAAATTTCATTTTTTTAACTGTTTAGGAGAAATAATTATTTTCTTATTTCATAAGGTATTATATTTTAAACGTTAGGATTTTTATTTCTACATACATACATATGTACATAGGTATGTGTGTACTCCTAGTGTATGTTCAAGAAACTTTTTTCAATGTCGTATATACAAGTATCTATGTACATTCAAGTGTGTCTGAGTTTAACTTGTATATTATACAATTAAGTTTTTCTTATCACTACAAAAAAAAAAAAAAAGAAACGTCTACGTAAAGCACAATTGATAAGAAATTGAAGTTACAGATATAATTTTAAAGTGCTGCTTTTGGAACAACAATCAATTCTTTTGAAGTCACATATATGTATACCTAAGTATAAATTCGATTAGAGTATTAGACTAACTAGCTCCAGAATAGAGTGCATTTTGTGTTAGAGTAGATAGTACAGTTTTGTTCGAGTATTTTTCAGGAAAATTACAGTGCGTGTATGTAATTCAAAGCATACGACTATCTACATATAAAAAAAATCACAACTCAATAGAATATGAGAATGGGCGTGCGATAGTTGCCGCGCACATATGAATGTGATATTTGGTTCTTCTTTCATTTCTTTCGTATTCTGGATTTATTTCTTTTCGTTTTTTTTCCACTACTTTTTTTCAAATTCTCCACTGCCTTGGACGAAGCTTTTAAGCGCTAGCTTCTCTCAAGTCTTCGCCGCTTTGAAAGAACATGCCAAATGTTAGGAAAACAAAAAAAAAACCGAAGAAGATGAGGGAGAACAGCAAAAAGTATGTTGAATTTATGTCAAGACAATTCAACATAAAAAAAGCCTATCCCGCTTCCCACCCCACACACACACTTCGAGGAGAGCATTCATTATGTAGTGCATGCAATGTTGTTGTTGTAGCATGGTAATGTTCGTTATGCTAACATTCCGGACACTTAATTTCTTGATATCAAAAAAAGTATTTTTAGATTTAGGTATTGCCTGTGTTTGAGCTCGTCGTGTTTATATGCGCGTGTGTAGTTTGATTGATAAGCAATTATATGTTTGATTAAAAGCTACATTTTGCACGCCTGTATACGAAGTGACGTAGTCGTCTTCAAAGACCGTTATATAAAAAAAGAATTCAAATTTGGCAATGTAACTTCAATGTCTCCCCATTCTACATATTTACTTGTTTGCAGATGTACTATACTATAATGTATCTACATAATATGTATGTAGTACGTACCTGTCAGTAGAGCGCACAGATAGATGCTTTAAAATAGATTCAAGGGCAAGTGCTGCACACTAGAAAAATGCAGCTAAGAGCGTGAGGTGGGCCGTAGCCGTAGCTACTATAAACGACACGTATGTTGTGACTTTTGTGCATGCCAGGGGAGAGTCATCATCACCATCAGTCTTGGCACGAGTGTTAGGTGAAAATTAAAAAAATAAAATCACCCCACCTTAGAGTTTATTATTCCTTTTCAATTTTATTTTCTTTCATAATAATCTTTGCCTACCCATCGCCACCCTCATGTGAGCCAACTGTCCTCTTGTGGATTAGTATTACGTAAACTAAGAGCACGACACCAAAAGAAGTGTGATTCTAAAGCATCTGCAATATAATCGATCCAGCACTGGTTTTTCTTCTTCTCTTTCTTTGTTCACCTAAGTACACTACATATTATGTAGGTACATATGTATATCAATATCAGTAAATGGAAATAAAACTACTAAAACTACTTTATAAAAATAATGCATTAATATAATATTGTAGAACTTGGCAAATTCTCATAATTTAAGTGTCTCGCTTCTCACAGAACAATTCTTGCCACACTACCTAATCTGAAAATAGAATTACTTTCACACAGTTTTACAGGTGTCGGACTATATCTTGTCATAAGCTTTTATTTGTCTTTAATATTTTATTTTTATTTTTATTTAATTTTATCCCTAGCAGCCGTTCAAGGTTGGTGAAAAAAAAAAATAAATATTTTTCGGTTTTTTTTTTAATTATTTTTTTTTACCATACATAAAGTAAATAAGGAATAAACTGCTACCGAAGACAATATAATAAGGTGAATAAGTTGGTCAAGTGTACTGCTAACGGAAGTTTGTAGGGATTTACAATTTAAGCAATCAATAAAAAAAAAATCCTTAACGAGCGAAGTTGTTGAATGATGACTTTACTTCGTTGATCCTACAATTTAATTTAGTTCATAATAAAGCCGGAAAGTACATTTTTGTATACATGCTTCTAATACTGTCCAGCTTCTGGGCAAAAAAACACATATAAAAGGTTTTTTTTAGTATTTCGTACCCCGAAACGGAACACTAAGGAATCAGCTCGGTGTCTGTCTGTCTGTCACAGGCATTTTTCTAAGAGACTATTTGACGTAGACTATTGAAATTTGGAACAGTTGCAGGTAGTAGTGACTCAAACACAGAAAAAGCTGAATTCCGACTTTGGGATCAAATGTGAAATTAAAAGAAAATTGGATTTTGAGGTCATCGAGTGAAAAACGAATTCATAAATGTATGAAATATTTTTTTGATGTTACTTTTTTCTTAACACTTTTTCAAAAAAAGCGTTAAAAAGTTTCTGTCCCGGGCCTTATCTCCGAAAATTACGCTCAGAAAAATCTGAATAAAATCACAAGTAATAAAAATAAAGTGTAGATCAAACCAAAATTAGCAGAACTGTCTTACTTTCGGCAGTTTTTAGTGTTCCGTCCGTACCAAAACGGAACACTAATGGAATCAGTTCGGTGTCTGTCTGTCTGTCTGTCTGTCTGTCACAGGCCTTTTTCTGAGAGACTACTTAACCTAGACTATTGAAATTTGGAACAGTTGTAGCAATTTGTGGCCTAAACACAGACCAGAACTTAAAAAGCTGAATTTCGACTTTGGGGGGGTAGTTTCTTAACAAATTTTCATAAAACGTTACAACTTGCTGTCCCGAGCTTTTTCTCCGAAAATATCGCTCAGAAAAATCTGAATAAAATCACAAACATTGAGAATAAAGTGTAGATGGAAACATAATTCTCACGACTGTCCTACTTCAACCGTTTTTTTTTAATTAATTTTTTAATTTCAACTACCCTACTGTTTACATACCCAGAAAAATATCACAACGCCTAAAAGTAGATACGAGAGTAAAAATTGAATTATTGATGGCAAAAGTGTTATACCCGCAGCGAATTTTCGTGGCATATTTCTACCGGATAACTATTGACCTAAGACTTAAACCAATGATACATAATATAACACATAAAGGAAGCTTGATGGTTTCCTATTATAATGTAGGTGTCTCTACTTTTACTATATTGGAAAAAATTGAATTTGTGTATGTATATACAGCCACAGAGAGGGAGACAAATCGCAAAATACGCAGTTAATGCAATTGAACGAATAACGAGACGAAAAATTAAATCTGATGCACAAGCGTACATTTCTGATAAATACATATACATATGAACATATTATGTAGGTATATATGTATGTATGTATATACATGCTTTATTTGTTGTTTTTTTTTTTTTTTTACTTTGTGTGTGTGTATAACTATTCTTCTGAGCAGATGAGAAAGGACATCAGAGACATATGTACATACATACATGCATATGTAGGTAATTTGTTCAACTTACTTGTTGGTATACATTTATGTAGGTACAAATTTGAATTTATTTTTCGCAAATTGTGCTCAATTTATTTGTATTGAAATGTGCTGTGCACCATAAAACTATGTATGTAGGTACGCATGTACTTTCTTGTGTCTGCAGATATACAAGTGCATATGTACATATATGTACCTATATATGTTATTATGTTTGTACATATATGTGAGTATCGAACAAAGTATCATTGTATCTTTAGTAGAAATCGTATCGTAAAGAAAGGGTTCATATAGATCTATCAACATAAATCTATGACATACATATGTATGTAGTTAAAATAACTGATACAGTACGGAACACTTATTGCGCAAGTATAACTTGCACTTGACCGGATTTTTTTTAATTTTTTTTTTTAATTTCAAGTTTCAACTACCCAACTGTTTACATATCCAGAAATGACATAACCCTATCAGAATCACCGAAAAGCAGATATGCATAGGATTTGTATGTGCGAGAGTAAAAATTTAATTATTGATCCTAGATGTATGCCCCAAAATTGAATTGAAATATGCACAATTGAGCTTATACTTAAACTAATGATGCACATAAAGGAATCTTGATGGTTTTCTATACATTATAAAATACGTGTCTCTACTTTTACAACAATCCCGATTATCGACGACTTCAGCGTGATATCATCAAGAATTAGATTCCTATAGGTTGCCGGGTAAGATTTTGAGATCAGGTGTTTACGAAACTGCTTGTCAAAAAAATATGCTATGCGGTTGTTACGAGAAACTTTGTATCGATAGTGGCCTTATAATGATGTTGAAAATACTCATAAACTATAATTTAGCTTTGACAGAGTAGACCAAACAGTTTTCAGTTTCATTGTAACCAAGGTGTTATCCCATTCAAAATGGTAATATATGTTACATCATTGTTAAGCAACTTGGTGACTGAAACGCCTTTTTCTTAAAATATGCATTCATCTCTATTCCATCAGGCTTGTATATTGTTTAAAATGACAATAAATCCATTTTGTAAAAACATTTAAATCACAATTGTTATTGTAATAAAAAAAAACTAAATCGTAGGTCATTTGTTTACGTCTACTTACTTAATTCTCTCCTCTTCTATTATTATTATTATTATGATTATCATCTATTTAATTTAACCACCTGTACATCAAATCTATTTATGTCAAATATTTTATTAACTCATGTAAAATCATATTTTTTCTTTTTTTCATATCGTTCTCGCACATTAATCGCACCACAATAAGGACTAAAAAATTAAAAAAAAACATCATATAACGAGTGTTGCATTGCTTATTTGCGACGAAATCACAAGATACAAAACAGTACCTCCCGATAACAAAAAAAAAAAAATACAATTTTAAGTAATTTAAAAAGAAAAACAGCTAAATTTGTACAAATCAAAACAAAAAAAATCTATTCTCCTATTGTTCTACTCTTCAAAGCCAGATTAGAAATATTATAAATACTTAAAAAGAAAGTATATGTACGAAGCTAAGATGGCTGATGATGCACCAATGGAGACATGCCCAAGCCCTGAAATCGGCGATTCTAGAAAAAGACCACTTGATTCCGATCCGGAAAATGAACAAACCAAACGCTCACATTTTAGTTCTGGTAAGTCCCATCATTATTATTGTTGTGATCGTTTGATTTAAATTTATTTATATTTTATTTATCACATGCATATACAGTTTTGTTTGATTTTTTAATTTTCAAAAAAAAAAGAAACAAATCTAAAATATGTTTTTTTTATTATAATTTAGAAAAAAAGGTCGCCCTTTTTATACATAGGAATTATTAGAAAATCAACAAGCATACTATTGTTTTTTCGAAATAGGGGATTAATGTCATGTGTTTTATTTAAAAAAAAATTGCCATTTCTCTGTTTTCGGAAAATAAATTGGTGTCAACAATCACAGCAACATTCTTTTGATTTTTAGTAACTGAGAGTACATGTCTATAACATTAAATCGAATTAACCAAAACGCCAATACGAACATTGCGTAGTTTTTCAAATGACTGCTTTTAACATTAAACCAAACACCCTGTTCTCATGAGCACTTTTCAACACTGATAAACATGAATTGCATTTTACATCTTTAATTTTACGTTGCATTAAACGGCTTGTACATATATTGTCATCAACTGAAAACCAAAGGAGAGTTCATTCAAAGGTAGAAGTTCTTTTTTAAGGAGTACAATCTGGGTCTAAAAACCGCTGCAGTTTAGAAAATGTGGAATGAGATTTGAGGATTTTAGCTTTAACAAAAGACTGAGTTCATATTCGTAGTAAGATATATATATACATATGTACATATGTATGTAAAGGGTGATTTTTTAAGAGGTTGAGAACTTTTTAAAAAAAAAAAAAACAAAAAATTCGAAAAAATGAATGAAATATTTATTTGAATCGATAGTTTGAACCTTGCAATTTAATGTTTAAAGATAATTTCATGCAAATGTTGACCGCGGCTGCGTCTCAGGTAGCCCATCCGCTGAGTCCAATTTTGGCATACTCTTTCACACATATCGGCCGGTATCTCACGAATGAATGCATGGATGTTGGCTTCCAGTGCGTCAATCGAAGCGGGCTTGTCCCTATAGACATTAGCCTTGACATACCCCCACAAAAAATAATCTAATGGTGTCAAATCGCACGATATAGGCGGCCAATTGACCGGCCCGAAACGTGAAATTAACTGTTAAATTAATTAATTAAATTAAATTCGGCGTTGTGGTAGGTCGGCTGGCTTTAGTTCTTGCACCAGCTGTATCTTAAAAGGATTTACGCCCAAATCCTTCCGCAAAATTTTCCACGTAGTGCTGTAACAAAGGCCTAACTGCTGGGAACGGCGCCGAATCGACATTTCGCGGTCTTCTGTCACACTAGCTGATACGGCCGCAATATTTTCTTCACTACGCACAGTACGTAAACGTGTTGGTGGTTTAATGTCCAACAAAGTAAATTTGGTGCGAAATTTGGTCACAATCTTCCGAATAGACTGCTCAGAAGGTCGAGAATGCCGATCATAAAATGGAAGCAGCGCGCGATGAACATTTCGAACCGAGCACGAATTTTGATAGTAAAATTCAATAATTTGCAAGCGTTGTTCATTTGTAAGACGATCCATGGTTAAATTGCAAACCAAACTGAAGCTGTTTGACAGTGACACAAGGTACTAAACACACGTCAGCTGTCAAAACCAGTGTTGCCAAAACCAAACCAGCTAAAAAATCACCCTTTAGTTAGCAAACAAGAGTAGTTTGGTCTTTGGGGGTAGTCTTTCGTCCTTTTCTCTCCTTTCCGTGAACTTAGTTGAGTACTGTGAGATCCATGAGTGTTAAACATGGTTTGCTAATTTTGGCTGGCTGAGTGATCTGAGAAGTATAAATACACAACCGGCATACTCGTTCATTTGTTTTAATTCATTCCTTTGAATATTCGGCGTTTTCACACAACGGTTTTGTTTAATAAAGTATTTACCTATTTGTTAACATGTTCCATCTAGTGCTGCTCTCATTATACAATTCTCCATAAACAAAACTCAATATCACCTAAAATTGAATGAATGATACTTTTAATTTGCAAAAATGCTATTTTACGATATATTCCTAATAAATTATTAGGAGTAATTGTTTTCTCAGTTAAAATATTAATTATTATACCCTTTTATAATTTGATTAAATTTCAAAGCTGTCATGCATTTATTCAAAATCGATTTCGAATCGTGATTTGCTTCAACATTTTTGTAATTCTTGTAGCGCTGAATTCACATGTACTAGATGCCGGGGTACAGAGACATTTCAGCGAATTGTAAACCAGACGAAGTCGCTAAACTAGGAACAACCATACCTATTCTACCAGATAAGACAAATAGAGTAGGTATGCCCCTTGCTACTTACAATTACAAGCTATCACTCAAACTTGACACAGTCAATAAAGCTAATGTTAGATGGGAAGGCGGACTGAATCGATACCGCTCTAATCACCTCCTGTCTCTAAAAATACTACATTTAAGTACGATTGTTGGTGTCATCACAGGACACGGCATGCGACTCGGCTTGGCATCCTTTCAAATGACTTCTACAGAAGCTGGAAAGACGAAGAAGAGAAAGAGAGTCCAACACATCTCCTCTATTCATGCCCTTTTCCTTTCCCGTAGTAGGAAACTATACCTAGGTAAATACTTCTTCAACGACCTCAGTGACCTAGCACATAAAGACGTTAGAAGAGTACTTCGCATTATTCAAAGTTTTAAATGGCTCTCATGAGAGGCGGGGAAAAATACCCCCGAGATCATTGGTATCACAATGGGCCTCTATAGGCCTAAGTATGCTGGTAATCGTGCAACCTAACCTAACCTATAACGCTGAAGATTAACCTTAGGTCTGTTCCTTTACCTAAAAATTGTTACGTACGAATTTGTACGAATTCTAGACCAACCTTTGACCAAATAAGTAATAAAAGAGAGAGGCAACGAGGTGTAAAAATGTCTCCTCACTAGAAAATCTTACGAATTATTACTCGACAAATTTTTGCCGGCAAAAAGTGAACTATCATTTGTTTTGAATTATTTCTATTTTTTTATTTTAATGGCAAAAGTAAAAGAAAAGGAATACAGATGAAAGTTGAATGTTCTGAATGTTGAAATTTGCATTTCGTAATATATTGCATCTCTTACAGCATTTCCTTTAGAGTTTTCTCTATACTGCATTCGTTCTGGGATATCATCAAAAGGGGTTTACCACGATATCTCGAAAAATAAAATCTCGAAAAAAAGAATCTCGAAAAATAAAATCTCGAAAACAAAAATCTCGAAGAAAAAATATCTCGAAACCAAAATCTCGGAAAAAAAATCTCGAACAGCAAAAATCTAGAAAAAAAAAATCTCGAATTGCAAAAATCTCGAATTAATATTAATTTTTGAGACAATGGTAATAATTCGCGCGCGCGGAATTCTGGATTTATTTATATAGAACAAAGTTTGATTCACTGTTCATGCATGCAAATGAGTTAAATCAATACGAACAGGTCTTCTAAAATCTGGTCGACGTGGACATGGTTTTTCAAAAAAAAAATATATAAACCAATAAATTGGCCTTCCTTTGGGACATTTACTGAACAGGCGCAACTGAGCTTACCAAGAATACAAAATAAAATGTGAGTCTTGGCATAAACGCTAAAAGTTTTGAGGGAAATTCCACACATTTATCTGTACCTACAATATCCAAAAAAAAAAATATTTGAAAAATCATGAACGAAAAAGAAGAGAAAAGTTGTATGGGATATTTAAGGGGAATTGGCTACAACTTGAGTTTCAAATATTTATGCATATGTATAATACCAATGTTTTTGTTGTAAAAAGATTGTTCAATTTTTATTATTTTCAAAAAAGTTACAGAATTTGCATTTTAATTACGTTTTAATTACTTTTGCAGAAAAATGAAGAGATTTTAAAAATCTAGAAAGTAAATTTTTTTCGAGATTTTTTTTCGAGATAAAGTCTTTCGAGATATTTGTATTTTCTAGATTTTTGTTTTCGAGATCTATCAAATAAATTTTCGAGATTTTTTTCGTTCGAGATTTTAGTCGTTCGGGATTACGTGGTGATCCCCATCAAAAGTGGACTCTGCTGTAAAATTCAAAATACTACAACACCACTCTGTTTACTTTTGCCCCACATGTTTATGACATTTTGTTGGTTGCAAAGTTTATGGTTAAAGGCGTTCCTTTATTTTTCGTAATTTTGCCTCTGTATGAGAGAATTTTATCCCCATTCCATGAAATTTAATAACTGATTTTTTTTGGAGCAGAAAGTAAGCAGACCTCTTTCGTCACCTGTCGCAACCTTCGTACAACATTGTTTTGGGTACTGATGGCAAACAACAATGACGTTTGCACTGAATCTTTAGAATTGTCACAGGTGATCGTTTTCTACAAGTGTCAAAATATATTAAAACTGAAAGTTAAAATAAAAAGTCACGCGATTTGTCTATCTAGAATCTAGATACATAAAAATATTGATTAATAAGAAGCAATGTCTATTTATATTTGAATGTCTCTCTTTAAAGTCAACCCTTATATTCGTAAGCATTTCCGCCCATTGTACTTAATCGAGTTCACGTTCATTTAGTAATATTAAACAGGAAAAAAAGTATGCAGTACGTACAAGATACAAGCATATTTTTGTTTAGTAAATTTGATTTTCTTCTTACCTATGTATGTAGTCCATTTACTTTCGGAAGGCGTTAATGAGTAGATCGCGTTCTTCTTACTTTTGCCTTTTTTGTTATTTAGTCATGCAAATGATGTTTGGCTTTGGCTTATATATATTATATATAATGGTATTTCCCCTCCTAGAGATGAACTGAGCTAATTTCGTCTGCAATATAATATTATTAGATTATTACACAAGTCCACAGCATACAATTGGTGCATCCGTTCATGTAACCTAATCTGTAAACGTCAAGCAACAATAAAATAAATATTTTGCAACTTCTGTTGAATACGAAATGTTCATTAAGATGTTACTTAATCAAAACCAATAATTTCAAATGAAAAAAAACTAAATCTACGAGCATCTTCTGCTTCTTCTACTACTCACCCATGTTATAAGTTAACAAAACAAATTAACATATATTCAAGTTGTCCGTCGTCCTTGATTCTCTAAACCGGTCGGCATGACAAATTAATTGTTTTTCAAAGCAAAATAAACCACAAAACTCATCGTTTTTATTTGTTTAAAATGTTATTTTATTTAAATTTAACCTTTTGTTAGGAATGCAACTAATTGCGCGTAAAGTTTTTATTTGTTACTTTTACTTTGGATACGGGTTTTTATTTCATTTTTCTAGTTTAAAATAATTTGTGTATGAATTTGACCTTTTTTGTTAACGAGTTTCTGAATTGCATTATGTAAATGAGGATTGAATAAATAGATAAATGGATTTTAGGATTTTACTATGGAAAATATAATTTTGCATTTATAAAGTTATTGAATTAAGTTTTGAACATTACCGGATATTTGTCGTCAGAAGTTCTATTTATTTCGAGAAGTGACCAACAGAACTAGTTTAATACGAAATATTTTTGCATATTATAAAATCGAACAACACAAATTGTAATACTTATCCGAATGATTTTTATTTGATTTTATTTGTATATTTTTACCACAACAATGTCTAAAAGGTTAAATATACATAAATATGTATTCGATTAATTCAAACCGTAACCAGTAACTTTTTTTTAACAAACTGCGCGCTATTATACAGCCATTTCTTACCGTCATAGATATGTGTATAGAGTCTTCTTTTAAAAACTTTTATTTTAAATAAGTAAAACAAAGGTTTTCTTTCCGAAAAAGTACAGATATATTTATTCCATTATAAAGCCGAGGACATTGTATCTGAAATCTGAAATGATGTCTTCGCACAATTCGTCGCTTCAATTCTGTACTAGTCTAGAAGCCAGTGCATTCCGTGCGTTCCAGTGTGAGAACCATCATCCTACGTGTGGTATGTTATAAACCTATGTCCTATTTTTATAATTTTTTAAGGTTTCAAATTGCTTACCTTAAAAATTTGGTAATTGTGACTTGGCCTAGTTCTGCGTTGTCAAAATAGGCTTTTGTAGTCCATGTTGACACTCAGTTATGTATATGTGTCATTATTTTATTACTCTGCGTTGTAATGTTAGACATCTGGTTAGGAGCACGAATCCTAATACATACATACATACGTACGTAGGTACAAATATATGTTTGTACATTTATAAACCATATGCATACTCTCAGAAAGACTTTTTGAAAATCAAATCAAATGAAATTTCATTAAAATTGTAAGAAATAAAAACTCTTCTACTGCCGAATTTAGGGATGTTTAAATTCTTTCATTAAACTGTCATTGCCAACAGTTAAAAGGTCTTGTCAAAAACTACGAAAAACTTCGAAAATCTACGAAAATCAGTTAAACCTTGTTCCCCTGCGAAAATTGTTCGTAGTTTTTCACAGAAGAGAGAGCTAACAAGAGAGTAAAAAATTTCCCCTGTGTTGCGAATTTTAGCCCAAGAAATTTCTTTGGGCAATTTCATACATTTCTCATTTTTGTTATTCAATGCGTTTCTGACTTTTGCACACTTTAACCTCTCTGAGAGATTTTTACCCCACTCCTTGAAATTTGAGAATCTGTGAATTTTGGTGCAGAAAGTATTACACAATTTCTAACGACTAACGGGTAATCGGCAACTTGACATTTTGGCGCTGTACACAATTAATTTGAAAGGGCTTAAGTTAAATATGGCGCTGATCAGAAATCCAAGTTAAAAGAAATGTAATTCCCCACACAAGACAGGAAAACAAATATTGACAAATTAATGTGTCTATTGTTTTGTGTTTGTTTGTGATTTATGGAGTGTTCGTTTCGATTTCTTTCATTTTATTGTTTTTTTTTTGTTATTTCTGTAACTGGTTTTTTGCACTCTCACCTTCCGATCGAATGAAACTTCTTATTTAATGAATTTTAACCACAAATAGCTATCTGCGACTTGGTGTCGGGCCAGGTCCATATATCGAGCGAACCAGAAGTAGATGTCACTACTATAGTTTGTTTTTGTTTTATTGAAAAGATGAGTATTCAAGTTGGGCAAGCACGATTTGATTTATTTTTAATCTACGAGTATGTACTTGACTGTTACAATGTTTTAAAAATAATCAAATATTGTCGACTTTTTCATACTGTTTTCGTAAATAGGTGTCTGTTGCTAAAGAATTTTTTTCGTGCTTGGCATATGAAAAAGCTTGTCATTTCGGAGTCATAGTTGTGGACATCAGAAAAAACCAGCGTTTTTTAACTGTCGCACGTCTAAGACTACGCGCACAGTGGTGCGATAAAGCGCTTGCATGCGATAAAACTGAAGTTCACATGTACTCTTATGCATGTGTATACTGTATACAGTGAAGCGATTTTTAATTCATTTCAGTGCTACAATTTTGAGCTTCTCGCAAACCTCTCGCAAGCTTCTTCCTTCTTGCACACAAACTTTTCTGACCACTTTTTCAAGCGATTCGATGCGAGAAGTATTCATTGTTGTTATTGTTTCTTCTGGTGCTATTTCATTTGTTTTGAACGAAAATCAAAACACAGGAGAGAAGAAAATAAAATTCTGTCATTTGAATTGTGTTGCTGTCATAAAAAAATATAGAAAAACTAGCTGTAACCCGGTGCGCTTCGCTCCACCTATCTTTTCAAAATTTGCCCGCGCACATAGTTATTTGGGTATGATAGAAAGGAAGTACATAGTAGGAAGCAATCACTGCTGCTCTATTTCCAACTTCGATTTCCGTTTTTTTTCTATCTGTCTGTCTGTCTATCTATCTATATACCTATTTATCTATCTATCTATCTATCTATCTATCTATCTATCTATCTATCTATCTATCTATCTATCTATCTATCTATCTGTCATGTCCTGTTTTTCTGTCTGTCTGTCTATCTGTCTGTCTGTCCATCTGTCTGCCTGTCTGTCTGACTATCTGTCTATCTGTCTGTATGTCTGTCTGTCTGCCTGTCTGTCCGTCTACCTATCTATCTATCTATCTATCTGTCTGTCTGTCTGTCTATATTAATTGACTAAAATGATTCACATTTCACCTGAAATTAAATTTTGTATGACAGGTTCCTAAACCACCGGTTGTTGAGTAACCGCATTGATGCTATTAAGAAAATCGTACGCTAAAAATTTTACCAAAATCGGTTGGGTAGTTTCCGACTCTATAAAATTTTTATGGTTTATAAATGTAGATCTAATAACATGACTCCAGCGCCACGTATCGGGTCCAGATTATAAAATTTTCTCTTTTGGCACTGAATCAACATATATTTTGAATGTGAGCATTTTTGGTCCATAAATATAGAAGTTGTTAATAACTTGACTCCAGCGCCACCTAGCGGGATGAAATATACTTAACAAATAACTCTCATGCTTACCAAATATACACAAAAAATTTCATAAAAATCGGTCGAGTGGCTTCGGAGGAGTTCGACTACAAACACCGTGACATGAGATTTTTATATATTAGATATAGTACTCGTAGATATGTACATATTTCCGTGGTAATTTTATTAGTGAACGTTTTAAGTGAAACGGATGCAGGACATCTGTTATCAGCAATTTCTGAAATTTTTGGAACCGAAGAAATAAAAATTACTATAAGTTTCTCATCCCCTGTTATATGAAGATATTTTTACAAAATTAGTCCAGCTTCCTGATATCAAAAGGTTCAATTTTTTCCAAAATGTGATCAAAAGGGAAAACTTAGTTTCATTCATTCTGAACTGAGGACATATGTACCTACATAAATGACGATGATCCCCTTTTTCTTTTCTTAAATATTATTTTCGTGAATTTTTATTCCTTTTCTATGTTGTATCATTCTAAAATATAAACTGGCATAAACTCTTCCTCCTCTCATAATGAATACATCATGACAAGAATCAGAACAGCACAGAACCGCCTTTACTGTGCGCACCATATCGCATCCCTAGCTATAGTAAATGAAGTTCCGCAGGATACTTTTATATGTCCTTAACTTTTTTTTAAACATAAATTCAAACGATTTGTCTTAATGTCTTCTTGTTGGTGCCCTTTTTTTGGGGGGGGGCTTTAATCTGCCGCTAAGCAAGATTTATCGAAATCGATAGAAAGTGGTTCTGGACAGTTTCATTTTCAAACATGTATTTCCTACAAAAATACTAACGTACTTAATGTCTGTATGTATAATGTAGGTACGTGTATACATAATATGTACATATCTGTATACAAAATACAAAGATTATTATTATCGATTGGTTTCAAAACTTATTTGTTCTAAAATATTAGTATGTAACAGCAATGGCTCCCTCGGCCATTGAAAACCAAATGAAAACACCCCAATTGATTCACCCTACTTTATGTATTTCTTTTTTGGTTATATAGTAAATATTGATGTTTGTTCCGGCTTATCCCTATATAGATATGTACATATGTACACGTATGTATATGTAATTCCTTAGCCATCGCTATCTAATATAGAATATCTAAAGTTCTCTTTAATACACGAATGGGGAATTATGTTCTTTAGATAACCAAAACATAACCACTATTACTCGAACAAGACATCCCAAATAAAACGGTTGGATTTTGAATATGAAATTGTACATACACATAAAACCAAGTGCACGCAGAGTTCTCGTAAAGTAAATGGTCTGTGTCCTTGCTTAGCTACTACAAGTACGAGTGTAACAAAAGCGATTATTTTTGATTGCACATCCCTTTATGTATCGCGATACATTACAATATATATTTAGAATAAAAGCGTGTACAATAAAAGGCGACTTTTCGCAATGGCTAACAATTATAACAGAAAAGCAAAGATTAACTTAAATATGTTAAGGTTAAATTCCATTTACACCAACGATAGATCAAGATCGAAGGGCAGTTCTCCTCCCCTTGAAACTAAAAAAAAAAATCATAATTCAAGAACAACCGATTTATTGAATGGAAGCTTCAATCTTCAAGCTTAGTGTTCGCTAGTTTTATGTGTTTTCTTTTCTATCTACTGTAATAAAAATGATCAGTCAAAGTTACAACAACTCGTATACCATCATAGACTCAAATAAACGCGCATGTAGTTGTGGGGGGAAATGAGCGCATAGGTGCATATTTATGCCTACTGTAGGAAAACTTACAACCTTAAGTTTGTATCAGATTGTACGTACGATTGTATCTGTACACATCGCCAAAGCCAATTCAATTTCGTGTCTGTCCATCAAAAGCAATAGCAAACACGAGCCCAAGGTGAACTGGTGGCGTATCTATATCTATTCATACATATTCATCAGAGACGTAACGTGTACACCACCACGGCAAGTCATCGTTATAGGTTATCTGGTACTGGTGGATTTTATTTTTACTGACTTTGTATTGTCGGACATTCTCGTTTATTGTTGTAAAACAGCTATGGTCCGAAAATATAAGTATAAACTGGAATCGACCTCTATCCGCACTCCTCGTTCTTTTCGATTATTCAAACCAAGATACATGTGATTTGTCTAATTGGAGGATGATACTCGTTTCAAATGGTTACGAAACTTGGAGCGTCGTCGTTAGTATTGATTATTGTTAGTTAGTAGTATACTGTATGTAAGTAAGAAGAGGCAACAAAAATTAGCATAGAGATGCATCATTTTTCGTGTGCTCCGGCATCAGTGTGGTACTTTCCCCTTGGCATCCGATGATGTCACTTGATTGATCCCAGCATCACAGTGTATCTTTTGTTTTATTTTTGAATAGACAAAATACACTCGTATGCTCATATATCAAGTTAATATGTGCTAATGTTTGTTGAACAGGTTTGCTTGCTATTGGCGCACTTCAAACTGGCTTATTGAAAAAAAAAAAAATGAAATGAAATGAAATCCCAAAAGGGTTGTAGCAACTGCAATGAAATTTTAAAATTGATTTTCACCCCTTAAAAAAAACACCACCTTTATCCAATTGCCAGCCAGCTACATCACTGTGTAAAGCCGAGTTGTCATGCAGGCAAAAAAAAAGGAAGAAAAAAAAAATAGGGGATGTTTGCGTTTTTTGCAACTACTGCTGCTGCTGCTGTCGTCTTGCTGACCTAGTTTAAGTTTGCTTTATTGTGATTTTTATTGTTGTGTCCTGCGCACAGGTTGCCTGGCACAAAACAATGATGCCGTTAGTATGATACTTCTGTGTTCCCAAGCACTTGACCAAAAGTGCATGGGAACAGAAACCCATGTGTTGTTGTAAACAGAAATGCAACTCAAATTTTCGGTTTGAAATTATGTAATAAATGCGGCTGCCCAGATTTCAAGGATTTCTATCCATAGTTTCCCGCCACTTTAAGTCAGCACAATTCTAGTAGCTTTATACAGAAGCAACAAAAAGAAGCTAAAGCTGTCTACAAATGTATGTAGATAACTCGTAGCTTATAAAACTATTTTGTATCTCCTGAAAATGTGCATTTAGTATTTTAAAAAAAAACATTTGCGACAAAAAAAAGCTTCTTTCGTATGCATCTGGATCATATGAAAGTACTCCACTGTCATCTACTTAAATTAAGAATTATGAAGCAATCCTTCATTGAATCTGACCTAGATACGGGTATTTTTTTTACGAGTATCTTTTAAGTTGAGCATTTGTTTTCTGCTTAGGACTTCCTAAAGAAAAAATATTTATGTACGTGTGGCAAACAATTTGTGTACTGCGTTTGGAATGGTTGGTTTTTTGAAAGCGGGTTATATTGACTTAACTTAAAACATTGATAGTTTGTCCATAGTGTGCCTGTACTTTTTATTTTGGGTTTGAATATGTATCTAGACTTGCTCTTGACACCATTAATGACGCAGGTGTATTCGATCTTTCGTAATATACGATTGAAGATAAATCGATGACATTTCATGAATTTTGATTTAATTAATCGTTTGATGAATAGATAATTTTGGGAAAAGTTTAAAATGGAGATGAGATTTCAAATGTATAAAGTCTTCACGAGCCGAGCCATCGTTGATGACTGTATGGATCAACAATGAACTAACTATCAAAATGGCTGACAGAGATGCCATATCTCCAGATTTGCCCTAAAGCGCGTGATCTATGTCAGATTTTCTGCTAGCCATAAGCTGATACTGGAAGTGGAATTTTTACGCAGAATTTTGTTCTTTTTTTGAAAATAATTTAAAAACAAGGGTAGAAAAAAAAAATTCAACCAGATAAAATGTTTATTTTTTTTTGCTTGTGGGGTTCCGTACCCATATGGTAATACGGAACCATTATTATAATTTATTTATTTATTTATTGAAGTAGTTTACAAAATTAATTTATAAATTAGATTTACAAAAAGGCATCTGGGCAGCCGGGCTATTATTATAATTTAGATATGCTAAAGGTAGCGTTGCCATCTCCTTTTATTATGTCCGGTATAGTTTTTCTAATTGCCCGGATTTGTCGGGGCTTGCCATTATTCATCAATTAATTTATTTGGCTCATATTCATCATTTATTACCAATAGAAAAAATCTGTTAAGTAATGAGTGTCTCAAAATTCACGCAACATTTGATTTTTTCGCCATATAAACTGTTGTTGACGAAAAAAAAGACGAAAAAAAAGAGTGCTACACGAAAGAATAACGCGTTGAGTAATATTTTATAAAACGAAGGTTTGGCAACTAATTTTCAAACAAAATCATCTTCAGCGATGAGGCTGTTGATGCATGTTGATATTCCATTTGTTTGTGCCTAAATTGCAAGACATGGATGTGGACGACATGTGGTTTCAATAATACGGTTCCATGCCCCACAGCCTGAGAAACAATTCAACTACTGTCATTTCCTGGACGTGTGATTTCCCGTTTTGGTGATCAGAATTGTCGCCCAGATCATGCGATTATGATTTAACTTGGACTTTTTTCTTTGGGGTTTCTAAGTCTAAGGTTTATGCCAACAAGCCCACGACTACCCACGAATCAAATATAAAGTGAGAACTATAAATTATTTGATATTTAAGACCTGAAGGGCCGCCATAAAAATGTCTTTTTGTAATTAATAGGATATGTGTTGTGGTCCTAGTTTTTTGGATCCAATTTTGTTCGGGAAAGTCCGGGATTTTCATACTCGTTAACTAGTTTCTTCAAAGTATTTCTGGCAACCCTAGCTAAAAGGGATATGAATACCCTTATAATGTTAAAAAAGAAGCGCGAGCACATGAGGAATGAGAACGAAAGACAGACAGATCGGCGTAATGATTGGACCCTCAGATGTTAGGTTTCAACTAACTCTATGGGCGGTGTCCAGGATAACTGGAAAGTTGTGTATCATTGCAAGTTTTGTCTTTGCTTATGATTCACAGAAGTTTTTTTTTCAGATGGTTCTTATTATTCTTCGTGCGATCAATTCGTTCAGCCACCCTACTGCTAGTCTTATGCATTCGCAGCAGGTTTTGACATTAACATCTGAAAGTTATCAACAATGTTTCGGTGACATCTGGATCTGAACCGTTAACCTTCAGCGTGACAAGCGACGTCATTCTCATTCTCTTCTTCTTAATGGCGGTCGAACCAAATTTGACATTCCTTTTGCGTATGGCTGCCATAGATGTCTCACATTAGGAATGGCTCGTGAAGACGTGATGTATTATAAGTTACATCTTTTATAAGCACTGCATTAGTTCTGATCATTTTTACGCAGACCTACAGCAATATCCGTTTATACCTAGTTAAACGGTGTTGACAATTTTGCTGGTCAACTTTTGATCTTGTAGTTGGTCTACTGAGTAAATCCAGAAGCCCAATCAGCTTTTTTACAATTCTGAACTCACCCTCTATTTCACTTCAATAAAACAAGTTCAAGCTTATGGTGAAACATCCGACGAGAGCGTTGCAGTATCTATTTTATTGTTTTTCCATTTATGAGGTCTTTACTATTTAACTATATCTTTTAGTTTTTTTTTAATTATTGTGTACCTATGTATTTAAACTCACACACTTCGGTATATTTTTAAGTACTTGGCGTTTTCATCTTGTGATGTCGTCAATATGAGTAATAAGCATATATGTATGCATAGATATATGTACATAATGTATGTACTTGTATGCTTAGCTAAAATATAAGTCAAAACACCAACATCATGGAATTCTCATAAAAAAGGAAAAAAAAAAAAACTATTACGCGATCTGAAGTATGCAATCGCATTGAACATTGTGTTGCTGAGTAAATATTTATGAGATGATGGCAGCTTTCCGTAGGAATGAATAAAGTTATATTATGCATTATAATACAAAATTATTCGTGTGTTATCTGGAAGGTCACATCTCATTATTATCTAAGTTGACAGCGCCGGCCGTAACGTAGGCAGACTCTATTACAGTTGCAAAATCTAAGATTCACAGGATTTCGTTTTGTCGTATACTATGTGCAAATATATTTATGTATGTGATGTACTTACAAAGATATAATCAATTTATGGTTGAATATAGTAAAAGTCGAGGTTTTTCTCCGAAGCGTCTTCCCCGAGTGTGGATTTAAAGACACCCCAAGCCGGAGCATTGGTGTTAATTACTCTCTACATGACAAATCGAATGACGCCTCTGTTCTCCGTCAAACAAACGGAATGTAAAAGGCTCCAAGAATTTTGTTTTCAATTGCATCGTATAAAAACTCTCGTTGGGTACTCGTACTCAAATTCAATCTGAGCCTAAGAAACAGCGATTTTCAAGAAAGACTGAAAATCGCCCTATACTTCTGGTTTTAACCAATAAGTTTCACACACTTTTGGAAAAGTCACGTGACAACATATCACTTTATCTGGACGTTCACGTTATCCATCGTTATCCTGTATGGCCGGGTGCTGTCACAGGCGGTCTAAATTTATCGATTTGTAAATATTTTGTCCATGAAATCCATTTACATTGAAGTATCATTTATGACAAGAAGTTTATGATGTTCACATAATATACAGGAGACTGATGCCCCTGTAATTGGCACAATTTAGAGGTAATGGTCAGACCTCATGGACCACTAAATTCATTATTTTAAACCCCGCAGACCACTTAATATGAATTATAATCATAACAATATATAAATCTTTATGTCACGCTTTTACCTGTCAAACTTCTAAGAAGATAAACTCCAAAACTAATTATTAAAATGAAGTTAAACTTCGTATACCTGTTCTTTGAGATCCTATGCGGAGTATAGGCCGATTTTTTAAATTATTTTATTCGTAATGTTATTTAAATTTATTCACAAATAAAAACACTAGCGAAAATACAAATACAATCAACACTTATTTTGTGGATTGTATTTGATGATTGTTTTAAATAAAAGCCTTAGGGTGCGAACGCAGGAATTGCTTGCGCTGTCGTTAAAATGGTTTCCCGCTTTAATTGCTTTTGATTACAATGTGGAATATAATTTGCACATTATATGGACACTGAAGTTGAAAAATCAAAGAGCAGTGATTGCTTCCTACGCGACTGTTTTAGTCCACGGTAAAGCTAGTTAATAAATAAATAAATAAAATTGTGGTATATTGATCAGAGAACTTCCAAGTCATTAGTATGAAAGGCACCTACATATTTACTAAAAACAAAATTGAAAATTCTTATTTAATTATAACAAAGTTTATAAATTCATACGGATCATAGGAATAATGAATGACAAGAGGGATGTTCCTTCCTCTAGAACTTGTAGGGGTACAATAGATCTTAAGGTCGCGGTGCATCCCACCCTTCAATAAAAATAATAATTCATACAATATACAATAATACATTCTGTATTTGAATTCATATCGTATTGTGCTTCGTAACCTTTCTCTTTGGACCCCCGACAATTAGTCACTATCATTACACAACCAAACAAACTATTGTCAATGTATAACGGTGTATGTATAATATACACATCCCTTTATACATACATATGTATGCATGTGTTGTTTTACTAGAACCGACCAATGGAATTTCTGCACTAATGGCGAATTTCAGGTTTTTTTTCGGAAGTTCTCGATTAATCACTAGTCTCCTGTGGGACTGATCATCTGATTCTGACACCACCACCACCTTGTTAATGCAGATTTATGCGCAATAAAGTAAAGATTTAAATGTTACTATCTAACACATCACTCTAGTTGGGGGTATATAATATATATGAAAACTCATTCTATTTTCATTGAAAATATGTTTCGAAAATAGAAAAACTAACCCACTGTCCACATACGTTAATAAAAAAGCTTCTACGTTCTACCTTCCATTCTACTCGTTCTCGTACGTAATTGGTAACCTTTTGTACCTACTCGTGCTTACATATTTATATTTCAACGTAGTATTATAACCGAATTGCATCCTCATATTAATACAAATCACTATTTGTATAAAAAACACATTAAAATCTCGATGTATGTCGTCAGAATTGAATTAGTGTCAATGTCGCCATTATCTAAGCTCGTTTAAATAATATCTATTTACGAATCAAAAATAAAAAAAAACCTATTATAGTTTTTTTTTTAATTGTTCACAATCTTTCACAATATTTTATTATCGCATACATTGTACCTCCTATAACAACGTAATTTCGTTGATTCTCCAAAAACCCGATATTAAAATGAGAGTCAATTTTTGAATTTTACTTTCAACCAAAAAACGATTCCGGTGATAATAATACTCGTATGTAGAAACAAGTTGAAGTTAAAAGAAAAGAGAAGGAAACAAAAACCCGCTGTATTTTTAATTAACTCAACGGAGCTGAATTTATTATCTAATTCACCACTCGAATGGCTTACACAGGTGGAAATGGAAATACCGTCACTATTTTTTCTGGTAGATTGTCAAGATCTGCCGAAAACAAATTTTCAAATCAATTTAACTAAAGAAGATGGAGAAAAAAAGGTTCAAGAAAACACACATTCACGTACAACGTGTCAGTAGCGCTGAAGAAGAAGCAGCTTTGCAAAAAAATTAAAAAAAATGAATAAAAAAATATCGTGCTTTATTCTCGTTCAAAAGTGTGATTGTGGTTAAACCACATTTGGCTAATTTTGTTTTAAGCTTGTTGCGCGTGTTTAGCGCAGTCTTTTTTTGCCTTTTCTTTCTTCCATTCGTTTTTATTTGGTTCTCTCTTTGCTTTGACTCGACATTTATTATCTTTTTACTTATATTTGCGGCACTGTATGCGTGAATGGCGGCAGCAGGCAGCAGCACCACAGCAGTAGATTCTCGCTTCGCTCTCTGGCTGCGCGCTCCCAGTCCCAGAGTTAGATAGCTTTTTCACCTCCCAAACGAATTTCAATGGAGAACCAAACGAAATGTATATTTCATTTCATTCCAAACTAATATCTATATACGCTATAAACGTGTCGCATCTTCCATGTCGACGATTATAGTCGACGTCGGTTCTAATTTTTTAAAACATCCTCGTGCGCGCCCGTGTTCTCAAAATCATCGTTTTCTTATCGAACCCGTAATAGTTGTGTGTTACTTAAATTTGAAATTATTCGAAATATTGTAAAAAAAATAAATAAAACAATTAAATAAAAATCTACTTCAAAGATACATTTACACAAACTCACGAACAACATACCAGTACCAGTACGAGTACGAGTACGAGTACGAGAGATCAACTATGTGTATGTTTCCTTATCACAAAAATTTCATAATATTTTCACGATTCGGGCGGAAAACAACGCATGCTAAAAAAAAATAAAAAAAAAAAATTCGGATACGAAAAGAACATTTTTATTATTAGTGAACACACATTGCTCATTAGCTTGGTTCAACAAGTAGTATCAGTTTTGTTTTTTGTTTTTTTCGCCTCGGTCGCGGTGGTATGCTGCTGCGTATCTCATCTGAGAGTAAACAAGATGTTTTTGTTCAATTGCATTTTCCATTACTAAATCAGTTTAAGTGTGCAATTTGCAATTGTGGAATGTGATAAAACAAAAAAGGATCTGCAATATTGTACTTCACCTTGACGCCTCTAATGAGAGAAACCGCGTTTTGTAGTTAGTTTTTGTACCTACTTCATTTTTTCCGGCTTATGATCCAATGTGAACAAATAAATATGTACGACGCAATAGGTACCACACACTAGTACGTAGCAGCAGCAAGTTAACCGCTCTCGAACCGGTTGGCTCAGAGTTTTATCTTCATTTGAATTCAATAAGAAATCACACCGCCGCACATCAAACATCCAACCGAGATTATACTGCTGCTGCTGCTGAATTTAGTTCAATGTCAAACTTGCTTAGTTAATTCATATGTAGCTACATATCTATATATTTACGTTATTCGAGCCTACACGATCGACTGACTACTTCACAACTTTTGTTCGTTCCATAGAAGGAAATCCACATATCGTGAGGCAATATTTTTTTCAATGCTCTGCTCTAACCACACTTTAACAATATCTGCATACCAATAGTTGATGATGATGATATTGATGGTTTTTTTTTTGAGATTTTCTTCAAAGAGAAGGCAGAAAAGTATACAAACAGAGTGAGGGGGAGAGAATATTAAAAAAAGCGAAAAAAGTATCTTAACCTTGAAACCGATGTGTTTTGTTTTTGCTGTAGGAAATAAACATAAACTTCGGGGATTTTAATTCAATCCGGTTGCAATATTTGAAATTATTTCAGAAATCCACAATCTGCTTTCTAATTAAACATCCAAAACGCATTACGTTCGTCCTCATTCGCGTAGCCATGCTCTTTTATATCTTAAAAATCCAAAAACTAATTTAAATATTTTACCATTCAAGCTGTTTTTGTTTTTTGTTGTACCTGTCTGCCTCTCATGACACAACATAACCATCTTCTGTTGTGCAATATACACATCTCTCTAACCAGCATCTACTAGTGTCTACTATACTCTTCGCATCCCATAAAAAAACATATTTATATAAAAAAAATCAGATAAAATTCGGACAAAAAAAAAAAACAAATGTTGCGTGTTGCAAAATTTGAATTTTCGTATTTTTAGTGTTTGCTTCGCGGCTTCGCGTTGATGCTCTTCTCCTTTAGACAGTCAGACCATAGGCCACCAAGCGCACCACACATAGGCCAATCATAATTTCGATGTCAATAGGTAGTAGTGGTTGATTTCTATATCGAAACGCAGCGGTGTCAAACACGATCTCCTCTTGGATCAAATTCAAAATCAATACATTTTCCGACTTCGTTTTTTTTATGTTATTTATTTTGTGAACTCTCGTATCTCGTACTCGCTATTCGAACCCATTTTTGCTTAATAAAACAAACGCAGATGTTTTTTGTTCAAATTGTTTTGTTGTTTTGTTTTTCTATATTTGATTTCAAATCACGCAAATCTGGTGACCGAATATAAATGTATATTTTTATATATTAATTTTGTGCAGAAACATTCCCACATAGTTTTTTTTTGTTTTAAATTTCGTTCGTTTTACATATGACTTAAAAAGAATATAAATCAATCGAGCCAAGAACACAATAGTTTTGATTGAAATTCGGTTTAAAAAAAAAACGAATGTGCGCTGTATTTCGTCTTGTCAGAAAAGGACTTAATATTTAAATAAAAAAACAAACAAATGTTCGATTGCCACGAAACACAAAAAACAAATGACTACAACAATAACTGCAACTTGCTACTAAAACAACAATTACAACAACTACATCAGTTTCATCATAATAATAATATCGACTCCATTGAAACTGCTGAATATCGAAATCGAATTCCATCATCACCGCCATCATTTAGAGCAGATAATAGTTGTGAAGAAATAAGGACCTCATACGAAATCCATGGGGATGACGTTGATAGCTTGGACCACAGTTTTGACTTGATAAGATTGAATGAGTTGAAAAGAACCCTGCCTTATTGTAATCATCAAGGAGAATCGTCAAGGTTCCACCGCCACCAACATAATAACCATCATCGTCGGAATAGTAGTAGTGATGCGAGCAATCTAAAGCACTCATCACCAGAATCCTTCTCGATATCATCGCTATCTGCTGCTACCTCTTCTAATCACTCATTGCATTCCGAGAGTTGTGTATCATCACCATTATCAGCACACAATAATTATTGTCATCAAAAATCATACAATCACAACAACCACAGCCAAAACCAACACAGTTCCAACAAAAACACAACCACCCCTAATCCCACCACAAACACCGCTGCTGCTGCTGTTGCTGTCGAAAATTTTAGAAAATTTGAAAAATTTGATCAAATAAATAACTTCTACAATAGTTTTGATTTAAACCATAGAAGTAAGAATACAAATAATAATAACAATAGCAATTCGCCTACTCCAACTTCAGTCACATCATCAATTAATTATAGCTACAGCCGCATTAATTATAACCCACAACCACCACCACCACTACCACCACTACCACCACCACCACCATCATCAATAGTATCGTCGTCGCTACAAAATTTACCATCGCAATCGTCCATTTACAATTTATACGGCAGCCAAATTAATAATAGTTTTAACTTCAATCGTCATAGCACAACGTCATCACCGACAACATTCGCATCACTGCCATCAACTACCACGACTGAGGAGGAGGATAATAAGGACTACCGCGACCAGGAAGAGGCGACTAGCCACCAACTATTCCTCCGTGATATTAGCAAAATCATTAACATGAGCGAGCAGCACTCGGCCATGCAACATCAAATGAGATCACCTTTTGCCTTGAATTCTTCTGGAGTGGTGGAGTCATCGGGCGGTCTACTGCTGAATCAGAGCCATCCAATGGACGTTTATACGCAACAACAGCATATGCAGCATCACCATCAGCAACAACAGCAACAACAGCAATTCCAACAGCACCATCAGTCGCCTCCGTCACCATCGTCACCGTCTTCCATAACTCAACAGCAGCAACTAAGACATTCCATGTCATCGACGCCTTCGCCAATTCCGTCGCCGACTTCGTCATCGATTTCGCAACAGCAACAAAGTCAACTACAGCAACAACATCATCATCATATGAACCACTTGCATCAGCATCAGCATCAACATCAGCACCAGCAGCAGCAACAGCAGCTAAACTCCACAACAATGACGCAATCAAGTACGTCACCATTTAAGTCCTGTTGGTGTTTTGGTGAGTGTGCCTCTAATTCTAATTTGTTGCTTAATATTAATGCCATTCGTTGTGTGTGTGTGTTTCATCGAGAGAAGCACCAATACTCAAAAAAGAAAAAAAAATATTCAAATTTGTGGGAACGTTTCTATATTTTTTTTTATTTATTTTCTATTTTCTATTTCCACTAACAAATAAGAATTTATTAGGTCACAACTTCTTCCCCAATTCTCGGAGTGTAAGGATGTCCTTTCTTGTGTTAGTTGTTTTTTTCCAGGGCTCTTCTTAGTTAAAAAGGAACTGTGCATTGACCCTCTTTTTTTGTGTCGAATAGGGGTGACCTTTTAACACTGTTACGTTACGAGGGGATCCTTGCATCTCTTTTTTCCCATTTCTACGTTGATATCCTTATAACGAGGAGGAGGGAGGTAAAGAAACCTTTTTAATATTACCTACGGCTTAGCATTTTAGTTGGCTATTAGATGTGACAAAGAACACCTATTGTTGGATTAACCGGAAAGAATTTAAAGTTGTGGTCCACCTGGATTTGATGGGGTGTAGGTTTGAGTTTAAGTAAACAACTTGAAATTCAAATGTTTACGTTGAGTTAATTCATGCATCTGACGTAATTGACAATTAATCCGGGCCCATGGCGGGCATTACTTGTAAAACCTAACAAAACAGCTTGACAGGCGTATTTTGTTTTTGTTTTGCATAATATTTTGTAAACAATTTTATTTTTGGTATGTCATTGACTAAAGCTTTGAGATTGTGCGAGTATTTTTTGTATATAGATACTCTGTGCTTTTTACTTTAATGTAATGTGAGTAGTTAGCTTTCGGCAATGACGTTTAGCTGTGGTGCTGATGAAGTTCGCATTATTTTACGAGTAAACATAGGTACCTATGCGATTTTTTTTAAAAGTAAACCGAAGATGGTCTACATGGCATGTACGTATACATATGTGGCCTACAATGTTTCGGAACGCTGATATATGTATATAAAATCTTTCAACACATACATACATATGTATGAGTTCATCTTATAATTACATGGGTGGCTAAATCGTAGACTGGTCGAAGGAGAAGGCATTTACAGTCGACCCCGATGAAAATGCTAAAAATTAACACATTATAACAAATACGGAATACATGAATATCATTCTTAAAAAAAATAACAACACTGCACTACACTCGATTCCAAAAATCGTATGCAATGGAATACTGCGTGGTCTATATCTTCTTCTTAATCTGGGCAATTTGGGCAAAAAGGTGAGTTATCCTGCCCAAAAGAGAGCTGCGTAAGGTGGTAGTTACAGTTTCCGTGCCTTCGGTTTGTCCAAACGTCCATGGTTGGGATCAAACTGTAGGTCCATCTGCCTGCATCGAGTTTGCCACCTAGTCACTGAAGTCACTCTTTCTTCTTCCTTGATCCTTTTGATGACTGTCGCTTCTTGGTTACTAGAAGTTCTCCTCTTATGGACACTTTGTATGGGGACCATCCCTGCAATGACAAGGGCTGCTTTGCCCGAAATCATTCTAAGCCACTGATTACCCTTAGTGCGGTAAGTCGATATGTTGATGATAACTTTCTCGTTGTTTCCTTTGTTGGCCTCCACACAATCTGAGGCAGCGTATAAAAGGGCTAAGCTTACTACCTTATTAAGTTTCTTCTAACATATGCAGAACTTCGAAGGAAGCCCAGTACTGATCCTTGTGGGTTTCCCGCGGAGACTTTATAGTACCTACTTTTCCTACCTACTTTTCTTCGGCAAAGTTAGTTCTTGTAGTCGCAAAGTTAAGTGAACAAGATATCATTTATTTAGACTGGTCACTATAAATAATTAGATATTTAGAATAACTCTTTTCGTTGGTGACATGCTTTAAGCCTAAGTTAATTCGTAGTTAGTTATTTGTTTAATTTTGTTATTTCTTAACGCCAAGACATTTAGTTCATTGAGATTTCTAGAATTTCCTACCTTTTTATAATACCGACATATTATCGGTTCTCGAGTCCTAAGGCTTCTTTATATGAATGTGCTTCCAGGATCTTTAGAAAAACATTCCAAGTTCTTAAGGCCTGTGAATTGTGATGTGCTATTTTTCCTTGTAAGAAACGCACAGAATCTGCATAACAAGTACCTATACAAAGAATGCCTACTTCGGCTAAGATCCTGGTGCTATTCGAAAACAGCAGTTTGTTCAGCTCTATAATCAGGGCTCTCATCACGTAATTTCACCGACGATTGACGACCACACGACAGCACGACAGCGATATAGCTATCGTGCTATCACGCTCGCCGAGACGATTGTACTTGACAGATTTTCTTGTTAAGTGACGTAAACACTTAGTCGATCGGTCGATAATTGTTTGGGCGAGAGAGGATTTTTTTGCCAACGTGAAGAATCGCTATCGTTAACGATATCGAAAACGATGACGACTGTCTTACGTGATGAGGGCCCAGGCTATCGTGCCTTTGCCATGTCATTTCCAAATTTCTTGCTTATTTGGTTGATACAGCTTTTATACGAGCGGAAGCGCTTTTTTTTTGAGTCCATATATAAAATGTATGTACGACTGCAACTCAATTTTGGTTCCTTGAAAAAAAGTACCTACAATCTCAGGAAAAAAGGAGAACGGCTAAATGCGACTATTTTAAAATTTCGTCTACCGTGAATAACCGATGCCTAACCACTCCAAACAAAGTAAAACTTTGGTGGGTGGCTGGCCGCAGAGGCATTGAAGGAAATTAGATTGAGGATAAACTGGTGCGTTCAGATTTAACTCAGGACCGGAACAATTTCGTGGCACATAAACTAGAAAACAATTCCACCCTTAGTTAAGAAATGGGAAAATGAACTTCAACTTTCTCATTGGAGAAATGTTTCAGGGCTCAGACAAGCTAAACTGTTATACCCATCACAGGAAACTTCTCCACTGGAACAAGAACGGCATTGGGTATCTGACAAGTTTCCTCTCCAGTCATTGTGACGATACCATCTTATTAAATTAAAAGCCTGTCTAGAGAGATCGAATGTCGACTCTGTTTAGAGGAGATCGATATGGCCGAGCACATCCTTTGTGAATGTCAGACGGCTTTGCCCTTTATAAAAAAATTCTCAGACCCTACGATTTAAAAAAATGGGTTAATCAAGGACATAATAGCCTTTATCAGAAAGATGGTTGGCATTTGATATCAAGATATGGAATACTAGCGTGCCTATATGACGGTTATTACACGTTTCCATTCATGTTTTTCCAGTTTTCGAAATTATCTATTAAAATTTAGATCGAATAGCATGAACTTGGAATGTTATGTTTATCTTATCTTTTCAATAAAAGTAGGTAGACGTAATCTTGCCAGCCACGTAGTTATATACTCGAACCACGTTCAAATTCTCTACTGAACAACTTCAAATTTGGAATTGTCAAAATAATATTACCTTGTTGATATCGCTCTAAATTCGAAATTCGCATGCAAGTGTGCCATTTAGACGTGCAGCTCTTATAACGAATTGCACTTAAATTTACAAATTTAAGAGTATCTTGTGATAGCGGAAGAGTAGAATGTAATCAACGCGAATGCGCGATAATCAATGCAGAACTCTGATAAAATGTACACATACATATGCACGTATAATAGAACATTTTTTATTTCAATACTAGTATACAAAGCAACTCACAACTCTGTAGTGCATTCGAAACTAGGGCAACCTGCAATTATTGTGTTTCCCTTTAGCTTGCAAAAGGCAGCAGAAGCGACAGTGTGCAGTGCAAAACGCAGTGCGGTGGAGGATTAACACCGGAGCAGTCTGATGGGGGTGGGTTAGTCGCTACTATATCATGTCGGTGAACACCCCTTCCACCCTCTACCACTACCAGTATACTCGAATATTGTTATCTAAGAACACTTTAAATGTAAAAAAATACCCAATACCGCAAGAATGTATGGGTGTGTAAATTGCATGAGGAAAAAAAAAATTGAAAAACCGAATTCGTGTCAGGAGAACCGAATCGAACGCGTGAATCAGGAAAATACGAAAGGAAAACAAAAACATTTCTGAATGTGTTCCATTTTTTTTTGTTTTTACATATTTTTGCGCATAGTGGCACTTTGGAAATACATACATACTCATGTAGGTACAAATGTACCTAATAGAAGTGAGTAAAGGTCCAGCAGTGTGTGCTTTGTGACGGCTCCAAGTATCCAATTAAAAATAAAATAGAATTAACAGAAAACACATGGTGCATGTACATATGATACATACATATATACATATGTGCATATAAATGTACATATGTTCCTAAATATACGGTTTTTGAAGGACATTCTAATTGTAGAAGACGCTCTACTGATCTACTCGTATATGAAGTGCAAAAAGAAACGAGACGCAAATTGAGCGCCACCATCTTCTAATTAAACGTGCACTACATCTTTCACGGAGCACACTAGATCACAAAAGATAACGTTCACTTTCGTAATTTTTGTTAATTGATTGTACAGTTTTTTTGTTTTTTTTTTTAATCACTAAGGTGAGTGGGCTGATCAATACTATGATTAATTTCCCACGAGCATTTCTTTTCACACAGAAACAGGTCAAGCACTTTCCTTCCAGCTGTTGAACTTTACATAATTAAAAAGGCAATTGAAAGAAAAATGAAATATTAATGTCAATGTTATGCGATATTGATGTCAAGCGTTGTGTATTGTATCGATTCGTGTTTTTCAGAAAGCGGTGAAATTTGATGATTTTTGTTACTTTTGACAGGCCGTATCTACATAAGTCACTATGTGGTTGGTGACGAAACAGGCTAAGATTGAGATTTGGCAATACAGTGGACGCTCACAAATGAGAACTCTCAGAAATTCGAATCTTCCAGAAATGGCATAAGAAATTGATCGCACGAACTATAATAATAAGAAACATCTGGAAAAAACTCCTGTGAATCATAAGCAAGTACAAAAATAATACACAACTCTCCAGTTATCCTGGACACCACCATAGATTAAGTTGAAATTGAAACCTATCATCTGAATTTCCTACCACTACGTCGATCTGTCTGTCTCTCGTTCTCGTCCTTCATGTGCTCGCGCTGTGTGTAAACATTAAAAGGGTATTCATATCCCCTTAAGCGTGTGTAGATTATAACAAAAAGAGGATAACATAACGCCATTCCGCAATGCAATAATATTTCGGAAACAAGCTTGGGATGTGTTGCCGCGAAGAGTGCTAAAGAATTCTTTGTCCAACTTGTTAAATTGAAACTCTGACCAATACGACGACAGTGACGGTGACTTGCCACTAAAAAATCAGGACTGCAATGGAGTGCTTCAAATAAATTAAAATCTTTAAGCAGAGAGTGATCCAAATAATTCCATCTGTATAGAGGTAATCGAAGAATGGAATGAAGACGTTTTTAAAGACGGATCTGAAGATAAACTCTGTAGCTATGATGAGGCTTCAGATTACAACAAAGACGATATTGTCGATGTTTCTCATTCTACAGCCATTGAAAACGTCAATAATTTAATAAAATAATGGTGCAAAAAGATTGAAATGTTTTCAACTACGCACATGGCCAATCTGTTGGTTCTCCGTGATGATATAGTTGTATCAAATTCAATTAAACCAAAAAAACAAATAAACATTACTAAATAATTATAAACTAATAAGATAGAAGGTTACTTTAGGTGGCGCTACAGCTCGAGGTGAATCTCGGTCTGCTTCTCGCAACCATTTGTGTCTGCGTGTTATATTTTTGCACGAATGGAAGGGACCTACAGTTTTTTGCCGACTCCGAACGGCGAGTTGAGATGCTCATTGACAAATGATACTCTTTGATTGCTTATCAGACATTCGAAAGGGATGGCACCGTGAAATTTTTTTAGGTTTTGCCCCCGGGCTGGCATTGAACCTGGGCAGCATTGTGTAGTACCTAGTCCAACGCACTTACCACTAGTCCACGGTGCTCACATACGATTTATATCATTTTAAAGTATTGTCTCCATTCACCGGACAATAAATGTTGCTGTCCCATTGGTATCCATCTGTGAGAGACTTCACTAAACGCTAGTTAAACCTTTGTTCACCAAGCTATTAAAAAAAAATTATAATCTCCATTTTTTTTGAAGAATTTTTTGTTTGATGGTATTTTAAGATGGCAAACTCATTTTTAGATTTTTCAATGACTCTCAGGAACTAAACTTGAGGGCCGTACTTCAAAGTACCATTAGGTTATAACTAAAGTTATAAAAAGAAAATTTGTTTTTAAAGTTCTTTTTATTTAATTATGATATTTTTGGCTTTCGAATACATAAACCTTTAATAAAATTAAAGATTGAAACTGTGTAAAAATACCAATTTAGTTTATTAACATCATCGAAAGAACAAATTTCATTGAGGTATATGGTCTCCTTTGGTTTAAGTGTCCAAATTTGTTCCCAAAGCGATTTCAATCAGTTAAACAGTTGGTACAAAGGGTTATTAAACTTTCAATTCTGTTTTATTCCTTATGTGAGCTAATTAGAATATCAAAGGAAAATATGAATGTTCGTATTTACGTATACATATGTATGTTTTAACCTTGTTAAAAAAAAAACAAACAAGAAAAACATTGGAATGTTGCATTGTTTTTTGCCCAAACTGTGTTTAGTTTTCTCACTCATTTGTACGAGTATGTTTGCTTTGAAAATATTTTATTTTACAATGTTAGTCTATTCTATTGGCGGCGTGATATACAACAGAAAATGTGTTTTGAAATGCATATGTGTATTTGATAAGATCTTTCCCTCTTGTTACGATACGAGTAATAGCGAGATTGCTAACACATAAAAAACGAACGATTGAAATGAAAATGTACTCGTAGTTGTCTAAGAACAGCAGAAGCAGATAAGATTCGCCTTTGAATGTTTTTTGAATGATGTTTATTTGAACAAATGTCAAAGAAACTTTTTTTTTTTTTGGGAACAGATGTTATCATACACACATACATACGAGTACATTTATGTGACTATGTTATACCAGTGTATGCTCAACTGGCGATTTGAAAACAAAAACCAATTATTCATTTTTTTTTTGTGAGCAAGCTAGCTTTAGATAGCTCTGGATTGTGACCATGGGAAACGTTACTTTATTTGAATATTGGGATTCGTATTTAGACAGAAGCTATGCAGACATAGAGTTCATAAAGCAGTTTGCTTTTAGAAAATGTCCTCTAGTCCGTTGTTTTAGAGTTTATCGATGCAATTATGTACATATGTATGTATGTAACTCATGTGTGATTATTTAGAATACTCTCATAAATATGAATGTGTTTTTAAATCTTCTGATTGTCAGCAATAGACAAAATATTCATGCTGTGCTAACCGCTGGTTTTTGAATTCAGAACTTTCAGAAATTCGAATCTTCCAGAAATTAGAATCTGCATCTTAAATTAGAACTTGAGGTTCTAATTTCTGAGCGATTTTTTTTGTAGGTTTGTGAATCCCCATTTTTGCATTGATTTCAAGGTAAAAATAAAAAGGAATTCCTAAATTATATATTGGGGGATTCTGAATATTTGATTCGCATGTACATATTTTATTATTAACTAATAAAATAGTATATGAAAAGATGTGAAAATAAAATGTTTGGATATTGTTTCACTCTTTGTTTTACTCTTTAGGTGAATTAATAAACCGTCCAGAAATTAGAACATCTCGAAAATTAGAACTACCCGAGGCAGAAAGCGCTTCTAATTTCTAAGCGACCACTGTATCTGTTATTTTTGCTCACCCATTGGTCAGCAGATGAACGACGCAATCAGAATTGTTTAGGCACTTAAAAAAATTGAAGCAATTAGTGGTTTCAAAAACAAATTCAAAAAATCTCTCTAGCGTGTCATAGAGAAAAGCAATCACTCAATTGACGACATGTGACTACGTACATCGTCAAAAAAAACTGACGGAATTGTCTATCAGTCAGTGACTATCGGTTGCTGATTTGAGATTATTACTATGACAGCTCTGGATCAACACATTTTGAATAACTTTTAAGAACATCTATTGTCACAAATGTCATTAATGCCTGGGTTCTTATTGAAGTGCATAGTTGCATTGATGGTGAATAAATGTACAAGCGACTCATCAACACCAGTGCTTTAAGAAAGTTGGATGCTATATACTCGTATGTACAAAAAATTTGATCATTACAGTACTATACATATCATCAACGCTGGTACAATAGTATGACTCCATTCAGAAATAAGTTCTGATGTTTATGGTAATACTATAATTTGGCGCGCAGTAGTATTTAGGAAGTTTAGTATGTATTACGATGAAGAAGCTTAACTCCCACCTATGTATGGCTTCTAAGTGGTCTACAGTACCACGTCAAAAAATTATAAACACGGTTTAAATTCTACAATTTTAAAGTTTCCACATCAAAACAATGTTTTTGTTTTACATTTTTGATGCATTTTTTATTTTGTTTTGTAATTAGTAAATGTACGTAAACTTAATATTTTGTCAAATTTGCATTGTTTACAGCGTCTTACTGTGGGCTCTGCTAGGCATACTCGCAATTAATGCTTTTATCACATCTTTGATGCCACTGTCATTCTTCCACACATCCTCAAAATTTTGTTTCGGCATTAGTATTGTTGAATTCGGTCGAGAATACATTTTTGATTTTAATTAAGCCCAACAATTTTCGATGGGGCTTAAGTCTGGCCGGCACAAGGAAGAATGTTAATATGTATTTCTTGAATTTATTATATTTAAATGTTTTTTAAGTGTGCCAAGGAACGCCATCCTGCATAAAGGTGTAGTCTATTAGAGGAGATTGTAGACTTTGCAAATGAATCAAACAATTCGTATTGAGTACTCGTACGTACTGGTTGTAGTTCATTATTTTGTACCATATTTTGCAAAAAAGACTTAAACCATGTCAGTGTTCATAATTTTTTGACGGGGTAGTGTGTTTAAAGTTGAATATATAGCTCAATGCGTTATTGTGGGACTATTATTCAAAATAGTCAAAATTTCTGGGGTTTAGTATGCCCTTACCTGGGTAATTCCTAATCAGTAGTTTATTTTTATATGCTCGTAGAGTAAGACAAAAATTGGCAAAACGGACATAAAAATTGATCGAATATGAGACGGAGCCTATCTACCTCACGAGTGAATAGTATACCTAATCTTGATAGGATATTACATCGACCTGGGTCGCAACCAATATCATATACATATATTATTATTGAAGGGTGAGATGCAGCGCAACCTTAAGGTCTATTGTGTCCCCTACAAGTCCTAGACGAAGGAACATCCCTCCCCTAGGTCATAGCGCCTCATCCAGACCAAGACTGGGTGGAATGAGTCGCAGATTCTCTGCTGTAAGTTGATGTTTGCCCAAGCACTTGAACCTTTTCTGTATTAATACACCACATTCCGCCAGTATATGTTCTGGGGAGATGGCCCTCAAGTTTACAACACTCAGAAAGGAACGAAGTCAGGATGCGGAGCTTAATTTTGTCCGGACTAATACAAGCTTTGAATCTCTTCAGGTTTTAATTACCCAGCAGTTTCTTCGCCTGTCTTAGACCCTGAATTTTTGTCCAGGGTTTGGTCCTGTTTGTCTTCTCCAGTGATCGGAGTTCCTCTTTTCTGGTGTGCTCCACTATGCTGCAGAATGGTTCAGGACCCACGAAGGGTGTAGCAGCCCTTTTTGCTGGCAAGTTTGTCCGCCTCTTCGTTACTTTCTATACCCAGGTATCCTGGTGTATACTGGGTGATGGTGACATTGTTTTTTCGCCCAGTGTACTAAGTTTATCTAGGTATTCCCAGAAAACCTAGATTTGATGACATGAGCTCCAATTGATAGCGACTTGGGTGTCTGACATTATTGCTATGTCGCGTCTGTTGTATTGTGCCAACCAATTAGAAGCTATAGCAAAAATGATCCTTACCTGTCAAGAAATGAATCATAAAATAAAAATGTCTCGTTGAGAATGCAAGTTTCCATACTGTATTCACTTGACACTACTGTTTGCATTTATTTATTGTCTTTTCGAGAGATTTTTGTAATTCAAATGTTTGGCAGGTAGATTTACATTCGTTTGGTCCGTTCCTTTACTTTCCGCTCCAAAAATAGTAAGTTTTTAAATTTCATGGAGTGGGAGTAAAATTCTCTCAGAGTAAGGCCAAATTACGAAAAAGTAAAGGAACGCGTTTAACCACAAAAGTTGCAACAAACGAAATGTCATAAACATATGTGAAGCAAAAGTAAGTAAGAGTGGTGTTGAACGATTTTGGATTTTACAGAAAAATCAACTCTTGATGATATCCCAGAACCAATGAGTAGGCAATATATTGCGAAATGCAAATTTCAACATTCAAGACACTCAACTTTCATCTATGTTCCTTTTGTTTCTATTATTTTACTTTGAAAATGAAAATAATTCAAAACAAACGGAACAGCTAACTTTAATAGATAGTTCACTTTTTACTGGAAGAAATTTGTTGAGTAAGAATGCGTAAGATTTTTTTAATGAGGGGAAATTTCTACTCTGTCGTTGCCTCTCTCTTTTACTCCTTTTTTCTGTAAAGGAACGTCTAGAATTCGTACAAATGCGTACGATTTCGTAACAATTTTTAGCTAAAGGATCAGACCTACTGTTTCGTTTGTTTCTAAATTACATTTTGCAAAATGAAAAATCTTGACAGAATTTGGCCAGCAAATCAAAAAAAGATGACGGAAAAAAAGTCTGATATGTACCTTGATAGGGAGAAGTCTTTCTTGTGGAGATGCGGTGTTAGTTGGGAAAAATATATTTTTTAAAAGCTCTATTCGCTTACGCTGCCATAGAAGATGTCGTCTATACGTAATATCTCCAAGAGGACTTCATTTCAGTTCATCTAAAGCCATGGCTAACGTGGCTTGAACCCTATTCTTATTCAGGACCGAATGAGATAAGTTCTCCGTTTGCTTTGAACAATTATTAAAAGTAAGGCTTGTTTAAATATTAAATTTTTACACATTTTTCATAAAGAGCAAGTATCCATTCAAAAATGTGCATCGTTCTACCACTAACCACATCATCCACCCCCTTTCCAACCGAATTGTGTTCTCTTCTAAATCCGTGAATGGAATATTAAATAAAGCTAAACGCCCTGAAGATACCAGTCGCTGTCGCATCGCATTGTGAATTTGTCATTAAGTTTTTTTTTTGCAAATGCAAATGCAATTTGACCCAATTCATTTTCCGCCGAATCAACGGAAGTACTTATTCAATTCTAAAAAAAGCATCCGCTTTCACTCAACAGAGTTATGTAACTAAAATACAAAAATCCAATTACCTGTCGCTAAGAAAAATTAGGGAAAATTATTATTGCTCAATTGTATAATATACATTTATGACCATAAAAAACTATTTTTCGGTCCAGTGAAGTGTGTTCTATTAACTTCTACTGACCCATATTAAACAAAGTTAATTATTAAGTACCTTCTTTATGCACACACAAAACAAACAAAAACAGAAAAACAAACAAACAAAAAAAAAAAAAAACAAAAAAATTCGATTGAACACACACATTTAAATTTGAATTCAAATTTTTGTTGTTTAATTCCAGGTGAGTCAGATTGTTCTGGAATTGAGGTTGAAATTGAAAATAATAACAATAATTTACATCATGGTAAGCTAAGTCATTGTGTCATCTGTCATCTCTACCGCCAAAAATAAAAAAAATTAAAATATACAAGAAAAGCTCCTAAACAAACTTTTTTATATAATACTTAAACTATTCTTTTATTGCAGACTAAATGTCTAAATGTTACTTGTAAAATAAAATACTATGCGCTTTCAGTTCATGTAGTAAATGTAAAAAAAGAACGAAATAACTTACAAACAGTATTGTGTATATGTGTATATAATTATGTATATTTTCCCGACACTATACTACATACTTTGTATATTTTTGATTTTGCAACATTAACACTGCACATTTTGATTTTTTTTTTCTCTTATTTTGAACCTGCGAAACATTTTTACATTTTGTATGTTGAGTACTAAGGGAATACTGATGTTTGCTAGATTTGATTTAATTTTTTTTTTTTAATTTTTTAGTAACTTAAATCCTGTGAAATATGATTAACTTTACAGTGTTATGCGTGAATAATTAAATATTTCATAGCATGACAATTTGGAGATTGTTCAATAATGCAAATCGTTTAAATGTGGCTATTTTCGGAAGAGTCAGATGGAAATGCTGAAATTTTGTTTTGAATAAATTATAGATATTTCGATTGGAAGAAGTCAGTTAAAATCAATAAATTAACTAATTCTGTGTGCCTCTCTCTATATAAATACATTGGATTATGTCTACGTTCACCGATGAATAAATAATGGCAAAGTTTGACCGCGGATATCTATTTTGAGTCGGGTACGAGGAACTTTAAAAAAGACGTAGTCGCGTGTTGTAGGGCGAAAAATAGTTAACTAACAGCTAGTGAATAATTTAAAATGATACACGTGCGTTAAAGGCGTTAGTTTAAACTGCTAATTATAAAAAAAAACAACCGGAACGTAGATTTAATACTCCAGATAGGTGCACTTTTCATGCCGTTTTAATCTTAGAAACTCCTAAAAACCAGGATCGTATAAATTAAATCATAAAAACACAGATTGAGCAAATGCTCCAGGGGTGATTTTCTAGTTGGTAGCTATTAAAATTCCCCAGCAGCATAACCATTGCAGACTTTTCATAAGATTGATTGCATTTGGCAAGCGATTTTGGCAACTATGTATTTGGCTTTTCTTCCCTTTGATTTCCTCCTATTGAGGGGTTGTTCTTCTGCGATTACATGAGCAAACGTTTTTATTCTGCAGTAATCCAAATCGAACGTGGCAATTAACATCATGCACAGAAATCCACGAATTTGTACACAAAGTATTATTGTAATAGCTGGGAATTCTTCACGTTTTCTAATTGAAACGTGTTCTAGAATATCCATACTTCTAATTTTTATTTCGAGTTCAGCATCTTACGTTGTATACGAAGGAACATTCAGATTTTACTTTCGTTGTATTTCCGAATATCAAATGTGCTTTCAAAAATGTTCAGAATGGCAGAGAATAACACAATACCATTACCTATACCAGCAACCATTGCAATACGCACACAATTAACTATTCTAACACTATCTTTGTATTCAGGTATCAGAAGGTAATTGAGTTTTTAATTCTCGGCTAAGTTGCAAAGTAGACTTGTTAGAAGTTGTTGTCCAAAGCACAATAATCTGCAGTGTTGCTACTTGCTGCCAACGAAAATGTATCGGCATGTCAATCCAATAGATGGAAAATTAGCAAATTCAAAATAGTGCGAAAGAATTCATATCTATCTATCTATCTATCTATATATTCATATCGCCATCTGCATATGGCGTCTCCAACAGCCATGTAGATGGCTTGCTATCTATTCTCTTTTCTCTCTTTTGTCTTCCAATTAAATCCTACCATATGAAATGTCTCGTGGAGACGGGGTGTTGGGAAGATAAGATATCCCTGTTTCTGAGGATTGTAGATACGCGTCAAGTATACTTTGGGGATGCGATGCCCCTTTAAAACAAAACACAACTCAAAAAGCGCTTTTATTGGGGGATCTACATATGTATTTGTATATGTAGGTTAGTTATTTTAGTCTTCGGCACTGAACATACAAATATATAGGATTTCGTAGTGTACTCGAAGTTAGCAAAACTATGCGCCTGGATTCTTGTTTCCAACCAAACTTTTAGCCAGCATAAGCATTTCATTCCAAAGAACGTAAAAACCAAGTGTAGGTACATTCGAGTATGTATAAGACACTGTGAGGCCTTGATGCAAGGGTATAACAACCCGTACTTCACACTTTTCTCGTGTACGTTTGCTTTTAAGTAGGTCACACTAAAGTTGCTCCCCCCATTTTACTGCAATACGTACATATGTAGATATGTTCTCATTCTGCAGAATCCCCTGTTTATGACCTAATTACAAAAATATAGGCGCAACCAATGCGCTTCGACTTTTACAATACTTACTGCTGTAGTTTACCAAATGCAGCATGTCCAACAAATACAGAAATATCCAAGCAAAACATCATCATTATATCCTAATTACAACATGCGTGCTCTCTCCTCACATGACATTAATCATTTCATTATTAACTACATTATTTTATGATTTCTCTCGGATGTTATTATTTTTAATTTTTCAACATTGATTTCCAAAACAAAGTGAACAAACTCTGGTGTGTTGTTGTGTGTGCCAAAAATGTTAGCAACCTTAACTATAATTTGCAAAAAAACCCTTTTTAATTCTAATTTTAGGCGATTCCACTTATCACATGAAGATCTTAGTGCCTGCCGTAGCGTCGGGGGCCATCATTGGCAAAGGAGGTGAGACAATTGCCTCCTTGCAAAAGGATTCTGGCGCTAGAGTGAAGATGTCGAAATCTCACGACTTTTATCCAGGTGAGTCATCGTTGAATTTAAAACAATTGCAATTGTATTTTGAAAATTATTTTGTTTTTAATTAGGTACCGCTGAACGCGTCTGCCTCATTACCGGCTCCGTTGATGGCATAATGAATGTCCTGGACTTCATTATGGATAAAATCCGTGAGAAACCAGATTTGACAACAAAAATCGTAGACATCGACTCGAAACAAGCCCAGGAGCGAGATAAACAAGTGAAAATTCTAGTACCCAATTCAACGGCCGGCATGATAATCGGTAAGGGTGGTGCCTACATTAAACAAATTAAGGAGGAAAGCGGGTCCTATGTGCAAATTTCGCAAAAACCCAAAGACATCTCATTACAAGAACGATGCATCACAATAATTGGCGAGAAGGAGAACAATAAAAATGCCTGCAAAATGATTTTATCAAAAATTGTGGAAGATCCACAATCGGGCACGTGCCTAAATGTCTCCTACGCCGATGTTAATGGTCCGGTGGCAAATTTCAATCCAACCGGATCACCATACGCTACAAATCAGAATGCGATCAATTCGAGTACGGCGTCATTAAATTCGACACTTGGCTCGGCAATTGGTGGTGCTGGTAGCGCTGCAGGTTTACTAGTCAACGGAACAGGCATTAATTTATCATTAAATCTGGGTTCACCGAATCCTGCACCTAATTTGGCTGTGGCTACACAACTTTTGGAACACATTAAGGTGAGTTTGAGTAAGAATTTGGTGTTGTGTGAGTGTTTTTTTTTTTGTTCTCGTTTTTCTTTCGTAACTTATTTTGTCCTTTAAACGTTCTTTCCAATATGGCATTTTATGAATTTAAGGATCCTACATAGATACACTAGGATCATGTTAAAGAGCCTCAAATACGATTAATTTTGAGCTAAATCCCGTTAATTTTTAACTGCCAATTCATTTTAAAGAAGGCAATTGATCCTCATCTAGGAATACTGGATTCACCACTGCATGTCTTGGCCATCTTCTGTGCGCAGTCACCTTCCATCTATGCTTCTAAATTTAAAGCAAATCACATCTTTTATTAAATGAAACAGGAATGATAAGAGTAAAACCATGACTTGAGGTTGGCAAAAGAATCGATTGTTTCGTCAGATATATTGACTGCTCATGGCACCCTTTGCGCGAGAATAAGTAGCACTCATAGCACTTTTAAGGGGAAATTCGACTTTTGCGTCATCGATCCAATTTCGTCTACCAATTGTAATATACTTAATCTTCTCATTAGCGTTTTAGGACCACTGTTTCTATTTAATGTCTTGTATATTAGTCGAAATCATTTGCAGTAGCATTTGTTAGCTTTGTTTGTCTTTTGCAATTCATTAGAAAGTTTGGTTTTTTAAAAACTCTTACAAGCAAAACCCAATAACGTGTTTTGTAATGGTATTGTGACATACTCACAGTTATAAAACTTTCGTTGCAATCTATTGTTACAAATTTTCAAAAAAAAAAACAACAAAACTAAAGATAAAGTAACGATGATAATAAACACGCTCGGCTGTTCAAAGTATCTATATACCTGAGTTGATATCTAACATCTCAAATAGCTTCATAAAAACAGTGCGCCCAGGTGACATAATTAATAGCTATTAAAAAAAGTCGTACATACATACGTATGTATGTACACATAATAATATTTGTTCATTTGTTCGGATACTCGATCAAATTACGTACAAACATTTATACAAAATTATTTGTCGTTGAAAAGAGTTGGTATCGTTTTTCGTGTTTGTATTCAAGGCTGTCGGTCTGCCCATAAGTCAGAGAACACTTAATATTTTATTATAGGTTTTCATTTTTGACAAATTAAAGTGGAATAAATATTTTACACCAATTGTAAGTCGAAGAACATGGCTTTGGTTAAGCCAAACTATTGTTGGCTGCTTCGACACCTTAAGTGTTTTCTATCCACAGTACTATTTGCTTGTCATATATTTTCTATGTCAGGCTTAGTAGCTATGATAGATCGTTGTGTATTAAGCTGATAAGAAGAAGCGCTTGCGAAGTGTGCAAGGGTACAGCTTTTATTTCCTACTAGACTTTATCTAATGTCTGTGGAATCTAGAGCCTTAACGGCTATCTGGCTATTAATATACACCTTTCAAATAAAATACATGTTCAAGTATCTCGTCTTTTATTCGAGTACACCGTGTTAAAAACTCATTTTATCGATAATGAAATGTTTCATCGAGTTAATAATGAACTCCCAACGGTGAACTGAATATCTGAATCAGTGACATAAAAAAGGGACATGAGATGTCAAGAAAACTTTTATATAAATATGGCTTGGAAATACTTGCATTGTATTTCATGAGCCTATCATCTCACAACTCGTTTTTCGATAGTTCAGCGATAATACCTATTTTCGCAGGAATGCTCATGATTTGATTTGCTTAGTTTTATTATGCTTGGCGACTGTTTACCTATGAAAGTATATTAGGTGAGGTTAGGTGAACGGGCTGATGAAAATGGTTACATCCTCGTCACACTTTGGTACCCATAGTGCGTTCCCATCCACCGTATTAAATTCTGGGTTTCAACCAGCCCGACGCCCTAGCAAATTCAAACAGGTCAGATTGTGATCCATCTGATAGCTCGTCGATGTGTTCAAAGAAGAATTTCCCCAGCGTTCTATTTCTCAGGTGACAGAGATTAGGGTAGTGACAGAGGAAATGGGATGTGCCTCTTCACCATCGTATCCCCTGCAGATGTCATTATCACTGGGTCGTAATTTTTTCATGTGATATCTTAGAGTGTTGTGCCCAGTAAGCACTCCTATTAGCATTGACAATGACTTCCTGTCTTTTTGTAGGAAGTCTTTGTTCTTGTTTTGTCGTATTCTGGCCACAATCTTCTTGATATCTCGCAGGTGGTTAGTGATTTCCATCTGTTATTTGCTTCAATTACTGATCTTTGTCCAATTTTGGCTCTAAAGTGACAGAGTGGTGACTTAATCATCCCATCTGCATGTTCTCTGTCTAGAGCTGAGCCAGCCCATCTGCCGCTTCATTACCTGGCATCCCGTTGTGACCAGGGACTCAGCAGAGTTTTTTGTGCTGTGTGTCGAGAACATTTAGCTCTTCGCGGCAGCACTTTACAAGCTTAGATTTTTGTGTATCAGCTATTGCTTTTATGACCGCCTGGCTGTCAATGTAAATTGTGATATCCTATCTTAATTGGGCGGCCTTTGTCACTGCTAGTACCTGCGTTTGGAAAAGCGGCTGTTATCTGGGAGTCGAATGGAGCTGCTTATTTCTAGTTCCTCCGAAAATCAACTCACTTCTATACACTGATCTCTGTTTGAAAAAGACCATGAGAAAGGTTTTTCGAAGCCCAAATATGGGACAGTGAAGTCTGAATTGATGCCACCGTTAAGGTAATTGCCAAGTATCTTTGTGTGTCCATATGCATTCGACCTCCAGTGCTGAGACTGGTTTAACCTAAGAGCGCTGCGGTTTCCTTCATATAGAGATTTGCTGTTGGCGTTGTTCTCACAGCGCTGGTTGTCCCAGTGCATGCTATTCTGATTCTCTCTTACTTTGGTCATATCTTTAAGGTTGCTGGTTTTGGTGGCAGCGTGCCACCAGACCAGTTCTCCGTACGTTAGTATGGGTCTGACTATTGCCATAGTGTTATTTGCGATCTTCATCCCCAGCTTTTCCCAAAGAATCTACTGCAGTTGTAGAAGGAAACTGATGCCTTTTTTACCATTTCTTTAATGTTCAGCTTCCAGTTAAGCTTTCAATCGAGTATTAAGCCTAAGTATTTCACGCTCTCGGATAGCTTAAAAGGGTGCCCTTAATGGTCGGTAGCGTTAAAGCTGGTATCGCCCTTTTGTTGGTGAACAGCACTAGTTCGGTTTTCTGGGGGTTGAGCCCCAATCCACATTGTATATGAAAGTATATTTACTATTCTGGAAATCCAGGGAGTATTTTAAAAATTAAAAGGAGGACTGTCAACCGTGTATGAAGAAATAACAATTGTCACTAAAGCTGCATATTTTTAGGAGCCAAGATAATAGGAGTTGCTTCATTTTGCAATATCAAATGTTTTGTCGCATTAATCAATATTCGTAATATAATCACTGACGGGTTTATAACTCTTCCTTAAGCTCTCTTAACATTGTGCAGAATAAATTAGTTAATGGATTATTTTATCTCAAAAAGAAAAAAAAAACATTTACTTATACTTATACTTTAGTCTTCATGGTTCTTGCTTGGACAGAACATAAAGGTACATAAGTACTACAATTGTGAAGAATGATATAGCCCCTAACTTCTTGCCAAGTTACATGATATTATGCTCATTAACATATTTATTTAGTAAAAATAGTATAGTCGAGTCTTAAGTCTGAAAATCTGTAGGTTGTCACCTTTCATAAATAAATACTCTTACAATTAAGTTTATTTAAAAAAAAACACACAAAATACAATATAATCCTAAGATCCTGAATTCATAAAAAAAAACTCTTTAATCAGCAACAATAAATTAAATTTAGAATACTGGACAATATCCCGGAGACCTTTCGATGCTGTACGACATGTACGACAGGTACGACAGATGTAATCACTGGACCTATCAGCCTACTGCTGTACGTATGGTCACTTTATAAAATCATTTAGACTCACAAAGTTAAGTCGAGAGCCTCCGCCTTACCGTTTCAAGATAATATCTCCACTGTTTAGATCGTTTAGATTAATTTTTTTTTAAATTCGCACCGGGAAGATTTTTTTCAAATCTTTTTATGATTGCTTTTAAATTTGATTTAATGTGTTAATTTATTTTATTATTTTTAACGGTTTAGTCGGTTGTTTTTTCTGACATAGGGCACGTTAACGTTTTTTGTTTTTTTTTTTTTTTTTGTATATTTTCAAATAAACATAACCCTTATACATTTGGGTATTTGAAATATTTTTCCATTACAACTCATACAGTAAATTACAATTCTTATACAATTTGTATTGTTTAAAAAATATTTTTTCCTATTTTATTAGGTGGCTATGAGAGGGTCCGGTTACTCCGAACAAGCGACTACGGAAGTATGTGCAGCATTGGGTGTCCTGGCTAAATACGGTGTCCTTGGAATGGGTGTTGGCGTGCCGCATACCAATGGAGCACACACGGCCTCTGTCGGATACTTGGGCGTATCCGCTCTGGAGCAATCGGCGGCTGCAGCAACAGCGGCAGCGGCAGCTGGTAATGTTTTCGGTGCTGTTGGGCAAGTTAATATAGAACAGTACACAGCAGCTGCGGCAGCTGCTGCTGCTGCCGCCCGTCCCTCACAATTGGAAGCTGCGGCGGCTGCGGCCGCGCAATTCGATCCATTACGACATTTTGGATCACAGGCAGCCGCGCCAATTTCCTTAAATAATAATAGCTTTGGCCTGGCAGCTGCTACCGGTGGTGCTGGTGGACAATCACTTGGTGCGACGCAAGTTGGTGGACTTAGCAAAAGCCCCACCCCTGGCGATTTGGGAGCAAAGGATAGCAAAAATGTTGAAATTCCAGAAGTAATTGTTGGCGCTATTTTAGGTGGGCCCCATTTTTATTACCCCTACTAGTTTATTTTTCCGATTTAAAAAACAAAACCATTTTCCTTATAGTTTTTTTTTTATTATTTTGTTTAAATTCTATTTGTTTTACATTGTTCGTGTCACAAAGGAAAATACTCCCTATACATACATAGGTGTATATGATGTGTTTTTTCTGTTCTTACTTTTGAACGTGATTTTTATTTTGAATAGGGAGATAATGCTAATAGTGTAGGCTCTACCTTACCACAAATTAGGATTTTATTCAAACAAAAGAGAAAGAGAAACCACAAATGTTTATAAATCAAAGCCTGTGTGTTAATTATTCTGCTCATGTCTATATGTGTTGTGGCACTGCAATATCTAGTCAAAATCTTGCCGTATTTGACCGCATCAAATTCATTGTATAAAAAACAAGACAAAAAAAAAATAACTCTTAAAATCGTAAACAGAACGTTCAGCAGCCGATATAGAATTACATTTAAATGAATCATCCATTTTTTTTCTAAAAAAAAGTATCTGTGATTGAAACACCTCAATAATTATATACTTATAATAGTGTTGTACAACGAAACAATCAAACGCATTCCTTATCTCATTGTATTTATTTTTATTGAACATTTTTGAACGTTTTTCGTTTTTACTGTATCTCTCCGCGCTGACAAATTGCCAATTATCACAATTCTTTCGAGCATTCATAGTATAATACGTACATTCCAAATAAAAAGACTTACTTTAAATACATATGTCTGGCAATAAAAAATCACGGTTGATTTAAGTCACTTTTTCTAATATCGAACATAACCAGAAGAGTTGTAAATTTACACATTTAGATCCTAGTTCAATGACTTGAGGAAAACGCAACGTTCTTGCATTTATCTATTTGATTCCAAGATGCAATTTAAATAAATGAAATAAATTTACTTACTTTTGGCTATGAGAAACGTACACATATCGGTCGAAATTCCAAAATCCATAAAAAAATACATTTCCACATTAAAAAAAATATATATGTACATAATATATATTTCTTAGTTAAATTAAGGAGAATAGATAAAAATATAATAAATATATACTTAGGGCTAACACACACTTGTTAAAATTGGATAAACAATTTTCTAATCGATATATACCTCAACACAATTGTATATTTTTACAGGTAAAAAGTAGGTTATAATCCAAATAAATAACACATATAACATAAAATAGGCAATATGAGGTGTATGTAACGAATATAACTATTTTTTTTTTAAATACTTTTATTTTAAATCTAAATAAAAAATAAGACAAAGGATATATAACAAAAAAAAAAGAGCTAAACTTATATAAAACCAATGAAACCACACAAATTGCAGGTCCGAACGGTCGTAGTTTAGTTGAAATTCAACACGTATCTGGCGCTAATGTACAAATATCTAAAAAAGGCATATTCGCTCCTGGCACTAGAAATCGAATTGTAACTATAACTGGTCAACCGAATGCCATAGCAAAGGCACAGTTTTTAATTGAACAGAAAATCAACGAGGAGGAGAACAAGAGGGCGCGCCAAATTCCATTAACCACTGTTGTGAATTAGAGATACAAATCGCGTGTGTATGGCTATTAAAAGAAATTCAAAATCACACTCTCTCTCACACACACACGTACACTTTTCTTTATATATTTTTAATTGTTAATTTATAGAAATCTAAAAATTACAAAACAACAACCATTTTTAAGCAAAAAACAAAAAACAAACAAAAACCTATTAAACTACCATCTTACACAGAGAAACATTCGAACGCAGTTAAACAATTTTAAAGAAACAAAATACAACAAAAAAGCTAAAATTTGTTCTAAGTATAAAGAAAACAAAAATATATAGAAAAATTTCGTCTCTTATTATGCACATAGTTCAATTTTTAAACAGAGGAATATCTATTTATTAATACAAACAAAAAAGTTGTTTTTGTGGCGCAAATATATATAAAAATTTAGTCAAATTAAAAAAGTTTTCAAAGCCAACATTGCCCACAAATTCAGTTTATATAGAAAGAAACAAAAAAAAAAAAAATGAGTAAAACGAAAATAAAACATTTCCATTATGTTGTGAATTGAAACAATTGTACTTTTTTAGGTTTGTTTAAAAAAAAAGAAGAAAATTGTTTATGAAACAACTTCTGACTATCTGTACTTTCTTATTCAACAAAAAATGTGAATGAAAATGAGCGTTTTCAGTGATATCCTCAGGAGGATGTTTATCCATTCTGTGTCTGTTGTATAGAGTTAATTAATAACTATTATGTGATCCAAGGTAAATATTTATTAATTTTCATAATATATTTACATTTTCTTTTTTACCTCCTTATCTTTTTTTTTTGTTCAATAATATTTTAGAGTAGGCATATACATTTTATTTAATTTATTTTCTTATGCACCCTAAGAGGTAAAACATTTGTTTTTTTTTTGTAGTGGTGTGAATCCTTTTTTGCATTTGTCTAGTTTGTTTCTTGCTGCAAGAATAATAAGTTCAAGTAAACGAAATGGTGACTAACAAATTTTTAAAAGAATACTATACAACCCGCATGAAGAAAATTCCATTTGGCAATGTTGTCCTGAGATATTAACGATGGATTACCTTGATTTGTATAACAATTGGATAGTTAGTGGTTATGTGTGCGCGCCCCTTTTGTCTTATTCAACTTGATACAGAGAGTAAAAAAAAGAAGCTCTTTAAATTCAAAAAATTGAAGTAGTATTACAAAAACATCGATTTCGATTTCTACTTCCAATTTATTTTTACATTGGCATTAAATAATATTAAAAAAAAAGAGATAAACGACAAACATATCCGCCAGGGTTAACGAATACGTTTTTTTTTAGATAATTTTTTATTATTTTTCGAAAACCTGTTGTGCTTTTATGATATTCTCCACTCTTTACAATTAACGCCATCACAATTTGCTTAGCTAATAAAGTTCTATAATAATTTTTATTTTTTTTAAATATAAATAATTTGATATAAGTTTAATGTTTTTACTTTTGTTATTTGTGCAATTTATTTTGTTTTGTTTAATTTAAACTTATTTTCCTTTGTTGTGTGTAATAAAGCAAAGAAAGACATTACAAAGTTATTCTAATAAATATACAAACATATACATATGTATATACGATAAAAAAAGACCAGGTTTAGCCTTATTCACTTCATATTGCTAGAAGTTTAGCTATCATTAGAGAAAGATTCTTAATTTTTATCTTTATTATATTTGAGATGTAAAAAAAAAAAAAACAAAAAACAAAAACATTGTATATTACACAACTTTATTTTTTATTTTATCATATATATCATAGTTTTGTTGTTTTTATTGATTTTTAAAAGAGTTTATATTTTATATATTTTATGTATAAAGAATAATATAGAAAATAAATTTTTATGTTTACAACGTTACTAGTGCTTGTTTTTTTTGAAAATTCCTCACTCGTTTTTTGAGTTAATTTTGTATGAAGTTTCACAAAAAAACCAATATGACAAAATTGCTCATGGAAGTATAGATACGTTTACATCAAACCATTTCGCTCCTATAAACCACATGTTATCATTCGACTTCACTGAAAACGCTCATCATCAGATAAAAATCATTATTTTATTCCTTAGTTTTTGTTTATTTTTTGAAAACTATTTGTTTTTCTGTTGTTCTTTAACTAAATATACATAACATTGTTATGGATAGTTCATAGATATGATATATAGAACATTGTTATAGAAGTTTTTTCTTTTTGTTAAAGGTCAAATGAGAATATAAATAGTATACATATATATATACGTGAATAGTTCTTAGATATACACATAAAACATAATATATAGAACATTGTTAAAGTTTTTTCTTTTTGTTAAAGGTGAATGAAAATATATTTATATACATATATATATGTATATATATACTGTGCAATATATTATAAATAATTTACGAAAATAGTCCTTGTGTGTCGGACAATGAGAGTTTTGGTTCAATTTTTAATTTATATTGTATAATAATAATTACGAGTACATACGTGCGCATACATTGCTGAAAATATACATCACATCTATTGTTAACATATTGTCATGTGAATTTTTACATATAAAATTTAATTAAAAAATAAACAATCAGACTCACTTGGATGGAACAAGCTAAAAAAAAAAAGAAACACAAAAAAATTTTCCACATTCAATGAAAAACTTAACAACACATCAATAGCTGTATACCTACACATACATATACAACTAATTGCAATCTTTATTTGTTTTCATTGCTGTTAGTGTAGGGAATCAGACTAAAGTGCCTATAATGAAGACCCTTGATAATGTATGAAATATTTTGTTTGGCTGATGAACACGAACTATCGGAATCAGCTTAATTTGTCTGCTTCGTATTATAAGATAGGACTACTGTGCCCGTGCGAGACCTCTTGCAAGCGAAAATCCACACCCAAAATCTAAACTTGCAATTACAATTTCCATCTGGTAAACCATATAGGAAGGGTTTGTTTTTTTGAAACTTCATTTTAGTTGATATATGTATGTATTTGTTCACCTGCATCAATAGCAAATAAATCAACCAAAATTAATTCTCAAAACAACACACAGTTCCCATATGATTTCCATATAGCCAATATATCAATCAAAATGAATTCATTTCCATCAGATTTTTTCATATTTATCTTTACTTCCGATCTATTTTGAATTCTTTTATTTCATAATGACTTCAAAGTACAGTGTGATACCGATTAACCGGGATGGTCGGGACCAAACTCATCACGGAAAATCGAAAATCCCGGATGAACGAATGTCTTTCCTATGAAGCAAAAATAACGTAAACTTAACAAAAAATTATTTATTATAAAACAATAAAACAATAACTGAAGAAAATAGGTAAAGTTCGTTAGGAAAAACTAAAAATAAATAACAATTCATAAAATGTACATGTACATGTGCAAACGTAAACAAGATTTAACATGCTAAACAAATCATTTACATCAAAGTGCGAAAAACCTTCGCGATTGGACATGTAACACGAGTGTTTCGTTTTTCTTCTTAACTGAATTTTTGCTTGCAACGCGGATAATAGAGTCTTTCCCGGTTAATCGAATTTTAATGGGAATGCAAAGTTTTTTAAAGCTTCCCGTTTGATTGGGCTTACCGGTTAATTGGACCCCGGTTAATCGGTATCACACTGTATTTAAATTTAACTTTGTAACCTAGTTACTGTGTGTACAACTTAAAAGATGTTATTTATATCTTATGTACTATGCACCTAATACGCAAATATGCAAATAAATACTAAAAAATACTAAATACTAAAATCAGTTGACACATGGAAATCATATGGGAAGTGTTTATTTTTGCTTGTGAAAGTGCAATTCGTCACTGCTCCAGGAAATTCAATTCCTTTTGACACCTCATTTATTGAGATTGGTTAAGTGTGAGAGCCGCAAATGGTACCTACACTACAGAAATAATATACATATATGGTAAATTCTTTAAGATGTGTCAACACCAAAGACACATCTCAAAAACTTTGATATGATATTTTTATTTTATAAAATGTTAACTTTGAATACCTTAAAATACAAGAACTGAGATATTTATTTCCCTTGTTCGACAGTTCTGGTAGAACAGTTAATTGGAAATACGCACTACCATTTATTTATTTGATATATTTGCTATATGCATAATACATACATATATGATATATTTGAATACTTTATAACATAACAAACTCAGATCTAAGGTTACACAATAATACTCGTATGTGCATTCATTAATTCATAAGAAAAATTAAATGACGAGTACAAATAAAATAATGCCATTGGGTAAGATAATTCGATTCGATAGATAAACCGCTGGTGTATTTCTAGTGAAATTCGTAGGTCTTTATATGGACTTGAGGATCTCGGTATCTTATTTCGAAGGGTATCGGTACCTGTTTCTGAAGTTACCTTCAATATTTTTTATATCTTTTTCTTTTACAAATCTGGTGCGAAGAGATTTTGCAAAGTTTAAAAATGACAACTGGTTAAATTGCTTAATCTGAGACAAGAAAAAAGGCAACTGAAAGCTATAAGACTGTAATTGGTTTATAAAAACTCGTTTATTTAAACAAAAAAAAAAAACAATTCCTTTTTCAAGATACTGTATCACTCAAAAAATATCATACAACATTTATTCACACACACCATTTCATAATAATTCTTTTATCACAACAATTAATTCAAAGTACTGGATCTGTGATATGTAACTAAAAAAAAAAAACGTATTTAATAAAACCAAGATGGCTTATACTTTTAACTGAAAATAAAATAAAAAAGACCTAATTTATTTGTCGGTCACACAAGGACACCCAACTTTATCGTTCACCCATTTAAAAATACAATAAAACAGAAAATAAAACAAACGAAAATATTTTTCTTTTTCGTATTGCATGGTTTGAACAATAAAGTATTTAATTTCTTTTTGTTATTAATTTAATGTTATACAATTAAAATGAAAGTCTATTAAATCTTTTATAGATACAGATAAAATAACCATAAATATATTGAATATATTTATGCACATATATTAAATGAACAAGTGCATACGCATATATACATACATACATACATACATACATACATACATACATACATATTTATATAATAAACCAAAACGTTGTTAGCAATAGAAATAATATATATATATGAAAAAAAGTCAGTTACACTTAGTATGTATGGTATGTGAGAAACGTCGTTAATTATTAACTATCAGAAATAAATAAATAAATACTTTCTTTTTAAATAGTGATCAATAAAAGAAACTAAAATTGTTATAATAATAATAATAATAATAACTTAGGCTAAATGTAAAAAAAAATCTAATACATAATAAAAAAAAAAAAAATATAACATAATTATTTTTTTCTTTTCCAAATAAAAATTATACCTACTATATTTTAAACAAAAGTTTTTTAATTTGTTTTCCAAATATTAAAAGTGATTGAAAAAAAAGAGAGATATTAAGTAAGATGTTCTAGCTGCATGAGATTTTTTCTAGTACCTTAAAAAATCAATCAAGAGATCCTAACTAAAGAAATATATTTACATTTCAGTACAATAAGCAACCTTAACTGAATTTTGTCTTCTACTTAAAAACAAAAAACATGAATTAAACAAAAAAACACATGCTAATAGAAATTCTTCTCATTCTACGTTGGAGTGAGTCAGAAATACTAGAAATCAAAAAATATTCTCCATTTCTTAGTAGCAATATTAGATTTTATTAAATATATTTTTTCAAACAAAGACAGTTTTCATGATATAAAAACAATAGTTTCGAATCATACACGGTATGATTTCCTTCAATAGAGTTAAATGTTATTAAAAGTTTTTCACATTTTCCTCCACAATAAAAAAAACATCGATTTCTCTTAGAGTTTTTAAATATTTACATTTATATAGTTTCTTTTATATTTAAAGTAAAGAAATCTAATCTTGTTGAAAATAACTCATATAAGTACCTAACTACGATTTCCATTGATGCAATAAGAAAGAGTACACATATATATAATTCCGTAGAAACATTTTAGATCAACAACATTTAAATTGGGTCAAAGTAGTATCAGAAGAAAATAAATGCAGTCTAACGTATATAATTTTGAATAACAATTAAAAACAATAAATAAAAGTACATTCATATATATACACGGAAAAAAAGGTTAAATAATATCTCTACACATAATGTTTAGAACAATATTGTTTAAAAAACAATTTTAAACAAAAATGTATTTACAATGAAACAAGCAAAATCTGTTGTAAATATCTATAGAATTACAAAACGAACGTAAATAAAATAAAGAAATACAGAAAAACATTTATTAGACGAATATTGCTGTGCAATAAATAACAAATGACACAAATTGAAAAAAAATGCATTCTTCTTAATTTAGAATAAAAAAAATAACAATTTAAAAAAATTAGACAAATGGTAGATAGACGAATTGCATGCGAAGTGGCGTGCCTTTCATCTTTTAAAGGTGGAAGTGTGTTACGTAGATACATAAATATAAACATATTTACATAAAAAATAAAAAAATATATATTAAATGAAAAACTTAAAACAAAAATTTATATGCATACATATATAATAAAGATGATCAGGGCGTTAAACTCATGAAAAGCATTCACTAATCCCTCTTTACAGTGCGCACCCTGATCATTGGCTCTCGGCATACTTTTTGCCATGTTTACTTCATTTCATAATAAATTCATAACTTAAAACATAAATAAAAAAAAAAAGAAATATTATTACATTATTAAATTAAAAAAAAAAAAAACTAAGTGCATGCTACATTATATCGTCATTACATAAGTACCTTTAGAAAAGTATGTTTCACACATCAAGAAAAAAAAAGAATTAATAAATGAATTAATAAAAAACGAAAATAAAATCCACTACATTAAAAAACAAAAACCTTATATTTGACAAAACAAAAAAAGGAGTTCCTCGCAAAGATAAAATCGATCGAAACCTCCTATTCTTGAATACTTTCCATCAACTTAAATGGAGATAGAATCTTTAAATTTGCCTAATAATCTTTAAAATAAATACACTAATTAACAACAGACAACAAATTTGTCCCAAATTGAGGAATGAAATGTTGTCTTAACAGACGAATGTGGAACAAGACAGACTTGCTCAAATGTTCATGTTTCCAGTTTCATATTTTACTTTTATTTCCTTTTTCCTTCATTATATCAATATTTCTCACATTACTTAAAAGAAAAACATCTTCATGTAAAAGTTAAATTTTAGAAGAAAAAAATACCTTTTTCACATCACTCAGACTCATAATTGAAATAAAATAACAAAAAAAAAAGAAGAAAATAAGAAAACAAAACAACAAAAAATCTATTATGATTCGACTGTGATAATAATAAAAAAAAAAAAAACAAAGAAGAAATAAATTTAATTAAAAACAATATTATATATATATATATATATACATACATATATATACAAGTTTAAATTTGAATAGTATTACGAAAGAAAAAAAATGATAATAAATTAAATAAGAGCCGAAATAAGTTAAATAAAATAAAATAAAATCATTATGCCGTCTTGACGATCAATTTCGAGATGAACGAAATATGCGCATTTTTTTTATCGACAACCATGTTAATCGAGTTGCGCATAGGCTTAAAACTCGAACGTTTTCTTTTCTTAAAGATTCACAGTAAATAAAAAAAAATATACTAAACATAAAAATATAAAATAATGAGTGCAAGGAAACGTACATATATTTAATTAGTTTTATTTTTTTTTAATTTCAAATCGCCTTTGATTTTGCAATAATCTTTGCCAGTAAATAAATGCATGACGTCATGATTGCTTATTCCTATAATTGACAAAAAGAAAATACTTTTTTTTTCTAAAATATCTAATTAAAAAAATTGCATTAAGTCTGCTAAGCATAGAAATTATTTCTTTTAAACATGGAGATGATACGTTTCAAATTTTTTTTTAGTGCTGGGAAAAAAAGTTAAGAGAACGAGAGAATGCAAATTAAATAAAAAAAAGTAACTGAATTAAATGAATTAAAAAATAGAGAAAATATATTTGTTAAAAATCGTACATATTTTACCGTAATAATAAATAAAAGTATATGATAAAACTGATGAAGAGTTTTGTTATTTTAATTGCGAAGGGCTGGGCTCAGGGCTCACTTGTTTGGACTTTGGGTAGCGTGTGGACCTTGTGTAGCACTTATTGATATTACTACGTTTTTAGTAGGGCGCTTTCTTATCTGTCAAACTGCCCTAATGTTCGGTACAAATTTCGCAATTGATTTTACGCTAACTTCCCGATAAGCTAGAGACTTGAAACTTTAAACATGGCTCATAACTGGATAACAATGCAAAATTAACGCGCTTTCTTGCCTGTCTCTTGATGAGATTCCGTACGGAGCTTCAAACACATATAAAACTCCTAGATATGCAACGTTTCTCTGGTGTTCTTATTTCTTTGATTATTCTTAAAATTTTGCATTGCATACTTCTAAGCTATAGTCACATATAGTCTGTTCAGTGAGGCAGAACAGAAAAGTACAAGGTTTACGTGTTCAATGAGAAAAGCTTTTGTTCGAGACTGTTCTGCTTTGTGTTCAATGACTCTGTGCTGGACAACTTTTCTGCACCTACTTTCGAGGTAGAACAGAATCGTGAGAAATGTCAAAATCAGCTGTGTTGCACATTTGATTTTTTTATTTGAAGCGAAAAGTGTTGCGATAAGATTTAAGTTTACCAAAAGGGAGAAATCGAAGTTTAATGGCAAAAAGGACATTCAGTTATTGTTAAATGCTATAAATAATTTGGACAACATAAAGTAAAATAATCATCAATGCAATTGTCATTGATCTGAGCTTTTGCACAAATCTGTGCTGTTCCGATCTGCCTTTCTTCTCATTGAACAAACTAATAGTTACAGTAACAAATGGTCATATTTTGGATTTTGAATTTTAATTTGTGAGTTTTAACGAGACAGGAGTGAATAAGGGACTAATTATAAAAATCAGAAGAAACGTTGGGTACCAAATCAGGACCGTCCGGCACGTCTGGTAACCCATCAATGCGATCATGCAACATCAGTTCACCTTCACGAAATTCATCCTGTAGCGAAGTGCGACAAGGATTGAATTCGAAGAACCAGCGTAACATGGTGGCTCGAGATGGTGCTTCATTACTACGTATGAACTGACTTACCAGATGGCAGAAATCTAAATTTTACCAATACACGCTCACGTGCTGGTATGGCTTCTTTTTAAAAATAGTGAGCCTAACGGATTGTATGTATATTACATATTCTATTTCACTAGTTGTCAATCGGAAACAATTTCTGAATTTTTGAGCATCTTCAATTTGAAGCTCAACGATCTACCCATGACTTAACCCAGTTTTTTTTGTTCTTTTTTCAAGAATGGTGCCAATAATAAAAGCAGCTGCAACCTTCCGCTTGTAAAAATACATTTCACTTTCACTACTCACTACTCAACTGATGACTAGCAGAAGAAATATCAATCAATCAAGTGGACACGCTACATTAAAATCTCGAAAATATTACTCTCAAATGGACAGCTACCCGAGAGTAACTCTCGAGAGTTTACTAGCGAAAGTACTCTATAATGGATGGGCACCTTTAGGTTTTTTTTTTTTTGCTAGAGAGGGTTGTAGTTTCTTTTGTTTGTTGACAGAATCTGCAGGTGACTGTGTTTTATAGAGGTGGCAGTTGCGGATTGAATATCCCCTCAGACCTACGTAAAGATTTTGTAAATTTCCTCTGTTTAGTTCTAGGGTTTTATTTGTTCCTTTGATGTTGTGATTGACTTTTTTTTTAGTGCTTAAGACCCTCTAAGTTGCTCCAGTAACTTTTTAGTTGTCATGACTTTGTTAGTGTCTTTTATTGTAAAACATAGTGATGGACTGGTCCAATAAATGGACTGTTGGCTCCTCTTTTGGTCAGGATATCAGCCTTTGCGCGCCCTCATGTCCCTCATGCCCTGACACTCATGTCAGTTTAACAAAACAATCCTTTTACCAACTCTTAAACTAGTTTGTGCTCTTGGTGAACCTTAGAAGATTCGATATCTTTTAATTTCCGAAATCTGCTTGAATCTATGACCTAATGTACGGAATCGTTGTTCTTGGAGGGTGGGGCAGTAGCAGAGTAGATATTGCATCGATTCAATTTCTTCCTCATCTCTGCAGCTTCTCCAGATATTGTTGGACTCAGCTAGCCTTTTGTCATATTCCCCCCTGTTCTGCATTTCGAGTGAAAGTGGATTGAAACCGAAATTGAAATTCACTCGGAATGGAATTCAGTGTTCTGCATTCCGAGTGATTTCGAATTTTTGGAATCCACTTCGAATTCATTTGTTTGAAATGTCAAACACAGCTGTCAAATTTTGAGTTCCTGGTTTTTGTTTCATGCAAGTGAATTAAACATTTAAGAAAAAATATATTTTATTAAAAATATGGATTCAATTTTGTTTTAAATGATTGGGGAAAACCGCGATGAAAACCGAATGGAGTGAGTTAACAGGAAGATTTTGCGAGATAAATCTAACATTCTTGATCTTCCTGAAGCGTTGTAAGCAGAAGTTAAACAACTGAAGAAAAATAATTTATTTAATGATTTTTGTATTTTTTAAAACAGTGTAAAGGTGAGCAACACTCCGTTTTTTTGGCTGAAGGATGTTATCAAAAGTCAGTGGGAAAGTATTTTAATCTTCGCCTTGGTATTTCCACAGTCAGCAAAGTTCTCGGCGAGATGTAAACATTTTGCAAGATAAGTTGTGGTCGAAGTGGACTGAACTGGAAAGTACGCAGCTGAAAGAAAAAACGATGTTTGAATAATGAGGGATTCCGGGGACTATAGTTGCTTGGATTGTACAAGCATTCACCTTCGCCCATTAAAAAAATATAATGTTTTATTTTGTCAATAAAAATTGTTACTACAATTTCTTGTCGTTTTCCATCCAGTCGTTGGAAGACCTACACTCACATTTCTCACATTTTTCAAAATGATTCTGATCTTCAAACTAATTAATTAATTCACTTAACAACGGCATGTGAATTTAATTCACGTCATGAAACTCAAGTGAATTCAATTCACTAAAATCACAGGATTTTCGGAATGCAGAACACGAATTTAAAGCTGTCATCTTGAGTGGAATGCAGAACACCAAAATATTCACTTTCGAACATACAATCCACAATTCATAATTTCGTTCGAAATGCAGAACACCCAATTCCACTTTTGGTGGTTGAATTCACTAAAAGTGGAATGCAGAACAGGGGGGATTGTACTGTGTTTGTGTATCGCCTTTTAACAAAAATCATTACGAATTGAATTAAAAAACATACACCCTCTTGTTTTGATACTCAATTTTCAATTATATTTCCTTAAATGCTTAATTATATGTATTTATGGTTTTAAATCCAATCACAATGTCTTCTTTTTTACGTTTTCATTTCGTACAGATACAATAATTTTTTTTGAACACTCTTCTTTAAGAATTTAATATCAACGGTTCTATTTTAATGCTGACTATGTCTAGATTTTCAATTGTCTTGTCTTTCGCATGAGATACACAAATACTTTTCATTTCCTTTTTTGTTTTTATAAAATAGTTAGTATTTAGATAAATCCATCGATATTCTTACAAACAACAGTTTATTGATTTCCCATTGGGTGAGTGTACCACGTCTTTCGTTAAGCAAGCCAATGACAAACAAATCTTTGTTGCACTAACCGAATAGTATTTTAAATAGGTACGAGTATGTAAGTATTTCATTTAGTTTAAAGAGTATTTTTGAATTATATTCACTTATTTAGAGTTACTGACTGAGTTGTTTATTTTTGAACAGGTAAATTTGTATGTATGTGTTAATTTGTAGAATATCCCTGAATTGTTACTTATTGAATTATTTTTATATTTTATATATTTTTTAATAAAAATTTGTGACCACAGATAAATATTTTGTTTTTAATTCTTAGAGAATTATATATTAATTATTTTGTTTTTGCCCGAAATTTTAAATTTCTACAAGGTAAACGAACGTTATAAGCATGATATTACAAAAAATATAAAAAAAATATGTCTTCAATGCAATTTTATTGCTGAAGAAGAAGATTTAAAACGTGTGTGTTGGAAAAAACGTATGTGCGCTTATTTGTTTGGCAGTTCTGGTGGGCAATCTGGTTGATTGGATGGATGGGCGGCCCTAAAAGCTGGATTGCTCTCTAGTTCACGGTCGATGCGCAATATGATTGGGTACGGGCGAAGATCAACATGGAATCTTAAAAAAAACAAAGATTATTTAATAAATAGATTAAAGAAAAAGCAGAAATGTTTACCGCCTGGCATTGAACACTTGTGGGACTAGGCAGCAATCAGCCATAGAGATTTCATCTCCGACACAGTACTTTCCAGCTGAGGTAGATAGGACCTTTTCTACGGCACGGAACCCTCTTGTTATCCAGTGCTGAGCCCATTCCTTTTTCTTTTCTTCTCCGACGTGTATAAGCACAATTAGATTCTGCAGAGGCTGAATGCCAGAAGCAATAATCTCACAGATTTCTCGAACTTTAGCCCTCTTGTGGACGTCCTGTGGTAGTAGGGGCCGCTGTGGCCTCGTTTCTTCAAGATAATGCATAACAGCTATGGACTCAATTAGAGTGTGACCATCTGTTGATAAGAGTTATATGGTTTTAAGTTTTCTATCACATATACGTACAAAATCATACCAATCTGTAAAGCAGGAACTTGTTCCATGGGGTTGACCTCACGATACTCATTGCAGTGCTGCTCGCCACCCGACTTGATGAGGCTGATGGGTTTTATGTCATAAGGAATCTCCTTCAGGTTGAGTGCAATACGTACCCGCCATGAACAAGAACTTCGCCAGTACGAGTATAGTATCGGCTTATCGGATGAAAGTGAAGACATTTTATTAATCTTAGTTGTATGCAAGAGATTCTTAAAATGAAATCTAGTGAAAACACGAGGTGTTTTGAGAACAGATACAAAACTCATTCTGATTTTATTTCTCAATTTGCATATAAATTTGAATATTGTTTGTTTCAATAGTGGGATCGACTTGATCTACTTGATTTTTTCCCTTTTTTTACTCATTAATATATGCTCGAAACCTGTGTGACAGGTCAACGCGTTTTTTTCTCTCCTCTTTTCTATGAATAAATTGTTTACTTGGAATAATCAGCTCTTTATCGTCAATCACTTCTTTCTGAAGTTAAAAATACACTATTGGGGGTAAGTAAACAAGAATTTTGACAGTTGATCGGCAGTATTTGAAAGCTTTGGAAGCTTTTTAAAATATGCTTATCAATTATCATCATAGCACCATTAGAACTTTGATAAAAGTAGTTTCACTGGTTTGGTTATACAGTAGTGGAAATTCGATTATGAACATTGACCACCGAAAAGTTGAAATTCTATTTAAAGCAGCTGGGTGGCAAAACTCGTGCTCCAAAACACGTTCAGAGCATCTATTGATAATCTATGCAATGAACCGTTACCTTAGAAGAGCATTCTCATTTTTTGTTATTGAGCTCACTGAAATTTATTGAGAAGGTCATAGAAAATAGTGCATTTCTGGTGGAAATTCGATTATGAAGAGAGTTGCGTTGTTTTTGCTGTTGCGGGGAAACTGCTCCAAAAAAATTTGTATGTGTTTTTACCAAATTGTTAATAAAAACAAATTTAAAAAATAAGCATTAAAAATAAAGTGAATTTTGAGACAATTAAAAATGGGAAGCGGTAAAGACCTAACTCGGTATGAAATAACAAACATTTTTTTTTTCACTGAACATGGTTTGTCATTGAGGGAAACAAGCCGTCAAATTAACAAGTCTTTTGGAGTCGTATGTTATTAGTAATTACGTTAAATTACGTGAAAATTACGGTAAAATAATTCAAATAAGAATGGAATAACGTTAGATATATTTAGTGACGAAAAAAAATTTAACCTGGACAGCCCCGATGGTTTTTCATATTATTGGCATGATTTGCGGACATCTCAGCAGGTCAAAATAAGCAGACATAATAGACAAGAGTTTCTTCCAGAAAATTTCTTATTCCAACAGGATAACGCGACAGTCCACAACGCAAGGTTAGTAAAAAAATGGTTTTTGCAAAACAATATCTAGGTAATAAAGTGGCCAGCTCAAAGTCCAGACCTTAGCTCAATCCAAAATTTGTGTGGGATTCTTGCACATAAGGTTTACTCAAATGGCAGACAATTCTACCACGTCAATCAGTTTAAAGAAGCTATCCGTCAATCAGTCCTGGAGCGTAAAATATAAATTTTTCTTTTTCTCATTTAAAAGTTGTTTATTGAAATACAGTGGTGGTCCAATATAACGAATGATATAATGTCCAGTTGCATTCGCTATATCGAAAAATTCGTAATATCGAACGCATTTTCCTTGTACGAAACATAGATATATATATATATGTGTAGATATATAGATATGCATTTACCCAATTCTTGCTTAGAACATTAAATAAATGTATAAATATTGTTTCTCATTCATAACATTTTAATACATATTATATTACAATGCGAACATTCTTTGATCAAGAGTCTCTTTTTTGCGTCGTAGAACTGAAAGATGTTCAAACTCTGTTTCGGGGCTTAGAGTTAACATATTTTTCCAGCACTTGTCAATCACAACCACTGATATTTTTTGCCATGCCAATGCAATTAGGGAAATAGCTTCAAAAGGATTTAGCTCCCTTAGAGTATTTGTTATGCCTTTCCCTGAACTTACGATTTTGCTCAGCAATAAAAAGCGAATGGCATTTTTCTGGTCCATTGATTGGATTAAGGGTGTTACATTCGCTGGCATGTACAACACCCACATTTTTCCATGGGCCGTATCCTAAACATATACATATGTATTTCTTAAGTAAACTTGTCTCATTTGTTTTTCAAAGAATGTACACAGATATTGTAACAACATTCGTTATATCGAATATCGATTTTTTTTTCGTTATCTACAGTGTTGTGCAAAACAAATGCAACAAACTCAGCAACAGCATTTAGAAGCGAATTTGTTACCGATTTATTTATTTAAGAAAAAAAATTTGTTTGTGGAACTATGTCTTCATAACACTAGATTATATTTGTATACTTTTAACAAAATAATAATTAATTTATTAAAAAAAAAAAATGAAACAAAAAAAAACATCACAATATGCCTGTGCAAAACTAACGCACATATGCGCAGTACTTTGTGTATTGTCCCTTATTTTGAATAATCTCGGCACATTTGTGGTTCATGGATGATATCAAATTATTAAGTGAGCTTTGGGGTATGTTTTCCCACTCCTCTTTTAACTTTTTCAGTGGCTCCAGTTTATTTTGGAATTGTTGCCCTGTGACTCGCCGTTTGAGTATCCCAAAATTATTTTCAATGAGATTCAAGTCTGGTGATGGTGCTGGCCAATCAAGAACTTGAATCCCATTGTTTTCTAACCATTCCTTAATCAGCTTCGATGGGTGTTTCGGCTCGTTGTCGTTTTGAAGCACCCATGGAAGTGGCATACTCCATTCGGCGTTAGGTATTATCTGTGTTTCTAAGCTATTTTTGTAAATAAAGCAGTCCATTATCCCTCTAATTTCATGGGAATGATCGACTCCTTGTGCCCAAACCATCACGACACCACCTCCAAGGTTTGCTGTAATTTTGCAGTTTCATGAATTCAGTCGTTCACCTTTGTGACATTATACTGTGGCCATACCATCGGTGTTAATTAACTTACATTTTGTTTTGTCACTAAAAAGGATGGTTTTCCAGTTTTCAAATGACTAATTAATATAAGTTCTTGTAAACGTAAGCCTCAAATTAAAATAAAAAATCGATTTTGGATTTATAATGCGTCTAGATCAAAGTTTAAAAGAAAGTACATTTTCTGCAAATGCGTCTTTGTAAGCATTAGCTTTTTAGCTGACCTGTAGCTCCCAAGGTCGTTTTCCATGGCACGTCTCAGGACTGTGGTTGAATGCACATTAAGTTCCAGTCCACTCACAATTTTTGGCGAACTCAGAAATGTATCTTTTTTAATTACACTGCAGATTCTTAGGTCGTAGGTCGTTTTGTGAGGTAGTCCACCTGAATGCACTGGTAAGGACTCTACCTGTGGCTTTATATTTGTTTACTAATTGGCATACAATAGACCTATAAGTGCTATATTTTTTAGCAACAAATAATAAATAAATAATCTTCAATTTTTTTTGTTTTTAAATGGTCGCTCAATTTTTTTCGAGCCATGATGAAAACTAAAAGGATCTAAATTTAACTAATGCAAATTCTAATGATTCAAGGTCTTAAACATTGAAAAGTATTTTGCAAACTGTAAAAAGTACAGTTAGTTCCTTGTATTGTGTTGTTTATTGCAGAACAGGAAGGTGTTGCGTTAGTTTTGCACACTGCCATGTGTTATGGATATTTGTTTTTGTACTTTTTTTTTATATGTAAATTGTTATTGTTTTCAATTACATACCTTTTTGTAGCAATTATAGAGTAAAGTGAATACCTGTTATAAATAAGTTCGAAATTCAATTGAAAAAAAAGTTATAGCATCAAAACGCCAAAACTGAGTTTTGTCGCGTTTGTTTTGCACAACACTGTATATAGAGACACTAATACGTTCGAAAAAAGTGTACGTTATAGCGATCATTCGTTATATCAGCATTCGCTATACTGGACCACCACTGTATATTGATTTTTTTTTATCCATTTTATAGACGTAATCCAACCAGAATCGATTGCAAAAAACCGCATTCAAATCCGTCCAGTACTTTTTTCATATTTGCGGGACACACATCCTTTTTTTAGACTCCCTTTTATAAAAGAAGTGGTGTAAAGATTACATACATATGTATGTATGTTTTTAGTTTCCTTTTTAAGATGTGTGCGTCTCAGAAAATGAAATATATAATATGTAGTTGCACATAATATTGGTATTCCAAGGACGTTTGCTTGGTCCATATCGCAGTCTACATAATACTACGTTTTCACCAAACCGAAATCCAAGATTTCAGCGACGTACTAGATTTTTCACGAAATCCTGAGATTTCGAGGCGATTTCGCCATACATTTTTCTGTCACCGAAATCTTGGATTTCATCAAGATTTCGTGAAATCCTGCCGAAATCTCGATGCAGTTGGCAGGTCGTGAAATCGAACACACGTTTTTAATAATTCACCACATCATTTTGTAATGGTGAAAAACAAAAATAGCTATGAAAAGTTTGTTTTGAATCGCTTTGCTGAGTAGGTACAGTTAAATAAATGAATTTTATTTTCAGAGAACAAATTAAAATGGAGACAATGGAAAAAAATTAAACAAGAAGAGTCTGGCCCCTAGAGGATGAAGAGTTTAGCATTGTATTGTGGGAGGAAACATATGATGATCTCCGTGGTTTTAGAAAAAACAACCACAAAGAAATGGCATCATATTTTGCACAAAAACATATTTATATTTTATTTTATATTTATTTCACATATTTATTTATTTTTCTGGTCCGATTTGCTCCCCAGGTTACTTCTTATTCTCAGGAAGTACTCCTGTAAACAATATATTTTTCTTAATAATTGCATGTTATTAATTTAAAATAAACATTGCACTTACAATTTTCCAAACTTTTTTTTGCTGTTTGTGTTTCCAGAAAAATACCTTCACAACTATTTTTTTCAACTGTGAACATGAGGTGTCAAATGAAATCTTTTTTTTCGGTGTAAACGCCTTTTTGAGGTACCAAGATTTCAACCGCGAAATCTCGGATTTCGTTTTGGTGTAAACGTAGTATAACGTATACGTATGTATCTTAAATATACATCCAGTACGAGTTGCGGGTAGTTAAACATACTCACAAAGACCGTGAACTGAAAAATCTTTGCTACGCATCCAGATTCAAGCAAGGACTTGTTAGGATCTTTGCAAATTTTTGGCCAAAAGAAATTAAATGCAACTCAAAATTTTATAACAAAACCAAGAAATTTATTAAAGATCGAGCAGGTGAAATATTTGCCGCTGGACAATAAAGAAAATAGTTCTTAAAAATATGCTATACATACATCGCAAAAAGAAACCTGGCAGAAAATCCATAATTCTTGACCTAGGATCCATGACCTACGTAATTACATAGGTAGGTAGGAATGTATACTTATGTAGGTAGGCACCTTAATAGAATATATGCACCTCGAAATAGTTCTTTAGCAATGATCAATGGAGATTCTGTGTATCTATTACATTACAAGGCTTTTAAATATTTTCTATAATGTATACATACGTATATGTACATACATTACATATAATAGATACATGTATGTATGTACACATACATAGTTAAAGAAATAAAGTACCTAGAGAGGAATTCACTCTAAGTAACCACAAAGTTATTGTCTACATTAAATACGACGAGTTTTGTACATTGATTTAAATTCATTCACCTAAAATGCAAAACGATAGTCACAGCGATTAGTTAATTGATTTTCACTTTCACATTTAAATCGCACCTATATGTAGGTATGTAAGATATGTACCTATTTGAACTTCAGAGGGAATAATATTAATTTTTGTTCATTGGGTTTATACTCTATGTAGTTTGCAACTAACTGGCACACCTTTTTTTTGTCATTCTTTTTAAACTATATATGTATGCATGTATGTACACATGTATATGTATGTATATACATATGTTTGTATATTCAAAACCTTCTCTTGTACAATTGAGAAAGTAAAAGTATACACATTTGCCAAATAGGAACTAACTTGAGTACACATCAACGCCTAAATTATCGGATTTTGCAAACAAAAAAAAAAAAAAACAACTCGGAAAGCCGACAAAATTCTTAGCAATTGGTAAGTTTACCTTTCTATACTGATTCAAAGTATCCATTGAAATTTAGAATTTTTTAAAGAATTAATTCGTAAACCAAACCAAAACTAAGCAAGATGTGCCCAAGTACCTAGACCAAAAGGGGGGCCTATTTACTAGCGATTCATTTAGATATACCACATACAGAAGCCGAGCAATATGTATTCGGGTAACTTGAATCTATGTACCTACAAAATATTTACTTTTGATTTCAGTGAACTACATAAATCATTAATTTCACACATTCACATACCCCTACACAAACGCGCACATTCCCTATAGATATACTGTTCCCAGTTGACAACGAACTGATTTTCAACAAATGAAAGCCATAGGGAACCTCGTGCAAGGCCAATAACCTCTGTAAAATTTCCAGAAACTCCAAGCAAGCTGTCAAGGACATTCTCCTGTTCACAACACACCAAGGTAGAAACGAAAAAAATGCCGGCTTTCGTTGTCATTGCCGTTGGTCATGTCAGCATGCAACAACAGCGCATGCGCCAGCTCTATTATCCTTGTGGAACCCAAGAGGAACAGTACTACAGCAGCTATTACCACACACGTTTTCCCCATTATATCTCTATATATTCACACTTTAAATTCGATAAAATATCTCTGTAGGAAATCTATTTGCCTTTTGTGTGACTTTGATCGTTTCGTCCTCATGCAAAATATTTGTGTATATCCAAACGAAGAAGGACGCTTCGACTTACCTTTGCTATGGCCGATAGCGACATAGCGTTGTGATGATACTTTGAGTAGTTAATCTTGAAGCCGTGTATTTGACCTTCTTATATCAAAATAGTAAAAAGCGAAAGTAACCACTCGTGACGACAGCTGTGTATCGAAAAACGCACCTTCACGTCAGCTGAAAACAAAATTGTATTGGAAAATAAGAAAACAATTAATTTAACTCACACACTGTAGGTACTGTTGTACCGCAAAAAAAAGCAGACAAACCTTAAAAAGTAAAAGTGAAGAAATGCCAAGCGAAAGTCCTTTGGAAGATATATTTTATGGGATGGTTGGCAACACACTGAACTATATCCTACCAGGCAAAGGAATGGTTCCCTATCCAAAAGTGCTTGAGCTGGTGTGCGATAGCCATATAGGTATATTTTCAAGAGCACACAATTTCCGGGGTTGTTTTGCAATAGTGTGCGAGTACAATAATTGCCAAGGGGTTGGTTTTTGCTTCAAAATACAACTTTTAGCAATGGAATGAAAACTTTTAGACAAAAGCTGTTTTTTAGTACTAAGGTTTTGGGTTCAGATTAGTGAATCTCACAACCACTCGGTTTTTGTGGATGGTGGATGCTTTTCATATGCTTAACGTCCACTATTCTAAAAAGAATTGAAGTTAGGAAAGAGCAAGAATGATAAATGAAAAGACGACAGCGAGTTGTTTTAAGCTGGGAATACACGATACAATCGTTGTATACAACCGCGAGTTGTACCTATGTATATCGGTACAACCGTTGTATGTAGCAATGTAAAATATATTATACATACACTGGTCCCTCGTTTTGCGCGGGGGTTAGGGGAATGAAAAGTCTCGCGCAAAGCGAAACCGCGCAAAGTGAGGTATGAATTTCCTGTAATTTCGGGTGTTGCGTTCCTGAATAATGAAATGTGGGTATTTATTCGAGCCGCGCAAATCGAATTTTGGTAGGCAAATGTATTCCGCGCAAAAGTGAAACCGCGCAAAAAGAAGTCGCGCAAAGCGAGGGACCAGTGTATCTTAATTTATCAACAGCCAGGATCAGCACCGAAAACTTTTCGTTGTACAACGATTGTATCGTGTATTTCCAGATTTATTCGCTGATTTGAGCTTGCTAAGTGATCACAAAAAAAAAATTTCATTAAAATCGTTTGAAACTCGACGTCTACGGCGAATGAAATTAATCGACTCAAAAACAATTTGAGTCAAAAAGAAAATTCCTAAATTCTTCACCACGCCACCCGTAATACAATGACAATAAACTGGCGCTGTCAATGAGGAAAACGTGAAAACTGCAGGCGGCATCTAAGAATACTTGAACCAGTCAGTGGTGTCCAAGGGGGAAGTCATCAGTGTATTCAAGGAACTTTCAATATCAATTCAAAGTGAATTAGCGGGAATTCAAGGTGAATTCAAAGTGATTCACGTGGATTCACTTTTTTTAATCAATAGTGAATTCCGGTGTGAATTCAGGAAATTCAGAAGAATTTCAGTGTATTCAGAAGAATTCATTGCACAAAACCTGAATTCATAACGTATTCACTTTTTATTTAGAGGAATTCATATAGTGAATTCAGTACTCATAATGAATTCAGTATTCAAAATGAATTCAGTATTCAGTTGAATTCATATGAATTCTGTATTCAAGAGACTTTTTAAAAAGATGATGACTTCCCCCTCGGTGGTGTCAGTTCAACACGGAAGTAGAATGTTTTGAATTTGAAACCTGAAACGAACCCCCTCATGGCTAATGCCACGTACTGAGCGACTGAGCGACTGAGCGATTGAGCGATTGAGTGTGAGCGACGCAAAAAAATTAAAACATATGAAATCGTAGGGATGTGGCCACGTAGTTGCTAAGCGATGAGCGATTTTTCTCAGCGATTGAGCGACGTCGCTCTACATTCAATTTTGTTTTAATTTTATATTTCATCGCTCAGAAACAGAGAGAGAAAATGGATTCGTGTAGTCAGCAACCAACTACATATGTATATTGTCAACAGGCAGCAAATGACAAGAAGAATATTATTGACTCTAAAGAAGTAGTTTCAATTGAGTAGCTATCCCCATACACAAGGTAAAGTGACAATTCAAAGTTATTCCTCAGCATTGACAAGCTACATATTTATCTACCACAGAAAAGGAACCAAGTCAACATAGGGTGAGCACCAAATCGTTTTTTCCATCGCATAACAAATCTATAAATATGAAAATTACATTTTTACTACTAATTTCTCGAGCGACGACGCTCATTAAGGCCACTCGTCGCTCAGACTTGTCACTCAATCGCTCGTCACTCAATCGCTCGTCACTCAATCGCTCAGTCGCTCGATGCTCAGTGCGTGGCCCTAGTCTAAAGCAAGTTCAAAAAGTGATGAACTTATGTTGACCATACACTATTGAACTCAATCGTCAACTCAGTCGGTTGTTGTTGAAATCAACCCGTGTGTGGCGTAGTCAAGTGATCGATTTGACGGTTGACTAGTTGTTTGAGGATAAAACAAAAGACTTTGATTTTTGGAAGTCTTTCAATGCAGTCGATACAGTCTGTGGCCCAGTATCGGTTCAGTTGTCAACTCAATTGACAATTGAATTGAATTGTGTATGGGCTACTTTACTAATTGAGTAGGGTTTTATTAGTAGCAATCAAGATACAGAAGTGTTTGACGAGTTTTCACTAATTTCTAACACTATAATGGGTGATTCATTTAACTGTTCTTTTTTCAGTAGGGATCTTATGACAGATCATGCGTTAGTCGTGCCAAACTGTCATGGTATTTTTTGGTCAGTATTGTTGGTTTTTTCACTTAAACTAGAACAAATGTACCTTACCGAGTCACCAATATTTATCTCGGTTACTTCTACCTCTATCTTCTATAATCTATATCATTCTCCAGTATTATAATGCTGTATTTCAGATTAGCTTTTTCATCCGCTGAGTGTACGGACACAATTCGGTGAACAGTTTATTTCACGCTTCGGACCAATGAATTGGGCGACTAGATCATATGAAATCTCTTTCATTTGGGGATGATTAAGCCGGCTACGATTGTAGAACTGGAAGCCAGCATTACTTGCGTCATTCGCCAAATATCGAAATGCTCGAACGCGTCATAGAAAACTGGAACTTATAATGGTTCTTTTGTATGCTAATAAAGATAGCCCAATAAAATTGAATTGATTTTTTTTTATTTCTGGAAAAGTACCTCTAAATGAATCACCCGTTATAACATAACACACAAAGTAACAGACTGGAACACCTATAATATAGCTGCTGAAAATCGTTGGTGGAAGTATTTTACACTGATTACACGACTCTTTTTTTTCATTCGTTTCGTCTTTCGTCTTTTTGACAGATAGGGGTAGGGGTATAGAAACGAGAGGGGAATGAAGTAACGAAAGCAGGAATGAAAATTCTGAGATTTTTTGCGATTGATCTTTGACATTTCTCGTTTGACAACAAAAACAAAGCAGAGAATTTTAATGATGAATTTTAAAGTCGATTTTGGAGCTAAAGTTAGGGACATTTTACATTTTCTAGTAAACACGCAATAATAATAAGTAAATTTAGTGCGATTCCAACTGTAATTTTACTATTCCCTTCCTAAATATAATGTGAATTTCAATAAACGTCAGAATCACGTATGCACGTATCCACTATTATTAGGAACCGTGTAATCACTATGGTACGTACCTGTCAAAAAAACGAAAGACGAAATGAACGAACGAACGATCTCTCTCATGCGAATTTCGTATTATTGTAGATTATATTTTATGTCTGCCAGGCAGTTACACCCCAGTCGAAAGAATGTTTTCTGATATCAATAAGATATGGACTATAGTGAAAAAACTTAGCTGGGAGTCTCAGTACTGAAGGCCATTCTGATAACCAAGGATAATATAAACAAGTCATGTCAACAGTCCCAGTTATGTTTGAATACCAAACCTGATATTTTAAAGCAGATTCACTCATCCGAAAAATATAGAATATAGCCAACCAAACAGCTTTAAATAAGTTCTGTATTCGTTATATTAGTTCTATTAAACATAGAACATTACTTTCTTATTACCTAATTATAATTAAAAATAAAATAGAAAAAAAAAAGTTATGTGTTTTCGTTATAAAATGGCCAGGCTTCCCGCTCTGAGGGGAATAAATTATGGTCAGGTTCGTATGCCTAATGTTGTCCCAAGACTTTTTGAAAAATTGTGAGTTCATGTAAAACATGGATGTTAATACAAATCAAAAAATGTTTCGAACAAATAATTTTTTTAGAAAATAGGTCTTAAAATCGATAAGAACTCGTCGAAGTTGCCTACGAGCTCTGTAGTTTTTGTTGAATCCTTCCCACTACAGTCGAGACTTCTATTTTGGCTTCGCTTCGATGATCCTTGAAAAGTTTTTAACATCGATTCGCGTTCATTGCATGTGGCCAACATAGAGTCACCACATTGGTTATTTAATTTTTTTCCATTCTATTCCAGTGTAGGTTAAGGTGAATGGGCGCATGGAAAAAAAACCTTTAATCCTTTTTATAATAGATTTCTCTTTTTATTTCCACTTGAAGACTGTCGTTTTTACAATATTACATTTATAAATCCATCCATATTATAATGAGAAAAAATACACACTTTCTTGTACTTGTGTTTTCTAAAGAAACGCCAAGTGCCATCCACGATGATACACTACACATTTCCTTCCATAAATTGTCTTATATTTTCTATTTTTTTCTTTCCTCAATATAGTTCAATATTATAGTTTTTTTTTTTTTTCTATGCGGACGGGACCATGTACCAAAGGGCTTTTGTTATTAAAAAACATTCCTCATTGATAGACAATCCCGAATCATATCATACATATATTCTATATATACGTAGTTATTATATAGAATGACACACACACCTATGTATTGTAAAATTAACTATGTTTTTCTCATTTTTTGTCGGCGGAATCATTTTGTATTTACATTAATGTATATTAATAGTTTACACACTATAACTATTATTATTTTCTTCACATTTATATATGTATATGTATGTGTATGTTTTTTTTCCAAGAAAAGACACCGTCATCAATAATTTACATCGTTCCAGTTGTTAGATGTAGAAAAAGAGAGTTATAGTACAATACACGTTTTTTTTTGTTTTCATTTTTTTTTATATTACTTTTAATCACAGAAAAAATTAAATTTATATTTAATATTATTTTCACCTAAAAAGTTTTTGAAAAGTATTGTTAAAAGTTGGAGATAATAATTTTTCGTTTGGTGTTTTGAAAAAAGTTTTGTTTTTTTTTTATAATTTTACAATAAATACAAAGCACCTCAAGTTGTTCTCTGTACACTCTACGTATTTATTCTATTATTTTGTTTTTTTGTTTTATTTATTTTTAACATAATTTAAATAGTCCAATTAACACATCGAATAGTAACACATCAGTTGTATCTACTAAAAGGAAAAATAATATACATATTGATTCTACACACTTTACAACAATATGAGAGTTTTTTTTTGTTTTTTACAGAGATGTCGTTGGTGGCCAAAAAAACAGATAAGTATAAATTTGTCGAAATAAAAAACAATATTTTATGTACATACATATATAAGAAAACAGCCTTGTTATTAAGTACACTCGTTATTTTTCCTTTTTTGATTTTGAATAAATATTATTTTTGATTTTTTATTCAACTCATAAATAGTACTAAAAACAATTAATAAAGGCATCAGTAATAAAAAAAACTAAACAGGCTGTCTACGAAAATTACATTCAATAAAACTATGTACAAGTATATAATATTTTAACAATGAGCATAGGCCTTATGTATGTATATGCATGTAAATATTTTTATTTTGTATTACTTATTTAGCACAACAGTTTGCACTCAAGTTGTAGTAAAAAATCATCGTGTTATTTTTTGCTTCTGATTTTGATCATATCATAATACACACCATAAATGTAAATGTAAAGTTTTTGTTTGCTTTCTTAAATGTATTTATTTTTTTTATTCGTTATAATAAACAGTTTTTTTTTCTTGGAAATGCAGTAGGAATATAATTATTATTTATATATGTCTATATATATTCTATTAATTAACTCGATAGCTTTTGCATTTTGTTTTTGTTTACAACCATAGAAAAGTAAATATTATTTACGTTATCTTTTTCTTGACGTTAGGTACCTAAAATGTTTTAAAAGAGTTTCAATATATATATATATATATATATATGTATGTATATATTTTATTTTTTTTTTCTTTACATCACGTTTACTTTGCTAAGTTCCCTATATACTTTATTTTTTAAACATGTTCTTAAGAACTAGAAAACTGATATGTCTAAGAGCTATTATCATTCGTTATCAATTTTATTTAAGAGTTTTGGTTTTCTTTTTTCGTTTACTTATATGTTTTAAATAAATAAATATTTAAAGAGTATAAAAGAAACATAAAATGCATCACAATTTTGTAAAGTGAAATGAAATTGATTTTGATGCTATTTATTTGTTTTTTTTTTTAGTATTCTGACATATATGAATTTGTTTATTTTTATAAAAATCATGTGGACAAAAGATATATAAAAATTAATTGTCAAAACGAGCGATTGATGTATAACCTATCCCATATGCGAGGCAGGCATTTTATTTTAAAATTGTTTTTTTTTAGATAACATAAAGTTTAATATCATGATGATTCTAGGTTGGAATAAGAAAAAGTGGATGTGTCCCTAATTTTTGAATAGTGAAAGTTAAATGAAAAAGTGGGCTGATCTGTTCCCAAATGCAATGAAGCATATAAACATCAACGGATGAGTATTCGCATGGAAATCGCTTGCATTGGCGCTAAACGCCAGGCCTAAATTGTTTATTCAAAGTAAAAATAGTTTGGAAAGAACAGAGCGATTCAATTGAATGAAGTTAAGGTTCCTGTCAGATTGGTACTCGAGCTATTGTCGTAGTCGTAGACTCGAAGGCTAACAAAAACTAAAATTAAAGTTCCGCTTTTAAGACGTCATAACCAACATTTAGCTTTAAAACCTGAAAAGATAATTTGCGAAATATACCGCTCTTTTTCTAAATATTTCGAATCAAGGGAAGGGGGTTCGTGAAATCTCAGACAGTGCCCAGAGCTATCAGAAGGCACTCGTGTCATTGAGGTAAGTCCAACCAATTTTGACATGCTAACGACCCTGTGAGTTACTTTTATACATGACTAGCGGACCCGGCGAACTTCGTCTAGCCCGAAATTGATTTTGTTATTGAAATAATTTCGAGCATTCACGATTCCACCCGAAGTTAATTTTTCTCTCCGAATCACATCCATGGGCTGCGTGTGTTTCTTGTTCCTGCTGAGTTCGTCCTGCACGAATTCGCGACGTATGTGTTCATTCGCTTCGAGACGTTGCTCAGGGGTGTGCTTTGCATGACGAATCGCCAATCTTCGTGCATTGCGATTCCATGGCTCAATGTTTGATCTTCTGATCGGCGGAGAAATGTCTCCCGAACACTGAAAGTACAATGTCGAAGAATTTGAATTATCATCCCCGAAGCAATAATATCTGATTCGCAAATACCATGAAAACATTAAAAACGTTGAATGTTTTCGATAAACTCATCAAAATCACTGAAATTTCCACTTCAATCACCGACAAAATAACAAAACATTAGCTGACGACTGAACAATCATTAAAATCACAATGAACTTCATTTGATTGAGATGAAGTCATCGTTTACGAATGATTTTGGCACAATTTGAATATTAAAAAACTAATAAGTAATCTAAAAAAAAAATGGTCAGAAATGCACAGACTGCCTATAATAGACGGCAAACTTGCATTTTCACGCATTGTCATAATAAGCGAAGCCTAAATTTTCCTGTCTGTGAATACATGTGAATGAGCATGTGGCCATCATTTGTCTAAAAGTGCAGCGTGTTGTTTCTTTCTTTCCTTTGAACACAACATTTTGGGCAGCCTGTCATTCTCTTAACAACAACAAAATCTGTCAAATGCACCGAAGTTTACCGTCTAGTATAGTTCGTCTATTGTGAAATACGGAAGCTGAAATGACACCTGTCAAATTGCGCAATGTCAAGCGTCATCTCTTATTGATCTTGCAAATAAAAAATCATGCAATACGAATGTGTGTGCAATGTTGTTACATGTTAATGTGTGGAAAAAGGGGTTTTCCGATTAAAAATTTTCCAAATTTGGAGTTCTGGCACTTATTTTCACTGTATTATTACGTCAAAATAAAAAAAAAATTATTTCCCGGGA